>JAYKKI010000009.1:26207500-26527500 GCA_039881145.1 Druceiella hillmani | reverse complement strand
TTATAAGTTATGCAGTATGTACCATCACTAAATAGCGCCACTTCAACCACTTGAGCAATTAATCATGTGTAATCCAGTAAAACTTTATTTTTTTAATTCAGTTGCCTAGTTTATAAAATAATTAAAATTTAAGTTTTGTATGAAATCATAATTATGTATAACTGTGTAAATAGAAAATAGTAAATAAATTGTCAAGCATCAAAATGAATTGTCATTTATCTGAAAAACTAAAAAACAAAGCATAGGTTTCGTTATTAATTAACACTTCACTTAAATATTACAGTAGTAATCACTAGTAAATTAGCGAAATAATGTGCTCAATTTAACACATCTGCTTATTAAATAAATAATTCTTCTATCATAAATGATAGAAGATTTATTTATTTACTAAGTACCTACACTGTTGTACGATGTTAACAAAAAGCACTGATACATACAAATCCACATTTTACAAACATTAAAAAAAAGTTTCAAACTTTCTGATCGGTTTAAATTATATTTATGGTTGTTGCCATATTAAATAAGAAATAAACCGTGTAGATTTATTTTGAAATCATAATTGAAATAATATTATTACTAAGAAGCAAATAATAATTTATCCAAATGGTAAATGAAACAATATCGTATTAATAAGTATTCAATAAGTTTATTTTAAAAATCTATGATAATGTTTTTTATACTCGCAATTAAATGAAACTACGTGATGTAGTATTATTTCTACTTTCTTTAAGTTCTTTACCACGGCCTAGGCTTTGTTGTATTATAACATCTTCAGGTGGGGCTATTAACAAAAAAACGCTTGTTTTGCTTGCGAAATTCATTATTCAAAATTAAATGAACTACATAACATAGTTTCATTTAATTGTGAATAATGAATTTCTACAAAATTAACGCCAAATATATTCAATAGTTTTTTATACTTCTAGATATTTGGCAATGGCAATCATTTTGATTTATGATGTGTAAACAACTTTGCCTTTGAAATGAAATTTAATTTTATTACCCTTTTCTTTTTAAAGAAGGTTAATTCTTTTATGAAACTATACAAAGAAAGGGTATAGTTAGAAAAGTCAAATTCACCATCAATTGCTAAGAAGGATATTTATACAATATTCCCACAGTTCTTAAGTTTATCGAAATAAAAGATGTAGATTGGTGCATTTGCATGTTAATGACTTATGACAGTTTTTAAATTTCAGAAATAAGTGATACGATATTGAAAAAAAATTGGTGTATTGCTATCCATGATGCAATATTATGGGTTGAAGTGGCACAATTTAGTGATGGTACATACTGTATAAAACCAAATTACTTACAAATACTGGACCGCTTTAATCATCACTAAAACCTGCAAACAAATGCACCAGGTTTCAACCTTATTTTGACTAGATTAAGTTTATATTGCAGACTCTTGTTAAATGTTATTAAATATATGTAAAATGTTTAAAAATGACAGACATAAGTTGATGTTACATAATCCATCAAGTAGGTTTTTCCATATCCATTCCAAGATTCACATATCGATTGTTTGCATTGTCAATTGTTACAGATCTGCATCGTCACCTGAAACAGAAGAGCGACCAAAGATGAGAAGAACGAGAGCGAGGAAATGAGTATACATTGCCCGAGTTAGATGAAAATTATAATTAAGTTCATGTACCATAATATGCATTAACTGAAGCGTATTGACTTGGCCACTTCAGTGAAACGTAATGTACAGGTACATTGGTAATTTTATAATAAGATGTTTTTAAACATATTTCTAATTAAAATTTTTATTAAAGTTGCATTAAAATTTAATAATTTCATTCTCTCATCCTAATCAAATTTTTTTTCCCTCTAACTTTTTATTTTATTTAATGGGGGTGTCCATTTAATGTCATAAACAGATTACACAATTATGTTTTTGTTTGGTATTATTTATAATAGACGAAATCTGCTATTTTCTAGTCAGATGATATGTAGTTAATCACTTAAAGCCTTTTGTGAAATATCTGATCACAATTTTAAAGAAACTGCTAAATAGTTTCCTGTTTTTTGATAGTGTCCACTTTCTAAAACTATTTCCGCTTTTTTATGAGGATTCTTTTTTATTCTAAATGTTGTAAAAGTGAAAATTTAATGGGAAACTTGTTTGAAATTTAGTTTGCATGATTCCAATCATTTTACAGTGATATCGCACAATTAAAGTTGTTTGACAGAAGTCTACCAAAGCATAATGTGCGTTTCTGTGTTTTCACGAATTAGAATTATAATAGGAAGAGGCTTTATTAAAACGGATTCAAAAAATCTGCCTAAGATTAATATAGAAATAAATGATTATACTACGGCTGCAGTATCCTTGCATGCAAAGCAATAAAACCCATTTCACATAGTGATTGCACGTCAGCTACGCGCAATTGTGTTGTTTACTTATTTGTGGAAATTGTTTGTGACCTGGCTAATAAATGATATCTTCTGACTCTGCTTGTTAACTGGAATTGTTTATTATTTTTATATATTTTTATTATTTAATTAATTACATGAAAGCTTTTTTGAGAGCTGTAGCGCACATTGTTATCAACAATATTTTGACATTTATTTAGTCTAATAGTAAATTAAAATATTTATAATTTTTTTTTTAAAAGTATGTTATAATGTTTATTACATATTTATAACTTTATTTTATATGTGTACAAAGATTAAAAGTACGATTAAAAGTTGTACAAAAATTATATTGTTTTAAGATTAATTTTGCATGTGACTTTTCGATAACATTACGACACAAGGGTTATGCATCACTAGCCGTTTGCTATAAAACTTGTGAGTGCGAGTGATCGTGCAATATGCTCCGTTTTGCTCACACATTTTATTGCTTCGCATGCAAGGAGACCGCGGCCGTAGTATAAAGTGTTTTGTCGAAGAAAATCTGGATATTTAAAAAATGAGAATGAAAACCAACTCTCATCGGATTGGTTATGTTTTGGCGAAGTTATGTTCGGTATTTTATGGTTTTTACTTTTTATTTTTTGAAAGATACAAACCAAAGATCTGTTGTAGGTTTTGTATTTACCATCAGAAGTATGATGATTTATTATCTTTTACCTTTTCAAACCGCATATACACACTTGTCAGCTTCATTCTCCCTTGACATTCAAAAATATGAAAAATCCCAGTCTTCCTTAAGCAATGTATGCATCCTACAAATTCGTACTTCATTTAATTTCAGTTTTCAATATCTTTCTCCATCTATAAAAGTATTAAGTAAAATTAAAAAGAAAAGACAAAAGCCATTAACAAATAGTAAAGATTGTTATGTAGAATTTCTATGAGTAAAACACATATTGAAATGATCTTCACAACACATTATTTTGAAGAAGGTGCATAAAGAGAATCCTTCCTGTGGCTTCTTCCATCTACATTTTTATGATTATTGAATCATCTGACACAATTAAAGATAGTTTATTAGGAGACTACTCAATTGGATGAGCACAAAGGCACAAAAATGTACGGAGATTCCTATACAAAACCCTTCAAATCTGCAGCAAGCAGTGTAGAACCCTTATAAGAATTGTTTCGCTATCAAATTCAATGTTGCATCATCTCCGAGTGAACTATTACCATATTATTAAGAAGCACATGGAGCTAGTACAAGTAACGGTCAGCTGATTGAACATGGTTCACTCCTAAATAAAATTAAACCTTCTGCTGGCTTCTGTAAATTAGTGTGTGATTGAGCCAAGTAGACGCAGTATCAATCTCGATTCTCCAAAAATATTCGTTCTACTCATGTGCCTTTTGCAATAATATTTTAGTTAGTAAAAATCGAGTCAACTCAAGTCTGAGTTAGTGCTCGAGTACCGATTAAATTGAGAGCCAGTGAGCCGATTCATACAATGACATTTTGAAGTTATGCTTACGTGGCAACCTGTTTTAAGTAAATTATCTGCTTGAGGTTATTTTGCATATGCTCTTAGCTTTATATACTTGTCTAAAAATGTTAGTCTAAAAACGCAGTAAAAAATTCATAGATTTGGCAATAGCTTAAATATAAAAGGTGAAACAATTGTGCATTGTAAAAGTTGTAAGAAAATATTCACGGACTTTGGCAATACAACAAGTGTAGTTAAGCATTTTAAAGAGATCCATGGCTTTTATCTCCCACTCATCAACGAAAATCATTTATTGAGTACATCTAATAGGATCATTATAAGGTACTGATTTATTGGTGGCAAAATGCTTTAAGTTAAGGAGCCATCCATGTGTTGTGCATATTTTAATTTGCTTAAAAGATAATGATCATTTGTTTACATTAGCTGAAAAAATATTGTTAGATTGTATCATTCTTCAGACATAGATTAGCAGCGTATAAATTACATGAATAAGGATAAATTTACAGATACTTAAACTAAAAAAAACCGATGGAATGCTCTGAATACCATTGTTCGACCATTTAGAAAAGATGAAAGTGCCTTAATCTGCAGATTGTCAGCATTGTATTCTACTGGTACTGTTCTAGACAATTTTAATTCAGAAATGCAGCAGATGCTTTCCGGGTGTTTGGCAATTTTGAAATTGATTGAACAGATGCTAGTTTTTATTCCTGGTGAACAGTATCCCTTCGTTTCCAGTGTACTCATACGTGGTCTACAAATGTCAATTCTACGCATTTTACCATTTACTAACTGCAAAACTATTTTTAAAATCGATAAGGTTGCTTGTAAAAACTTTTATCGACCTAAGATTCAAAAAGTTAAGTTAAGTTTGGGAATGATAGAAGTGTGAATTTTGCACACCTGTTGGTTAGAGAATAATTTATTGCAAAGTTAACCAAGTTTTAACAAATAACAAACGCCTGAAATGAGCCAGTCTTCGCTTTCTGGTTTTAGTTCTCAAATGCAAAACAGCAGTCAAAGAATGAGGTGTTTGGTAACTTGGATGTAAAAGAGCAAAATCAACCATAATTTGCATAATTCACCTGCCATTGTCGTTATAAAACAATATTTAAAAATTCCTTATTTTAGTTGGAAATCAAATTCTGAGAAGAAAAAAGTGTCAGTCCTGTCTTTATCAAGTTTCTTTTAAATATTTATGTATACCAACAACTTCGCTGCCATCCAAAAGAGCTAATTCCATCTAATTTAATATATATTTATTAATAATAATTAATTCCATCTAAAGCTTTATAGCTTGTCATAATAGACTTCCACCAAAGAAAATTTAACAAATTTTATTCTTGCATAGTTCCTTATATAACAAACAAAATTAATACCTGCATTCAATAAAATGTGTATGTAGGTATTTATTTTAATTAGATATTTTTTTAAATATATAAGGAAAGAATCTACATCAAAAGAATGGGAAGAATAGGAAATTAGTGTATCAGTTCTTTGATCATTCTTTAATTCCTATTGTTGTCATTTTAAAATGATTATTTACACAAGTAATGTGTTGATTGATTGCTGTATTAGTTTGTAATTTTTTAATTTTATGTGTTATGAGATTGCATTAAAACATATTTTAACTTATGAATAATTCTTTAAACATATTTTAACCTATGCATTTAATCAAATAGATTGATTGATCAATCTTTTAAAGGATTTATCGAGGATTGATCTTTTATTACTAGTTGGAACAAGAATTACAGATTACCTCTTTCTGTGGATTCTGTAATCGCATATGAGACTCTTGAAATTGTTGATGCAAATTAACTAAAATAATTATAATGGGGGGGTAGGGGTGGAAACTTTTTTCTGATAGGTGGAGTCATCTCCTTGGTACCCATCTGTCAAAGACTAAGAAGTTGTTTGAAGTTTTCTAAGAAATTGCCATTTTTTATGTAATAAAATTTACGAGATACACTGAGCACTGAGTGCTGTGCATATAGTGGTATAATTGTACTTAATACTAATATAGGATTTCATTGTTTTTACTAAAAATAACAACCTTTTTAATTGTGGGTTAAAACAATACGTCGAATTGGAAGCAGAGCTGTACCACTAGATTATGTCGAGAGCATTTCAAACTGACCGTTTACTGTAAAGAAGCAACTGATAGCTTAAATAAAACACTTGTTTTAATACTTTATATGGTTTAGTTTCATATTAATATTAAAAGTGGCTGAAACATGTATCTATTCAATTTCAGGTTTCGCGTTGGAAAAAAAAATGTTGAAGAATGTCATTACCTAAGTTTTCTTTTTTTTTTTACAAAATCTAAGTCAAAAAGGATACTGCAATATGAAAATGAGGAGAGCTTGACTTGTTTTAGAGATCAGACAAATGATTGTGTTCGGAGGTTTAAGATGTATCTGTCTCGAGGGGAGCAGTGTAAGTGGTACAGTGAAAGAACCAGTACAACAACATAAATCAACTTAAATCGACATACAAAATTACATACTATTGGATTGGTATCTCTTATTCTTTTTTTCTATCTTTGATATTGTGGTTTATGTATAAAGGTTTCATTGCTTTGGTTTTAAACCAATGGTTACAATAGTTAAACATTATACGCGTAAAGTATAAGATGTGTCCTATGAAGATGAGTTTTTTTCGATATTATGAAACTATGTCGGGATAAGACAATATTTCAATACATTTTTTAACATTTCCACTTCAACAGTGCCCAATACGTTCATAACATGGGTGAAACTATATTTATCAAGTATGGACTAAGCTTGATGACTTAAGCTTCATGGGTTGCATGTATGCGGCAAAGATTTCTAATCGCCATCTTTGCTAATAGCCCACCTGAAGATGTTGTAATACAACGAAACCTAGGTCGTGGTAAAGAACTTAAAGAAAGTAGAAATAATACTACATCACGTAGTTAGTTGCATTTAATTGTGAATAATGAATTTCTACAAAATTAACGCCAAATATATTCAATATCAATAAGCATAGTTGAAATAAGCTTTCTGTAATTTTTAGTTCTGTTGTTTTCAAGAAAACTATGAAGCACCACTTAAGGCTGTCCCAGGCTTGTGCTTAGTGAATGGATGGTGTTGGTGTGCTTAGTGAATGGATGGTGATGGTGTGCTTAGTGAAGGGATGGTGGTGAATGGATGTTGATGACTTTCGACAGCTATTTAACGTAGCTGTCGAAAGTCATCACCATCCATTTCATGATGAATTTTCATAGCTATTCAACAGCTGCCGTCCATAGTTCAATGAAAACAGAAGCTTTATCTTTGGTTTCAGATAACTAAGAAAACAAATCTCTAAGTTTTAATTGACAAATTTCAGGATTTTGGCAAAAAACTTCTACTGACAATAAACGTAACGTGATAAAAAAGGTATTGTATTACTACAATCTGCGTGCGCACATTGACTACAAAACCACGTGAGTGAAAACCGCAGTGAGTGTTTCAGCGACTCAAATTCACACTTTCTTACTAAAACACAATTCTTATACGGTTATACAACAAGTTAAATATTTATTAATCATCGTAAAAGAAGCAAAAGTGAAGTTCTTTTTACAATTAAGCAAAGGTTTTAGTTTTTGTGACTTTAAAAAAATGGTGATTAGAATGAAGATTACAATTTTGTTGACTAGTATTATTTAATAACCACTCCTCTTCAACACTTGTGTTTTCCTTCAGTAAATAACAAATTTTCAAATTTGCTCTTTTATTACTTTATAGGCTGAACCTTTCAGAGCCGCTGTAATACCTCCCTATTAATAAAGTATTTGTCAATATTTTTGAACTAAAGTTTTAATTACTGCTTTCAGTAAAAGTAATGTAAAAAATGTGTAAAAATTTTTTTTATATTTTAATATTGAAATATTGTTATTTGAACGAATTGAAAAGGAAAAAACCAATGTTTAGATAATTGTTAATAATAAAATATTAATTTAATTTTATTTTTACAAAATCATTTATCACAAATATTTCTAACAGTCTAATGAAAATATATTTTTCATTTTATAATACTGTTATCCAATAAAACGTGAAGCTAGCCCAATCAAGTTGGAAAGAGCTGACAAGACGCGAAGTTAGTCAAATGGCACATCGGGACGAGCCATCAAAACATTTTAACTTCTGTTCAAACACAATTAGATGTTTTACACACATTAAAAGCTTGATTACAAATTTTCTTTCTTTTAAGGTACGTCAAGTTCATTATGGCCCTTAGTCGCAGGTCATTAAAAGGAGGTTCAAGGGCCGATGTTTAATCTCCTTACGAACAGTATCTGTTCTTGAAAATTTGTTGTTACTTTCCAAAGACAAAAATAAGCAACGTGTCATAGTTCTCAAACACATTTATTAGTTTTGAAGACAATGTCTAATATCTTTGTCCTCTTTTGACTTGACAAGTCAAGCAGTACGTTACTTTATTTTGGCTTTTTACACGTTTCGTGTCTTTTGAGACTTAAAAGTGAGTAATTTGTTATTTATATTCTGAAAATATTGGTTTAAATAAAATATCATATGTGTTAAAAAGATCATTGCTTAGTATAGTTGCAAATAAAAAGCAATAATTGCGGATGCGGTTCGATAGATTATGGAGATCGAAAATGCACCTCTTTGGCGTGGAATAACGATATTGCTAAATAATAAAGTACCAGTGTGCTTCGTTGAATACTGGTATTTTAAATATACTTAAATATGAATGTAATGCCTAAATTTTTCACATACGAAAGTTTTTGAATATCTTAATGCGATGATGAAGTATTGAAATGTCGCTTAGCTAATGATCCTATTTAGATTTAAATTATAAACAAATGTTCCTATTTTAAGTAACGTGTTGTCCTTATTACAAATTTTGCTTCGCTTTCTATGAAGTTACTAATGTATTCTATTTAATGTTAAATGTGTATATTTTTTTCTATGTACCTCTTAAATTTTTGAGGTTAGGCCTGGTAAAAAGCATGAAGGTCAATTTCCTTGTTACAAGTATGTTATTTTTAAAGTTTCGTAGTATAGTAAGTTGTGGCAAATATGTATTCTTTGTATATGTTCTATATACATAACGACTTCACCGAGACAATAGGACTTTTGAGGCCTTTGGTTCTTATCCGGATTTAAAGTGTTTCTCTCCGCTAATTAATATAGTTTTTAGGACTAAAATAAAAAAGATCAATCATTTCCGATATGGTTTGTATCTTCTGAAAAATTATAAATGGTATCTAAAATTAAAATTTCAAAGGATTGTTATAAGGATAATGATTGTTATTTGTAGAGAGGTTGTATTTAGAACTTGATCTGAACTTTACAATTTTCATTTAATTTTTTAGTTTTTTTTTCAGTAAAGAAGTAATAATAAGAGTAAAAAGTCTGAGTGTATAAAACTGGAACTAAACTGCAATTGTTCCAATTATAGTAGCTATTCTTTAATATAAACTATACTATAACTATTCTAGAATGCGTTACGTGGCCGCTTACCTGCTCGCCGTGCTCGGTGGAAAGGCAGCACCAGCTGCTGGAGACATTGAAAAGATTCTCAGCTCTGTGGGTATTGAGGCTGATTCTGAGAAACTGAAGAAAGTCATCTCTGAACTCAGTGGAAAGAGCATTGAAGAGCTGATCGCCCAAGGTAAAATAACTTGATATCTATATTATATTTAGAAAATAGCCTCAATTGTCATCATAGATTCTTTAGTGTTATTACAGGCTACCATCAGTATGGAACATTTTTTAAAAAATAATGTAACCTGTGCTATGGCAATGCTATGTGGGTTTTTGTAGGTTGATTATTGAGTTCAAATCGTGTATATTGTGGATGTAGCTAGAAATGAATGACTTATTCAGACACGAATGGGACTTCGCCATTAATGATGTATGTATCTGCAAATAAATGTTGTTATGGTAGAACCTCATTAGTTATGACTTATCTCCTGAACTCCATAACAAAATTTATTAGTGATAGCATCATATATAAAACTTTCATTCTTGTTTGAAAAAAAATTGCGATGCCAAGCTTATATGGAATTTGTCATGTATGAAATTTATTGTTTTAACTAGTTTCTTTTTATTTTCAAACATTTTGTTGCATTCCTTTTAAATAATTAAATAATATACCTGCATAGAATTATATATTGCTGTAAATAAATGTATTATGGGGATGTCTTTAATATATTTTCATTAATTTTGGAATATATTTTAACTCATTTTTAATGCAGACTACATTGCATCATAATAGACACTATCCGAATAGCATTGTCTTTCTAAAACACTTGCTACTTTATAGTGTGCTTGAAAGAACATTTACCATTGAAAAAAAATTTACCTTTCACGTCGTTAAATAAAACATAAATGATGAATTATTCTATACCATCTTTCGGCTGAATGGCAGTGCTGAATATTTTTATACCTGATATTTATTGTTCTATGTTTACAATTTATATTCAGAAACTTGTATGTTATAGTCTCAAGTATTCATTTGTGATTCTTAGGTCGCGAGAAGCTGGCTTCCATGCCTACCGGTGGTGCCGCACCAGCTGCGGCTGCCGGTGCAGCTCCAGCTGCCGCTGAGACGAAGGCCGGTAAGTTTCAGTCTTCCTCCTTTATGGTGTCTGCTTTGGTGAATGTTGCATTTCATGTTATAAGTTTAACATGAAATTAAATAATAAAAGTTAAGACAAAAAATAAAGTTATATTTTAAAGTGTGGGGTAAATAAGTAGTTACTTTAAAAATCACCTAGAAAAGTAGGAATGTATTAAATAGATTATCAATCTGAGGCTTTGAGTGAAGATGGAGGACATTTAATTGTGATTAGTGGCGTGAACGTGTATGTGTTAAACCAATGAAGTTATAATATTTTTAGACATGGTATTAATTTCTCATTTTTATGTTTACCAAAAAAATATTCTTTTATGATGATTAATTTCACACCATCTTTCGACTGATTTACAGTTATGATAATTTTTATAACCTGATCTTGTTTGATGTTAACTAAAGTATTATTTCATGTGAATATTTAATTATTAATTCACCATTACTTTTTGCAGAGGAAAAGAAGCCCGAGAAGAAGGAGGAGTCCGAGTCTGAAGATGATGACATGGGCTTCGGTCTCTTTGATTAAAATTCCAAATAAGTTAACATTAAGTGACTGTGCAAATTATTTCTATGAAGTAAATTTGTATAAAAGCTTTTAAATATGTGTTTTTTTTAATACAAAATGTTTATTTTGGGAATGGGTATTTGATAATTTTTGGAAAAATAATTAAAATTATTCAGAATGTATCTAATAAACTTACAATTGTGATATTTTTTCTGAGAAACTTGTTTCAAGTTGAAAAAATTTACTTATTGTTGTCATGTAAAGTTTCTTCGCGTCAAACAATTTAATCACAGGATATGTAAATTTCACAATGTCACAAACAAAAAATTAAATTGAAAAGAGGAGTTTCTATCTCTTTCACACACTGTCATTCCATGATGATATAAATATTGTTTATGGAATTAAATTTACTTGAAGTTGACATATTAGTATATTGTGTATAGTGTATTTTGACATCACACATTCTGATTGGTGGACGTTTTGTTTTTTGGCATTGGACACAAATTTTAAAACACTTTTGATTTCAGTCATGAAATAAAAATATTTTTATCAAATTTATTCCAGTAAAATATTGTTATACATAATCAGATATTTTTTTATAAATTTGTGAATACCCTAATATACTTGAAAAACATGCTTGATCCAATGTCTCTGTACCGCAAGGAGAAAATGATTTTGAAAAACAAATATTTTCAAATGTAAAACATCTCATATTTAAAGATGTTTGAAATAGACTATAGTATGATTTTTATCAATAAAATCGTCGGCTTTTGACCCGGCTGCTCATCGAGCGGGGTCGCACTGATATTTTGGTTGACTGTAAAAGATTGCTCTTATACCAATAACTCAGGCAGACTTATTGGTACAAGAATGTAAATAAATGGCTTAGAAACACGAAAATGGTCTGTATGAAGATGGATGGGATCGTTAGTCTAGATATGTTTTATTGCACATCTGTAGCATATATCCTATAAGATGGTAGATGAATAATGCATATCAGAAGCATTGATTTAAATTATTGTTGGTTACCTTAGTTATAAAGACATTGATAGTATAGGCTTGTACATGATCTATGACGTACCTTTTCATTTTCCTATATAAATCCATTATTAGGTTTATATGTAGTATAATTTCTGTAGTGACTAATTATGTGACTTGATAAATAGATATACCCACTATAAAATTGGCCACTATCACATTATGTTTAATAGAAAACAATCCTAAAAATAATTGACCTAAAATGTAGATAATTTCTGTTAACTAATTTGTATTTCATTATTCTATTTGAATTCGGGTGATCGATGTAACATTCGATTGCAAATTATACAATTATTGTGAAACTTAAGAGCAAAAAATGTCATACAATAATTACGCATTTTGTACGTTTACTTTTATCGTTTCCCATATTTGTCATATGGGATATTATTTAAATTCGAGGAGGTTAACAGAAAAATAGCATAAAACCGGCATGAGGGGATGCAATTGAATTAAGACAGCTGAATTAAAGTAGAAATAAAGAAACAATATTTATGTGAAACATCCTACTCGGTGCAACTAGATAAGAGTTAAAATGTTCTGACGGCAAAACGCGCCTTTCTAGCTAACGACTTTATTACGTCAGTTTTTTGTATTGTCAGCTCTTTCTGACTTAAATTCGGCCAGTTATGCGTTTTGTCTGCCATTCGGCCAGCTTCACGTCTTGTCGGCTCTTTCCGACTAAATTCAATCAGGTCTTTTATATAGGTGTATAGTATCAGACTGTCTTAATCTTGTTTATGTTAAAGGCAATACATAAACATAGTTGGGCTTGTCTGGGATTTGAACCCGGGACCTCTCACACCATATGCGAAAAACATTCCCCTAGACTGAGCCGTTGTTGTTGTTGAAATTTTGATTACATTGTTAAGCTTATTTTTATAAATTAAGTAATTTGTAAGAATGTATATATTTTTTTTAACTTTCCATCATCTTACATCAAACTTGGGAATGCAATAATTTTTTTCTGTTATTAATCATGTCTTAAAGTACTGTGGAAAATGTTTAGTAATATTTCTTGGTATGGCATTTTAAGATACAAATTTCTTTTGCAACTTAGCATTTATTAAGTACATCAATGAAAAATAATTTCAATTAAATTGCATGAATAAATAAAAAAAGATGAATTTTTTGTTTGAGGTTTTGAAGCAAATTAATTGAAAGAAGACATGCCAGGCAACATATTGTGCAAATCAGTGTTCCGCTGCATCTGTTTGTCTATACGTATGCAATTTTCTCTGTAAATACTAAATAGATTTTGTTCTGGTTTTCAACAAATGATAAATTGATTCACGAGGAAGGTTCAGGTAATTGTCATAATTTGTCTTTATTGGAATATCTTGGAGCTATTCCAGGGAATGTCGGATAACACAATAAATTATAGCAATATAATAAGTGGATTCTTAAGAAAAGAATTATTAATCTATAGAACTGGTGCTACAATCAAATGATACTAGATTTAATAGACATTCAATTTGCCATCAAAGTATGATTAAAGTCATTATAAGATGAAGAAGAACATTGGCAAAGTTTGCCAAGATCACAAAAATCACATACTTACACTGTTTCATTAGTCCTGTCAGAGGTAGGTGTATTCACTTCCTTGGTTTCTGTT
This sequence comes from Druceiella hillmani, assembly GCA_039881145.1. NCBI lineage: Eukaryota > Metazoa > Arthropoda > Insecta > Lepidoptera > Hepialidae > Druceiella > Druceiella hillmani. Next base: position 26,513,867 of record JAYKKI010000009.1, on the reverse strand, counting down.
GCCAAGTTTCTATGGTTACCATTTCTCTATTTTCTATGAGAATTCCTTGAACTCATTCATCATGCCTGCATATAAGAAAAAAATACTTGAATAAACATAAAAGACAAGAAATTTAAAACACGTGCATACATAGGCTACTTGTTATCTTGACTGATTATTATTTTTAATTATGTTAATATTTTTTATGTTTAAGCTTATATGAACTGCCATTTGAAATAAGATATACTTAAAGTTATACAAATATCTACTTAAATAAGAAAGTAATAACCAAAAAATTCCCATAATGAATTAAATTTTTTTTTGCTTTTTTGGGGGTAACCAAAATAGACCAAAGTGTGTTTCTTCTACTATGTCAATTGTTAGTCTAAATACGGGCTTAAATATTTTGCTTGCTCTTCCAGAGGGATCTCTTCATTATTTAATTTTACTTGTGGGCAGGTATCTAAGGTTGAATGTTATGTGGGTAGATTTGCTATTCTAGAGATTTTTTAGGTTTTTGCATCTTGTTGAATTTTATTTGAAAGCACCTTTTATTGAGGTATGTTTGTATTATATGGAAAAATGAGTGTGGAAACATCTTTTTAATTTTATACAATAGACCCTTGTGCCTTTGGCTTGGCTTATTTCTAAAAAGACTAGCGAACAATATTTTTTCTTTAGTGACATGCATGATACTCTACTCTCTGTAACCAAATTCATGACTAGGTATTACATCTGTTAGGTGTTCTCTTATTCGGTTTACCAGAATCTTTTCAAAGAGTTTTTCAGTGATTGAGAGAAGGTTTCTATAAGAGGTGACTTCTTGTGGTGGTTTATCGGCACCTGTATTATTTTTAATTTTCCAGGGAAAAATTAGACTCACAGACAAGCATTGAATATTTTGACAATTGCCATAATATCATTTCTTGAAGAGTTTACAAAATTTTAGAACTTTCCTAGGACTTGTACATTTCAGTGGCTGACACATTTGGTCTGCGTTTTCTAAGTACTTTTTCACTTAAGTTTTGGCAAATGGCTGAAAGACAGTACTGAAATATTCAGCGAATGTAGCTGCCGTTTCTGCATCTGATCTGGCCTACTCCCCATTTCAAGTCTTCATGGATGGGATTTGGTTTTAGGGTGTTTTAATATTCTTGTTACCTTGTGGAGTTAGTAGTATGTATCCATAGATGGGTCAAATTTGAAAGGTTCAACTGAATGCTAGCGTTATTCAGATTTGCAAAAATTTGGTGCAGTTCATCAGAAGATCTACTGAATGCTGTTTTGTCTCTAGGATATTTTGTTCTATGCCAAATTTCTTTCAGTTCACAAGATTCTAGTATTTTTTCTTTAATAAATTTGGGATAATGGTTTAATTTTGGAGCTAGTTTTTTTCGTACTTTAGTAGACTGTTTAGCTGCATTGTAGCTTGGTTTCTGAAGAAATAATACCTTGATATATTTTACAGTTTGTATTTTTATTGTATATTCTTTCTGGAGATTCAACCAGTACCACAAATAAGTGATGTTGACAATGATGGGTGTGTGATCAGGGGATCGGTTAGTGCAAGATTCCGTGGTCATATAGTTATGGCTAATATTTCTAGTGATAAAGGATTCGAGTAAATCAGGGATTTTATTTCGATCTATCGGTCAGTAAGTAGGTTCACAGTTATACATTCCAATCTTTTACTTTCTACTATTCTGAAGTGTCGTTCATTTCTTGGTGTAATTAGCGGTTAGCCCCTTAAGGTCTCCCCCCCTTGTGTCTCCTCCACCACTGGGACTACACGTAGGAAAGTATGTATTATAGTTGGTGTCGGCTATTATATATCTAGGTGGGCAATATATTGCAAATATGGTGGTTTTGATTTTGTTTACTACTACCTTGATTGTAGTTGCTAGTTATTATCTGGGCAGTATTTGTTAATTACGTAGTGCTTTATATTATCTTTTATAATTATTGCTGTTTCTTGATGGATAATTGTTGTGTAAACAGTACAGTGTTTAAATGCAATATGCGTTTGTGCAGTAAATCATGTTTTTAATATTAGTGCCACATTTATTTTTTTCATTTGTAAAAATGTATGAAATTCTTAACTTTATTCTCTCAAGCCGCTGGTATTCCAAGTGACAACCCAGAGATTGCTAATCATTTTGTTACCAGATTTGCTTTCAGTTGGACCATACGATTCATCAGAAAACCTCAACGAAGCAAGAAACAATAATAAAACTAATTACATATGAGGACATCCCTACTATTATTTATATAATATTCTCTAAAATACTATATATTTAGCAAGCTATCAAAATATCAAGTAATATTTTTTTCGAAAAAAAGGTGGCAACCCTAAGTAAAGCATACTTGCATAGTGCGTAGTAGTAAAGATGAACATTGTAGTAACCACTAGACAACTTGAGGACAAACTTTTCTCGAATATTACATTGTTAATGTAATTTGAAGTTTTTTCTAATTTCGAAAACATTTTCTGTAAAATATATAAGTAGTTTTATTTTATCGTATGGTACAACGTTGTAACGTTTATCAGAAAATCTGAAAAACGTTACAACGTTGTATCATACGACGTTACAACGTTTTCCAGACGATGACGAACGACATTGTAACGTTTTCCAGATTTTCTGAAAAACGTTACAACGTCGTTTACGTTCATTCATTACGACGACCGGCACTTGGAATTTTCGATTCACGAAGGCGATCGTCTCTAAGAGTTTTACTTATCTCGTGTATATAAAAGTGTGGTTTAATTATCGGTCATGTAAAATAGGCAATTTCCTATAAATACACTCGACATATTTTACGTGATCGATAATAACATTACGCTATATGAACCACGTGCTCGAAGTAATTTCCTTGAGATGACATATTTGCATCTTCATGCTACTGTGATGCTATATATAATATGAGCCGTTGAATGCTGTATAATAGTGTGAATAAATTTAAATAAAGGCATCTAGAAATGCGCAATTTCACATCTTTCTGAGCCTTTTACACAAAACACGCTAGATACGCTGTTTAGGAAAGAGCGACATCTAACGTATTTCGTGTAAGTTAAAACTTTGCATTCTAGGCATAAGATGGCGCACTTATTGTCACTACCTTTTTTATGATCGAATACTATTAAATAAAAAAGATTAATATATCGTTGTATTATTAAAACTACGCAGCCTCTAAGTGGACAATACGTGATCAAAATTTACCGCTACACCTTTATAATGTGGGTTTGTTTAGTGAATTAATTTAACAAAATGTTTTTATAATCCACATTGTGTAACTGGAGCATGCAATTAGACGAGTAACTCCGTTATAATAACAATTTAGAGTGTCATAATTGCATCCGTATAATTATGTTAGTAAGGTAATACTCTTCACGACATACTTTTTATGCGGCTCTGCACTTTAAGAAGGGCGTATGTTCTTGATGTTGCGCAGCTGGTAATTGACATCGTACGAAATATAAAATTAACCATGTGACTTTAAAATTGACAGGTAATACCTGATGATTTTTCCTAAGTTGAAATGCTAAATGATTTTGTTGGACTTTTTTATTTCCTTACTATATTGTCGTTATATAAGTATACTGTGTTTCCGTACTACATTGAAAATGTAAGTTTTGACCTTAAGAAGTTAATATCGTTTTTATTTTCTATATCGAGTCAAACTTGGTTTCAATTTAATAAAATGTTAATGGAACAATTATTTAATTGCCGTTATGTACTGCTGAATTCGCACTATGTGGTATATAAAGCATATACGTTTGAAAAAATGTTTCAATTTTTACTTTTTCTATAGCGAAAGGGGTATTGTAGTTATTCAAAAAGAACTGGACTTTTTGGTAAAAATTTATTTTAATAAAATATTAAGGGTTTAGTAATTATAAGGGTTAAAACATGGTACAACCATGGTTCGTATTTGCTGAAAAAATAATCCAATCAAGCCATAAGTCGCATTCCCCTGAAAAATGTTATGAGGATTATTTACGTCTTTATATCGCGAGAGCAGTGGTGATGTTAAATGCGGACTCTGCAATGGTTAGTGGTTTGTGAATCCAACAACATAAATACATTATAAACCCAGCTACAAAAAAAACACAAAAAACATTTTATTGAGGTTTTACGAAACGCATTTTATAGGAAGGTTTCATTTTGTGAAAAAGTATGTGCAGGGTAGTTGTATCGTTAATTTTTCTAACTTGGGATTATAAGAACGAACTAAAGAATAGTCAAGTGCCAGTGGAACATAAAAGGACACCTTTCATCTTTGTTTCTGATACCTTGACATTGATTTTCGATTGATTATTAATTCTGAAATATTTTTTATGAATTTTTGTTTAGAATAAATGGTTCTAGATCACCGAATAAATTGAAAGATTGTATTGCTGCATATATAATGTTGTGAATTCTGAAAATTTTAATATTAACTTCATAATATTAATTCAAAATTTGCATTGACTTGCCACGTTTAATTCTTTAGATTTTGATTTATAATTGTTTCGTGTAACATTGTCTTTTTACAATTAAATAAGATCGATCTCTATATTACAGCTCCTGAACTTTTTGTTCATAAATTCACTGGTTCTACTACTAAATAGCTACGATCGGGGTGAAGGAATGTTCCAAAATATCTGCGAATCGCTTAGATATAATTACATGGCAGCACATTTTTATTGGACACATTACATTCGATCATAAGTTTCTTCGCTGTTCCATTTAACAAGTAAACTACCGTTGTGCTAATAATGTGCATAAATATTAACAAGTAAATTAACTCTATGTCCATATTTGTAGCTCACCTGACAATGAAAACTACGCCCTTGTCATTAAGGATGCCATATGGTTATGAACTAAGCCACTGCCTTTAATGATATTTTTTTAATATAATTTAATAAAATCGGGTAGGTTTAAGAGGACAGTATCAACATTCTATTAAATTTAGTAGAAATCAATCTTTGTGGTGCTATGGAAATTAGGGTTTAGTACCGTGATTATTTAGAAATTGGTTTATACTGTCATAGTGATATGTATGTTCACTTTTTGGGGGAAACAAGTGATGTCAGTTCGTAGAATTTGACATAGCACATATCCAGAATGAAGAGAGTTGAAATAAAAAGCCCGTGCTAAATGTAGCAACGGTAGCCAGAGTGGAAGTTCCCACCGGTCTCCAGCTGGTATGCATTGGCTGTATTGAATGAGGTCTGAGCTTGAGGTCGAATTCGCACTGAAAAAGGTTAAGTCGAGGTATGCGCGTGGCATTGATTGGCTTCTACCTTTTTAATCGATGCCTGCGCTGGTTCATATTTCCTTTGACTTGTAAATTAAATTTGCATCTCAAATGTCACAAATATAAGGACAATATATTGGATCGAGGGCACTAAGTAGACTTTTACTATTTTGACTTCAAAAAGCCTTGAACCGCATTGATATACAGATTATTTTATAAAATTGCTGAAAGCTGAGTTTTCTTATAACTTCGCTAATTATTTCTACAAAATTCATATTCAATACTATTTTCGTTCTAGGATGAAGTATAATCCAGATTTGAAATTTTATACCTTTTTCTATTCGATTGATTCTGGGGTAAGTATTTATATTTAATGATTGAGTTCTATTTAATTTAATGATCAATTATTTAATATTATATATCAACACTTCGAAGTATATTCTGTTTGCCAATGATATAAAGCTCTTTTTCATAGTACGTATTATTCGCAACTCGCCGTCATTTAGACTGTTTGTCACTGACGTTTAAGCAATAAATTGCATTTCAATGATAGTAAACGACAACATATTATTCTGTGAAATCTCTCATTACTGATATTTATTTGCTGTCTGGTTTGACATTACCTCGAGTGACACCTGTCTGTTTAACAGCAATTCGTAAAATGTTTATATCTCATTGTCTTTAACGAGATTGTGTTAATTTAATGTTCAATATAATTCACTATAACACTTCTTTGTTTGAGAAACGATCGTATAGCTGCTGCATCATCTAACTTTATCGAATTTCTCGTAAATTATATTTACAAGCTTGGATATTTTGGTTTCGTTTTATGCTATTTGATATTATATTCAGGTTGGAGGATAAATATAATTTTTAATCTCAATTAAGAAACTATCCTCAACTGCGTTCTACTGTCATGTACATAGATTCTGGTGTTTTTCAAATCGGTAACGAGCCAGAATCCTGCATTTTAAGTTCTTTTTTTTTTTATTGGCACTCTTAAGAATGTAATTGTGGGGTTTTTAGGTTCTTAATTAAGTAGTTGTTATCTTTATTTCGTGATTGTGGAATATTTAAGTTCGCGCAGTAAATAGACTAAGACTATCAAGTTTTGAAAGAAATTATGAAAATCTATAAGAAAGTTTAAGAAAGGAATGAACGTATCAAACTGTACGAGTACTTAAAAAAGAATTCCCCAAATATGATAGATTTTTTCATCTCTTAGCTTCTGCACTTTTTATAAGTGAAAGAAGTCGCTGATAAAGAAGTACGGATGCTCCTGTAAATAAGGATTATTTTCGTGCAGAAACGTCGCATCTTAATGTGGATCGAAGAATGATATCTTAAATAATGGCAGCGTGTACCTATAATATTAGTAAAAAAACTTGATATCCTGGTAAATATTGTTAGTTGGGTGGATATAGTGACTAATGAAACGTTGAATTATGGCGAAAACTTAGTTTGTAATAAGTTCTGGTAGGTTAGTATATTACTAAAGGATAAAAGATGCCCAAGAGGAATGTGATAAGAGAATAGGGTGTCGAAGAACTATAAAACTACAAGCTGTAAGGTGTACAAAATATTTTTTTGTTATTCGCGTAATCAATATTTTATAGCAAGCAGTGAGTTGTAGAAATTAGTTTTAGAAAAGGAAATGGATGCAAGTATCATTTTTCACTCCAAGTTTTTCAATTATATATATGTACACCAAGAAATCGAATTTATTGTGCCTTTACTAACCTTGACTATCGCTCACCAAGACGGAGAGAATTTAAAAAAGGTATTATCAAAATATATGAAGTGAAAAATTAATTTACGAATTAATTTCGTTATATTACAGTAATAAAAATCTATGTTATTTTTGGTGAAGAATCGACCAATTGGTTTGCCATGACCACAGGTGCCAGACAGTCATAGTACTACGCTGTTAAACTTACACATTGATAGATACATAAAGAAATAAGCTCAGGATTTACTTATTAAACTCTTGTCTGTGAAGGTAGAAGGTGTTTTCATATAAGTATATCATATCTAGAGAAACCAGTGTCATGAATATGCTCGGAGAAAATATTACATCAATATTAGTGTAAAATTATCGTTAATGAAAATTATGAAAATGGAATATAAGCGGAAAATAATTATAAGGATTTGTCAAAGAAAGTGCGATTATGAGAAGAAGAAACGAATGCTGAACATGAGAAAGTAATGTACTGTTAATCGTAGAATTTTAATGTGAATGACAGAGGAAGAATCAGAAAAATGAAAATATGAAAGAAGTGAATAGAAAAAGATGGAAGATCGCGAAAAATTGAGTGGACTGAATTAAGAAATTTGTTTGTATTAGATTTTTGGAAGTAACGATGTGAATAGCGCTGCAAACGAAGATATTCTTTTATTCGTAGATCAGATTTAATCCGAATTTTTCCATCATTATTTTATTAAAATTTTTTTAAACAGGTATGTTTGCGGAGTTCCGCTTAACTCTCATCGAACATAAAACATCGCTACTACCAGGAACCTCAGTTCGACATCTTCATATACGTGAAAATGAAACGTTCATCGATATTATTATTCAAAGTGACACATTCTTCGCAGACCAAGCGCACACGAGCACCGTTACAGCATCCACATTCAAAACGCAGCCAAAAGAAAGTTCGATATTCCTACATACATGCATAAGTGTTCTCTATAAACCCACGAACCGTTCAAATTGCATCCATATTCATTAGTAACTGTTAAAAAATTATATTGAGACGATCCAAAATATGTAATTGTTACTGGTGTTTAGTCCGTCTTATTGTGCATGGCCTACATAGAATTTATAACGATATTCATATTGTCTTTAGACTTTAAATGGGTTTTTATTGTCTGTGGTTAATGCTTTCTTGTAACAAGAATTGTCTACATAAAATACAAATCACGTCTGCGTACTTTAGCAACTAATGGATACAAATATAAAGTCAGTTGAGACACGGTTAACAGTCTTGGAAAGAAACATTCTTTGAAGTATTTTTGGAGTAATAATAAAAAAATTAACTAGTTCAAAAACCTTAATTTTGTACTTTATTAGTTTTTATAAGTTTCCAAATTATGCCACATTTTATAAGATTCCAAATTATGCTAGCAGTATGAACGTCTCACTCCTGGAAGGCGTGAGACGTTCATTCTGGATGAGATTAAATGGAATTGATGGCCGTTTTAAAATATTGAAAAAAACAAATTGGTGCGCCACCTCAACTATTAAACATTTTGAGACATAGCTTATGGTTCTTAAAAAGTGTTGTAACGGTTATCGTGATGCGATTCTTATTAATGTTGAAATTTGAGACATAGCTTATGGTTCTTAAAAAGTGTTGAACGGTTATCGTGATGCGATTCTTATTAATGTTGAAATTTGAGACATAGCTTATGGTTCTTAAAAAGTGTTGAACGGTTATCGTGATGCGATTCTTATTAATGTTGAAATTTGAGACATAGCTTATGGTTCTTAAAAAGTGTTGAACGGTTATCGTGATGCGATTCTTATTAATGTTGAAATTTGAGACATAGCTTATGGTTCTTAAAAAGTGTTGTAACGGTTATCATGATGCGATTCTTATTAATGTTGAAATTTGAGACGAATTATTGAATATAAACAGGGAAAAATTACGTAATTTTGAAGTTATTTAAACAGTCAGAGGAGCTGTTCTGTATACTAGTTTAATAAGGAACACTATTCGCATTTTAGTAATATAGTATGTATGTGTTGTATTTAGATCCAAACCTTTAAACATTAATCTATGAATAAGACGATATATTACCGCATCCCGATAAAACCTTTTACTTTGTTTTTAGGACAGAAATATTTCCGTAGGTTTGAACATACATAAAATATTCATAAACATTGTCAAATGATTAAAAAGTTGAAAGCTTGCTCCACATGTTGCTAGTTTGTAAACTTGAACATTTGCCTTTTTTTTTGCAAATGGCTGATCACCACGAAGTGTTTTATCCTAAAGAAATCTATGTTTATGTCAAAACTATTACAACAGGTAACACATATTTAAGTTCAAGTAAATGATGGCGTAATACGGTAGTTGACTCATTCTAAATTTTGATATTTATCGTACAATATTGTGAAATATAAGTTAATTAAAAACCAGTCTTGAAAACAATTCAAAAATTTATTGAACAATAAGCCAGTTGTAGACTTCTAAATTTGAAGATACGGATAGAGTTGGGTATATCCCTGTCTCTTTTCCTCTCGTAGATTATAATGTGCAATATTAAAAATGACCTCACAACACAGTATTGCCGTCCTTCTCTAAAGGTTAAATTTAAACTTTTATAACTCGATCAATTTTTAAGATCATTAAAAATTGTTTTCACTCTTCATCAGCTTGTACCTTGAAATTATGATTAATGAAATAAAAAAAATTAGTCAAATACCCAATTACACATAGTCTATCTTTTAAGTTAGTATGTATATTATCTATGTGCGAAATTTGACTGAAATCTGTTGTGCCATTTTTGCGTGAAAGAAACACAAACAAATAAATAAACAGATAATGTTTCACTTTCAATTTATTAGCTTAGTGATGGAAACAATTTTTAGACACAGATGCTGAGGGTGAATTTTGTATATTTATATTTAGATAATTTCATAATATTGTGGCGTAGATTTACAGTAAAGTAAAAAGATAAAGATTTCACCTGTAACGAATTAACCACCAACTATTATGATTATGTTTTGGAGATCGAAAATAAATTATTATGGAGATGTATGTGTTTTAAATAATGTACATCTCCATAATCCAGGAGTGGCAGAAGTAAAATTTGACAAATATATATTTCAAATTGAAGTGGTTTAATGGTATGTATCTGGGAGACATTTTTATCAGTAATGACATTTATCAGAAGATACCATGTTTTATGGTAGAAGAAAATATATCAAATCGCCGCTAATAACCAGCTGTGGTAAATCAATTATGCGCATTTTGGAAGAACTGCGTTTGCAATGTCAATGCAGGAATAGATTTGATTAGGAACACAGTGAGAAAATATTTGAATATTGTCATCAAATAATAATTTGAAATATTTCACCATGGGATCTATAAATATGGAAAGAAGGAGAGGGAAAATAATACCAACATGTCGTCGCCGCGCTACGTTGGGTTGATCCTAAGACATACGACCTTTAGAAGTGACCGACGCCCCGCGGAGACCCGGGTTCGGTCCCCGGCCGCTCGTCGAACGTGGCTGCTACTCTAGCTATACTCTAACTAGTGTTCTGGTTGGTTGTAAAAGATTGTTCTTGTACCAATCAGTTCGCCATATGTATCAATTAGATACATTAAAAATACATAAATAAATAAATATACAGTAATAAGGCTAGTTTGTTTTGAACTTTTTTTTCAAATTGTTCGGTTGTCTATTTACCACCCTAAAGATAAGATTTGTGAAAATCAAAGCATAGTTCTGATGAACTTAACGATATAAGTCAATGAATCGAAATATCAAAATGCCTCACTAAGATCTTACAATACCAGAACAGATGGTTGGGTATTGTTTATGGCAAAACCTAGAATCCCTTTGTTTATGAAATTAGTAATTAAATCATCTTTCTTTACACCATCCACATATACATAGTGACTTAAAGTTATACAGTAAACCTAAGTTATTTTGTTCGGTAATCCTCATTTACACAAGAAACTTGAAGTAAATGAAGGCTATCGAGCTTGAATTCGGCGCTAGAGGCGCTAGTGTAGAGTAAGGTCTAAATGTCAATGAATATTTATTGCTTGTTTGCTTTTTAGTGACGATTTTTATAACTGATGGATTGCTGTCAAAATTGTTCCATTTCTGAGTAATTACGGGAAACATAGAGTATGGGTCAATGAATGTTAGTGCTCTAAAAGAATAGTTAAGAAAAAAGGTGCAAAATTAATCGAGTGGAAAAAACGGCTAATTCAGAGGTTTATGTGGATTCATTACAACATTTTTTTGTCAAAAGTTTGCATTCTTTATCGAGTTTTGAGCTATGTTTTTCTGTTCGCGGATTTCAAGATTATAATAGGAGTAATAATTTTATTGAAAACGTACAAGACGAAATACCACAAGATGATTTGGTGTACATAGTAGAATGGCCTCCAGAAAGTTTGTACAGTAGTGTTACGTCGAAAAGTGTATCGCCTGACTTGGATATAGTGAATATTAACACCTATTTTTTAGAGTTTTTCAAAGACAATATGGGAATTACTGAGCGTGCTGCAGTTCATAGCAAGGGCTATAACATGATGATTAATGAATATTTAGTGCCTTTAATGACAAGTACGCAAAATAATTTTATTTTTATAGAGGACAAGTGCACTCTGAAAATACAATAGCATTATCACTTTTCACGAGTATTTCCATCGAATCGAATGGAAGAATTGTTCAGTCCATGTGTGAGTGTGTTGCTGGTAAAGGGCCAAAGGCAATATGTAAGCAGATAGCTTGTGTATGTTATGAAATTTTAAGCTTTAAAGAGCATTCTGAATGGTTTATCAAAAAGCCACCTATACAAAACAAACAGAAATGGCATGAGACTGGAAACTGAATTCATCGCCTAAGAAAGCTGAAAATCTTACATTTGAGATTCAAGAATTACAAAATGAAAACATAGAAACATGTGTTTTGATCCACGTCCTATCAATACTAGCAACAATGTACAATGGAATGATTTTTTAAGGAATAGTCTAATAAACAGTTGCTCTTTCGAGAAAACACGGTTTGGTATTAGTGGTATTTATAAAGTAGCTTTTCGTAACGGAATATGTAATGACCATGACTATCTGAAATTACCCATCCTTGACCGATATGTCCTAAACAGAATAATTGTGAGTTCCTATATTCTAATATTTTATATCCAATGTAGATATCCTCGTATGTTCCACAAAATTTGATTCTTTAATGTAGAAACAATAGTAATAAGAAACATTAGTGAACTTGCCATGGTCTACTTACAATATTAATAAATTTTAACATTACAGGTATCTCCAGAAGAAGTGCATTTAATTGAGCATCAAAAAAGGCAAAAATCATAAAACAAAACTCGCCATACAGAGCGGAGTTTAAGGGTAGCGGTTCTCGTGTTTCCAATATATACAAATTTACTCAAAGAAGAGACAAAGTGCAGTATGTTGAAGATATTTTGTTTCCCAAACAATTCAAAGTGAAGCTAAGGAATGGCGAAATTTAAAGGAGATTACAGCAAGTGAAGCATATGTATCTATGTCGCACACCAAAGTACAACGTTGTGGATTTTTTTATTTCTAGACAATATCCACACATTGGTGCTTCATCTGATGAATCAATTGGAAACCTAACCATATTGGAACTGAAATGTCCATTTTCAGTAAAAGATGACTTTGTCTGTGCAAATAATTATAAGCATATAGAAATAGTCAATGATGAATTTTGCTTGAAAGAAAATAGCCCTCACTCTTTTACTCTTTTTTTACTTCAATAGTTATTTTTTTATAGATATGATAAATCTTAGTGAGTATAGGATTTACCAAAGATAAAATTAGTTAGATTAATAATAATTTAGAGATGAACATGAACCATGATACGCAAATATATTTTATAGCTATGTCATTTGTGATAATTTACATAGAAAAAAGTAAAAATTTAAATAAAAGTTTATTATATAATAATAATAATAATTTTATAACACACTTAAAAGAGAAATAAATATTTACATTATATTGCTCCTGGAATTGGCAAGCATAAAGCATACACATGTTATTGTTCTACCTAGTATTACCATGTTAGATCTTAACTTACGACTTAAAATTGTAAATGTTTTCCTTAATCCTATAAGACGCTCAACATTGATACTTTTTTGATCTTCTTAGCTGATGTGTTTTAAACTGTAACATATTCACTGTAACATCCAGATGAGAAACTAGATTCTGTATATTAAAACCACGATCACGAATAATAATATCAAGTAACACATACTTGTGGTTGGCTGTAAGAGATTGCTCTTATAGCAATAAGTCCGCCATATGTATCAATTAGATACATTAAAGTAGATAAATAAATAAATAAATAAATGTCACCTTTTTGAAATGGATTAAAACACCACAATTTTCAAATAACTTATCACTGATAGAGCCACCATATGTATCCGAAAAAAAGTCACAGATCCAGAGACGGAAATATCTACAAATACTTTTAACGTATTGGCTAATTTGTAATTAGAATATGTAGCTTGTTGTAAAATTGAATTTTGAGGTTTGTCATTTTTTGTTTACGCACAATCTATGATAACTGTGTAGGTATTACTTTTCCTTTGAAACATTACATTTTCATGAATATCGTTTGGAACCCATAAATTCAGATCCTTGAATTTGCAGTACAGATAATTAATCCAAATTATGAAGTACTTACTCACAGAAGTTTTACTAATGTCAAAATGAAAAGGGAACTCTGTATAAGACATATTTCTTCGCAATTTGATAAGTGTTAGGTAAAATTCGTCACATGGTGTCAATGCTAGTTTTCCTCAAGCTGGTTGCAATGATGGATAGTATTTTAACTTGTTCACTCCGAAAAGACTGAAAACAAACATAAAATGACTGTAATTATCAAAACCAGTGTAAAATCGCAATATATCAGCTTTATTTTTAAGGTTTTCAATACGAAACATATTTAATTTCATTTTTCTATTGTTCTTATGTTTTGGCATGTCAGCATTAGCTATGTTCTTTGCATCACATTAACATAGCGTATATTGTACTGATATATCTTTAAGTTTTCAATATTTATTTCTGCATATGTTTCTTCAAATTGTTTTATGTATTATGCAATAAGAATAGTCTTACAAGCACAAATAACACATACATACTATATGAGACGACTATTATTCAGTTTTATTTTTATGTTAGAAGAGGAAGCTTCTGATTCTTCTGGTTTAGCAAAGGATATGTTGTGGTAAATATGTGTGAAGTATAACAAGTACTTATTATTGTACTTACAAAATATCCCTCATATTTGTATTCATCTGTATTTGAACAAAACGTTGCGATATCTCGTCTTTTTTGACGTTGAAAAGCTCCATCCGCACGTTTTTTTTCTCTAAATTTCCTTTCTATCTTCACTTTCACGGTTCCAGAAAAATCGACTAGGTACTGCATTTGGTTTTAGCATATGGGCAGCTAAAGAATAAAAGAATTACAGATGAGGTAAATATCTAGGTTAGGATAAATCAAGTGTTTATCAGTCATGAAAACTATGAATGAGCATGATAATTATTTATGATTTTCTGTAGTTGAAATAGTAGTTCCTTTTGTAACGCATAATCGTCAGGGTTAAAGTGTTTTTTTACAAACACGTGAATGTTTTGAAAGAGTAAACTTGTCTCTGTGAATCGCTACCAAATATTGTTTTAAGCGAGTTTTGTCTCTCGTAAACACATGTCTTCCTTTCTTTTCAGAACAAAACGGGACTGCACAACACTGAGGCATATTTTAAAACCTTCCAATTCCAATTTTATTACTATAGGTTTATAAAACCTTATTAACCTGATTCCACAATATAACAACAATAAGTTTTGACATTTGACAGGACCTTACTCACCAGTGGCGCCAACTGGCGAGAAAAAAAAGTAGCTCTCATTTCAGAAGCAGGATAGCACGTTGCCTGCAATTTATATCCGCCTTGCTATATTTGTTTCGTTTTTTTTTCTTGAATCTTCTTCAGTTTTAATAACTTAAAAAAATGTATTTTGTGACACATGATTAAAGAAAGAAGTTCTTTTTTTTAATTTTAAATTTATCGTTTCTGTGTTAGATACAAATTGGAAATTTTTCTTAATGTTTACATAACTAATTAATGCAATTAATTACTTTTAAAAACGTATAAATTCAATTATAATATAATTTACCAGTTTTGGCGTTTAAGGTTTTTTTGTTTAGTATTTATTGAGTAATAAAACAACATCAGCTATCTATCTCATCTTTCTATCTGAATATCCATAAATTTGCAATATTTTCTTAACAATTTTCTTAGAGGCTTACTCATAATTCTCATAGATTTTACCATAACTAGGCCACATCCTATCTCTGGGCGTCCTTATTTTATGAGATTAGCCGTGGAAACAGCTCGCTGAGCTAATTTTAATTGAAATTGCATTTAAATACAATTCTGCTCGATTAAATCTAAGAAAACAGAATGAATTTAGGTTACAATCAACTTTATGCACACTGCTATTCTAGATTTACTGATATATTTAAAAACGAGAAGTATGATATCCCATTCGTACGGTCTGATGATTGAATTTTTTTAAAAGAAGGTCCTTGATCTAAGCCCTTTTATCCTTCCTCGCATTATCCAACACGATTTTAAGTGGATAACTCGGCTTACTTTCTGGGGTTTCGATAAATACTTATTATGTTTATTTCTATTTTGTATAAAACGGATACATAGTTGAACCGTATAACAGTTTTAGCTAATTAAGCTTCATATAATAACTAGCCATAAAAGATGAAATTAAAGCATTGTGCTTTAATTGTAATATACCTATCTATGAACATATAGTTTACTGAAAAGGCTAATACTAGAGAGACAGACAAAAATTCCAAAAACTAAGCTTTCTGGCTTTTTACTATCATTCTATATCCTAAATCAATCACCCTTTTTAAAATATTTTCCATGCACAAAATTAAGTCTGTTACGATTTTATTACATGTACAGATAACGTTTTAATATCATAAGTGCGACAATGAGTTTATTTGTTTATTCGTTTTTGTTGCTTCTGCGTCTCAATAATCAATGTGAACTTTTGAGTACACATAGTCTGTGTCATGGAGATGCATATGGTCTTTTTATCGTGGAATATTGCAAAAAATCGTCTCGGCTTTGAAAATATTTTTCGGGAATCACATTACTATTTTCCCTTTCTCCACGCGTTCACACTTTTAGGTAAATTAAAATAGTGGATATAAAAAATATTTCAAAATATAATACTTAAATAGATTTTAATGCAGTTTGACACAAAACACTTTTTCCGTTAATGTTTTGCCGATTAAAAGGGTATGTATTGCTATTTACGCGACGACTAAATATATATGTACTTACGATCCTCTCCAAATTGAGAAAACCTACAATATTGTCAAAGGACAACAATGGCAGTTTTCTTTTTTGAGGCACTTCGGAAAGGGGTAGAATATATTGGACTTTATGTGAATATTATTTTAAGAAAATAGTCTCGAAATTTTCGCGGAAAATTTGCAATAACCCGATGAATATATATTTAATATAACATTGTTTCTTATTATAGGATGATTTCCTTGAAGTATTTATTTATCTAAACAACGTCAATTAGGTTTTACGTTTCAGAATCGGGCAAAAAGAGCAAAATGCCACGATAATTATTTGTTTCTCTGAAAGTTTTTAAGATTTTGAAAATTTGTATTCTTACATAAACTATCGTAGTTTAAATATGAATACATAGAGTATTTGTGTAGAGTGAGTACATTCCACATGTTAATCGTGTTTAAAAACCATCATAAATCCCATTTCTGTCGTTTCTGAGTTAGTAGTTAGTAACAGCGTTAAATACAAAAAATAATTTTGTTCAAAAGCTTACTTTTCAGATTAATTTTGATCTTAACTGAATGTCAATATCACTTTTTGTTGTTTGATTAACACCGCAAGGCGTGTTGATTTAAAAGTTACGTAAATTGTTATAAAAAAATATTGTATCACGAAATTAATCAAAAGCCAAATAGATTTAAGAAATACGCTTTCATACGATTTTACAACAATGTGCCAGACAGTTTTAAAATTAGATGGGTATAGAAACAGCGGTATCCATATTTTGGGAAAGTTATTTCGTTTTCTTATACAGACAGAACCTGTTATTACATTTACTTTAAATAATGATTTTTTACAATTGAAAGAAATGGGTGTAATTTATTCGCCGATTTTTACCGCTACACGACTTCAGTTTTCTTCGACCACGACAACATTGTATTTTACAAGCGTTCAGCTCCAAGAAATATTGTGACAGTTAATAGTTATCATTATGTATTACGTTCAAACCTACTAACTGCTTGTTTAAACCTAATTATAGACATACTTGTTTAACATATTATGTTGTATTTCTTTTTATATATATTAATTTTTTTATAAATATTGCAACATAAGTAATTTATAAAAGATCATCTAAAGGGGACATTTGACTAAACAATATCCAAAATTTTGGTAATTTATCAGAAAAAATCCAAGTGTTTATACAATTTAATACTAATATGAAAATGATATAAGCACTATTATCGTGGATCAATATTAATATTAAGTGTTTCTAAAATATTAGTATTTTACCTATTTCTGGTTACGTTATGTGCTGGCATAATTACATCTTTTTTAACTATTACTATGCTTAATTTTATATACTAATAGCATAAGCTTTATTGTCTGTAGCAAATTATTTAAATAGTTTCTATTCGATATCTACGTTCATAATTTTATACGTAGGGTCTGATGTGGAAGCGCTGGTATCATTTCTACATACGCTAAGTGAGCTGTCTGAGTGGGTAGTTAGAAGTTAGTAGCGGGTTCATATTGTCTAATTTGCTCATCGGTCTAAGCCTCAAATCAGCTCTCGCCTTAGGAAATTAGAATTAGACTTTGGCAACAAGTATCTTTCATTCAACGCGGTGCTTGGCGCGATCCTCTTTTAATCTGTCGGGGTTTCCCTTTGCATAGTGTTTAAACCCGACGGTTCTCACTTTGCATTCATAATATATTTCAGAAGAATTTGCCCGAGTGAAGAGTTTAGTTAGTATAAGTGCCTTATTTTCTGGATCATTTTTATTGATTTCGATTGAATAACGCTGGAAAGCTGAATGTTTTCCAACCTATATTGAAAGAATTTCAAATACCGTGTTTATGGAAATTATTGAAACCTATTTTTTACTTTATATAAGGTGCCTTAGTTTCATCTCCTCTCAAGACCACATTCACAGTGACAGGTTTGTTCGTTTTAGTTCACTTGATCTGTTAGTGTTTGGTTCAATAAAATGTTTTAGTTCATATATCCTTTACGGTTAGGAGTTTATTTCACAAGTTTGCATTTAAGCATCTTGAATATTGTGGTTACTTTGCCGACGCGAATATCTGTATTGAAATCTGCGCCGACATGGTCCATTCTAGTTAGTCAACCAACCAGTTCCAAAAGTGAGGTGTCGTTATTATCGTCCGTATACTCCTGCGCCTCTGCTATAACCTGTTTTTAATTTTATGGCTTTCTACTTTCAACCGAAGGGTTTGATGACTAAGAAAGGTACCTTGACGATTGACGAATTATTAATTTAATATGTTTTCATCGATACATCATAGGACAATAATACGCAACGATAATCAAGCAGATGATTATGTGAACAAAGAAATAAATACGATGCAGAGAATTAAAAATAAGTTTTTGAACGAATTATTATTCGGTATACTCGTAAATATATTAAATCCAGATATTGTAATAACTATACAGTTTTCAAGTCTTACTAAGATATAAATCGATATCCAAATATAGTAGGAAGCGAGGAAACGGTGAATATTTTGAGTTCTTGTATGTTTACCTGTATGTGTTATTATGTCTTTCGCAATCCGAGAAGATTACCATACGAAGGATAAAAAAGTGGAGAAAAGAAAAATGAAGGATATACATTTTCTTTTAATACTTCACAAGTTCTTACACCACAAGAATATCCTTAGTTTCTTGACAGCATGTAATATTAGAAGATTCGGCGTTCCGTTTTGTATTAGTAGTTTCACACAGATAAAACAAATCGTTGAGTATAGGAATACAAGCAAGGTGTGTTAGTGACCTCATAATGAAAGGTTTAATATAGGTTTAAGTACCTTTAATATACACTCTAATGAAGAGAGCAAAGAGTCCAAAATTTCATTACGTTTTAAGATATATCAAGCATTCTTTAACTTCGCCTCTTGTGGATTAAATTATATTCAGTTTATGTTTACGTTCCTTTCTTTTTATCGCCCAGTTATATTTCACACACAATTAGGTACCATTAACTCTTCGAAGCAGGAATTGAAATTAATGAAAAAAATATTTTCTACATTTTAATAATTTATCACTATTCAGATGAATATTCTAAATATCTCTTTGACAAATTAATTTTCCGTTCAAGAAAACTTTCCTAAGTGCTATCTAAGTATATAGTTTAAATACAAACACTGTCCCTGAGTGCCTGATTTACTGCTAAATATATGATAGTGACAATACAGTACTACTTTACCCCAAAGAGAAAAATGTTATATGGGACTCAAAATTAATAAAAAAGATTTGAAAATATAAAACGAATAACAAAGTTGGGTCACGGGTAATAATTTATTGTTCTGCTTATTGTGGGATGATTTCTTGTAGCTAACTGGTGGAAGGAAATTTCATTCAATTTGAAATCTTGTGCTATATTTTAAGATGGCCTAGATCACGAATCTAGTGGATAGAAAATCTTTTGGAAGAGTAAAATTCGCCAAATCATGTACTTGACCCAGTGAGCATCAAGACCAAGCCTACGACTCTCCTAGTTTACGGCAGCAACCACGACTAGGAAGGGGTAGGAGTGCGAAGAATATCTAAGTACGATCAGACACTGGTAATGCTTATAGAATACTACCTGGTGAAAATAAAAGGACCCTAAAACAGGATGTGAAAATCGACGAGCTCGTAGTTCAATTAGGACAAATAAAATGTCGGTATCAAATCAAATAATCGGGTTCCATGAAATGCGATGATAAGGTGAAGGAACAATGCGGACTTATTCAGATGATCTTTTGTATTTTAGAGATCAGAAAAATAGTTGCTACGACGAGGTAGGATTGTATATAAAAAAGATCTTGAAGAAAACAATATAAACTCGTTAGCCTATCATCACGACCAGCATGACGCCACAACGGGGCAAGAATGTCGGGCGATAACAGCTGATAATTTCATCAGCGACCCATATCGTTTCTAATGTAAGTTAACAAGACCCTCAAACCTAAAACATTCTAGAGAAACAAAAACTTATAAAGGAGAATAGTAAACTCTAGGTGCTTTAGAGAAAGAGCGGAATGTATAATTTAGTGTAATAAAAAATGAAATGAGTGATCTAATAAATCACATTTAGGAGTAAAAACCGAGCCCAACGAAGAATTCTGCAGAGATCTAGGCCTGTGAGAGACCCCATGACCTGCTTAACAGTCCTATAACCCGTTTCCATCCTTGCGGTAAAAGTGCTTTTCTTCAATATTACTGCACTAAAGATATTCACGAGTTTAGTACTTATGAACTTACAACATGAAGAAAAAAGAATGAAACTACACGAAAGGATGGCATATTTATGGAATTGCTGAATATATTTAGTTGCGTGTTGCAAAGGTTTTATTATTTCTTTTAAACGAATTGTTATGACAGTAGTATCAAAGAACAGGATTAATAGAAAAGCAATATTATTCCATAAAAAGGGTTACATAGTCCTGTTGAATGATAATAACCAAGGGAAAAGACAGGGTTTGGGAAGGGTTTTCTAAATAGTCGACCAAAGATTTAGAAAAATCACAAAGAAGTTGGAAGACTATAACTTATCCCTGTGTCTCGTATTTATCAGTCATGAGAAGTCATCGGATCCATAGATACTCGGCTGTAATTAAAAAGATGACATCACATAGACAATCAGTGCACATAGATGTTGAAAAACTTTCACATGTCGATAATGATGACGGCGTGATTGAAAAAACATACAGATAAGAACTGAGAGAGGTACCCGGCAAAGAGGTCTGATATCTCCGAAATTATTTACAAACCTATTGAAGACATCTTTAAAATACTAGGTCAGGGTAACAGCGGCATAAACGTCGAAGGAATATACTAGAACTATCTGGCATACGCTAATTATATAGTGATTGTTGCTGAGTTGGCCTACTGGAACAAATAAGTATATTTCGCTTTCTTGCGGACTGGCTTGAAGATAAAATGGACAAGACCAAAGTGATGATGATTTAATACATACAAATTCTGAGATTTGGACGGGATTCTGCGATGAATCGGAAAATTCAGCTTGACCTTCAGAAAGCTTGGGCTTGTGCTTCAGTCTAAACTACCTCAGTCGCTCAAAACGATAGTGCTCAACAAGTGTGTCCTGATGGGTATGCAAAACATAGATCCTGGTCATGGAGCTATAGTTTTTCATGAGGGCACTCATGACATTAAACCGATTTTCAAATTTATAAAATTCAAAATTTTAACCCAAAATATTAAGAATATCAACAAAGTTTGAAAAAAAAATTAATTTTTTTTTCAAACTATATGATTGAGATTCAATGTTTGAGAAAAAAATTGAAGTTTGAAAAAAATACGTAATAATTTTACAATAATTTACAAAAGTAATGAAACTTTTGTTAAAATGTTATAAAAATGCATGAAAAGGAACAATTTAAGTCACAACATAGACATACATATGCAAATACATTTTTCAAAGTAATAAGCCACGGGACAGTCATTCGTTTGGACGTGCACTACTGTATGAAGGTTTTCGATGCCATGTTCACAACGCTTATTAGAATATCGTGATAAATTGATTATCTTCATCTGTTATCGAAGTCTGTGTTTGCATAATGGCCTGTTAGCTTGATACATTTGAGTAACACTTTTACTTTAGTTGAATTGTTAATAATTCTACGTGTGAACTTATAGTTGGTCTCTCAATGATTAAGCATGTAATCGATTCGAAGGTAAGTACGCACATCGAAGTAGAAAGATAAAAATATAATTAAAGGTCGGTCGAATGAAGGGAATCAGCATATTTAAAGAAACGTTTAAAAAATTCGATAATTGTGGAATTTAAGAAGATAATTGATTTCGTAAACATAATATGTATATCAGTGTAAAATACAAATTGAGGTACAAATAAAAAATAATAAAGTCCTCATCTTGATCAATTCGCGAAGGTTCGGGGAATTTAAATTGCAAAAACTATTTTGTTGTAAAGGAAATATTTGAAGGAAATTTGATAAATTAGGTGTGTCAATAAATGCTTTCAACGACTCTATGAAATTTTATAAGAATTTCTTGACATTAATCTTTGTCAATTACCCACTTTCTTTACTTATTTCCTTTTTGAATTATCTTAATTTTAAATTATACTTTTTAATAACATAATGCTTTTTTCTTTTAATTATTATCGTGGTGTGTAATATTTTGATTAACGGGTGAATTAAAAAAATCCGCCGTGCAATATTCAGGTATAAACGAGGGCCATCTTATACCCATTTATATAAAAAAAATAAGTTAAAATACAGGTTTATAAAGGTCTAAAAAAACACTCCAATTTAACAGCGGATGTAAGCGAAAACTCAAATGAGAACAATATTTCCTTACGATCTTAAATGAGATTTGGTTAAAATTTAGCTTTGAATCTCATCAATATTTTATTGATGTGATTAAAATAAAAATATAAATGTCAAGTACAAGATAACTTGCACAATTAGTGTGCTGTGCCATCAATCTCCAACTTAAATATTAATAGTAATGCACGTCAACTATGTGCTTAACCATTGCCCATTTGCCGTAATACCCGCCGCCGATTGCACCGATGCCGTATCACATCACGCATGCGCGGAGCTGAGTTAAGATCGTTTTAAATAAGCCAAATTAAAAATTTTGCAAGGAGTTCCTTAAATCACGAAAATAATTTTTTATTGAAAAACTTTTTCTCTAAAGCTCTGCAGCCATATTCTAATAATTTTGGTTCAATCTCTATCTAATTCTCTACGTTTATGATATTTTTCTAATCATGATATTTTTCTTAATATAATATTTTAAAATCTTATTTTAATTTTCTTTTAAATAATATAGTTTAAAAAAAGGTGATAAGGGTAAGGAACAGCAATTTTCAAATGTAGCGGCTTTCCCTTTTAATTGGACCTTAGCGAGATAGCGGATTATCAAATCGACAAGTAGCGTGGCTTTCTGTTGAAGATGTAAATATTTAAATAAATGTACCTCTTATTTAAAATTACTGCAATTAAATGAGACTACGTGATGTAGTATTATTTATACTTCTTTAAGTTCTTTATCACGACCTAGGTTTCGTTGTATTATATCTTCAGGTGGGATATTAGCAAAGATTAACCTTTGCTAATAGCCCACCTGAAGATGTAATACAACAAAGCCTAGGTAGTGGTAAAAAAACTTAAAGCAAGTAGAAATAATACTACATCACGTAGTTTCATTTAATTGTGAATAATGAATTTCTACAAAAATAAAGCCAAATATATTCGATAAAATTACTGCATTATTTTTCGAAATGTTCTCAGAATTTAGCTCACACTGTATTTCATAATATAAGACGTTTATTTATGTATATGCCAAGTGCTATGTGTTACATACGAAGTGCAGAATCTAATTGCATCACAAATCTCAATTATGAATCGATGGATTTCATATATTTATTTTTACCGCCATTAATATTTTAAGGAGCTAGTATATTCGCGAGGGAAGGATTTTATTTTCTAATAAAATTTGCTTTATTTTCTTCCTCATTACATAAATGGCATTAAATGACAATTTTCGTTTTATTATTTGAATTTGTTTGTTAGTCAATTTTGATAAATACATTTAATTTTTTTTTTAAAAAGACTGTAAAAAAGGTTTTTAATGGTATTTGAAAAACTTTCTTAAATTATTAATTGTCTTATTTTGTTTAATTATTCAGTATTTTGTGTATTTATTTATATTTACGTTTAATTTATGATATCGATATAAGATTCACAAAAAAGGTGTTTCGTACGTTGTATTTGTGCGGATTACATTTTTGTTAGTATGTTTTGCTTTAGGGCAATTACGGTCAAAAAATAAGATATCGTTCAACGTTGCTGTGAAATAGAAGATACTGAGGAGAGAATACGAGCGCACATTTAACCAGATTTTATAGTGTTATCTTTGCTTATTAACATCTTCTAAACCTTCCCCTCGGAGAAAAGAGACAGATAGAAGAACAAAATCATGCCACAATGCATCCTTTGTACGTCTTTAAGCCAGTTTTCGAAGCAAACAATAAAAAACTTCGTGTTAAAATGTTTCTTATTCTTATTTTAAACTAAAATACGTATTTTATAAACGGTGCATTTCAGCATCAAGAAAGTTTATTTAACGTAGAGTTGAGTTCATCGTACTATAATTAAAAACAACGAGTAGATAATCTTTGTTTTGTATCGTGTTGCACAGACCAAAGACTATGTAAGGGACAGCTCTCATCAATCCGATTTACAAATAGAAATTGGTAATGATTTTAGACAGTTGCGGAATTTGGATGTAGTTCTCGTAGATTTGTCATTTAAGAATCTATTGTTTTTGGTTTTGACAGAAAGGGTATTTTTAAATTTTGAAATAAAATGACATTACAAAAGAATGAGCAATCGATGAATGCTTATTGATGCATCTAAGTGTCATCGTCATGAGGGCTGTAGCTGTTAATTTTTGGACTTTTGTTCTGATCTTTTAACATTCAACAACGGCCTGCATACTGGTGGATGTCCTCTATTGGAGGATGTCCTCTATTCGAGGAGTATGCATCAATTCTAGTGATTTGATGTACCGCGGCGTCGCCATTCCAGTGTTTTTCTTGTCGGTCTGTCTTTTTTCTGTCTGAGTAAAGATACATGTTCATTTGCTCCGCGCTATTGCGGTAACTACATCTTTGATATTTGTCTTTGACTGTGTTCATATCTTAGTCACGCGGATTAGTATGGTCAAGCGGATCAATGCTTAGCATTGATTTTTCCATAGCCTTCAGAGCGATAGGGATACTTCTGTTTGGGCTATAGTTGCAGTCCGATAAAATGAATAAAAACTGCCTTACTCCTATCGTATAATTAATATTCTGAATATGTTTGAAATACGTAGTAAAATACGTTGAAATACGTATATTATAAAAATAATCCAAATCTTTAATACAACATAACACCTGGACAAATATCGCATATCAATGTGTTATCTTGATAAAAACCAAGAACAAAACAACATGTAGTGCTACGGAAAAGATCTTTTTTGCGACATATTAACCCCCATAATTCCGTATTTTAAATATGAAATTTAGAAATGTGAGTGAATGTGATAATAATAATCATAAATAATTAAATGGACATTGTCACCTTTTTTATATTATAATGTAAAAGAATACTGATGAACTCAATTGTATGATCATATGGGTATTAAATTGTTCAAACTTTAATTCCAAGGTAAAGAGACAGCAAATTATATTTCCATATAAAACCGTAAAAATAATAAGACATAAAACCGATGTACCTCTAAACATCTTACGAGCATTCAAAAACCTCATTCGTTCATTATTTTCGTCGAACAAACAAAGCCGTCGTAGAAAAAGAAAGAAATAATGCTCATCTGCCCAAACAAGAAGGAAAGAAAGATTGTTTACCCCCCCGGCGGACTACCTCAACAATTGTCGCGCCGGCATCGCGACAAGTGGGCACAAAACACGATTCGAGCGCGCCATTCCTATCACTTCCATTCAGTTTGCCGGCAGTCGCCATATTGGTTCGACGTGACGTTTACGCGCTTGCGAGCGCGCGCGATCTTTATTTTTCGAACGGCAATTTCGTTCCCAAATAAAAATATTTAATCACCAGTGTTAGTATTATAATAATAAATATGAATTAATTTTAGGCATATATTTTCACTGAAATACCATTACAGCACTTATTTAGTAACGAAATTCGATTAAATATGAAGTCTTGTGTATAACTAGTTGTTGTGGAACTCCATTCGGATTTATTATTATTGACATACATTTACGAATTCGTTTACTTTCGCATGGCGACTTAATATATATAATTATTCATATTTATGCGTTTCGATCGAAGTCTATTCGGATTATTTTAACACTATTCTGATTTGTTATCTGAGGTATTTTCTGCCTTTACGACTTTAATCAAGAAATTCTTCATTTAGTTTCCATTTTATCATACTGTATCTTATTATTCCACTAACACACATTGTTTTTTCTCAGGTTGACGTATGTACATATATATTGTGAACATATGAAGTGAATATAAATTGATGACATTAAGAATGTCAGAAACGTTTTTGTGCAAGGATTTGATATGACTATTGATACTATTGTGTGTGACCCAAAAATTTATATAAGTATTCTGTGTTTTAAAGTGATACCTGCGACAAGAATGCATGTTGCAAATTATTAAGAATATATAAGTGACCGGAATGAACTGCCTTTCCGTTTAAGAAAGGAACCGGAAGAGCAAGTACAGCATTTCTCTTCCACTTCTTCTCACAACCGCAAAAGGTAAATGCTTGTTTTTTTAATATTCGTCGTGTCTCGCCGCTATATTGTAGCCTTTACTTTAATGAGTTTTCTTTTAAATTGGTTTTTATTTTGTTTCAATATCGATTAGTGAAATTTAGTGTTGATATGTGGGAAAAGGTTCTGGTTACATTTCATTTTATTCTTTTATAAATTTCCATTAATGAGGAAAATGTGGATTTTCCTGCCTGCCCAGCTTTTTCGTTCAATGATTGCCTTTGGTAATCATCGCTGAAAATGATTAACATATTCTTAATTCCACATTGTCATTTATAACTGGAGCATTTATAGTTTATTGCTGGTGCATCGAGCGCATTAATGAATTGCGAAGTGAGGAGTAATCCCTGCACAGTAACTCAATTTCCATCTAGAGCTGGGAATTAATTAGTACCAGATTAAATTAGGCTGTAACGTTATTAGTAATAATGAAGAAATGAAGGATATGCGTTTTGTCATCCCTAATATGATAATCCCTAAACAAACGTATATAAGTTAACATTATTTCGCAGGACTCAATAGACTAGAAGATAAGTGGCCTTTTCTTATGATAATTAGGCAGGATTCTGAGGCAATTTTTGGATACAAGGAAGTTATATAATGGAAAACTCAGATTGTTTCTGAATTGAAGTTTTTCTGATATTATAAATCGAGGTCTTAGGAAACACACAATAAAAAAAAGTTATATAACACGCAATTACCGATGCTCTCAGGTTGATCCATATGCTCATTTATAGCACGATTGTTACTGCATCGATTGCAATGAAAATCCTAGCGATTTTTAGCTTAGATTCCAATTATATAAACCACTAGCTAAATAGCTACTCGACGCTGCTCAAACTCTGTCTTTTTCGGACTTCCACTTCCCCTACTTTATTGACAGGTATTGAGGAAGGTAAAATATGTATGCACGCGAAGCAA
The DNA here is from genome assembly GCA_039881145.1 of Druceiella hillmani. Taxonomy (NCBI): domain Eukaryota; kingdom Metazoa; phylum Arthropoda; class Insecta; order Lepidoptera; family Hepialidae; genus Druceiella; species Druceiella hillmani. The sequence goes on along the minus strand of JAYKKI010000009.1, from coordinate 26,486,364 downwards.
CTGGCTAACGTTTATTAAGTACATGCCATATTAAAAAAAACGTTGGTACCGATCAATAGCAGAAATTTATAATTCAAGGAACAAAGTGTGAGTATGAAGAAAAAATGCGAACGGATATGACGAAGTGAAGAATAAGTTCTTCCTGCCAGTAGCAAGAGCTGAGCTAATAAAGTGAAGCGTTTCTGAAGTTATGAATCGAACACAGGAACAGATGAGAATGTGGGGTTATACGCTACACAAAATTAAACATTTTCATTCATTGAATGGACTACTGTGACTTATAGGTTGATATTTTACTATTACATGTTAGGACAATATTCGTATGCATACGACGTGATAACAATATATGCTCATTCCTTAAAGTCAGCAGTACAGAGCAAATTATGCTTCTACTTTGAAAACTTTTCACAGATAACACTTTTCACCGATTTGATTAGTTAAATGCGTAGTTTAAAAAAGTTGTAGTTAGATGTTATGATCTCGTTTTAATTTTATGTACAGCGTTTAAATGTGATGGATAAACTGACGAAATTATGGAGGAATCGCAACTTAACTAAATCCACTAAGACCAGGCTTGTAAGAACACTAGTTTTCGCCATATTTTTATACGCATCCGAGACGTGGACATTGAAACAGCTGGAAAAGCGGAAAGTAGATGCCCTAGAGATGTGGTGCTGGAGGAAAATGCGAGGAGTGTCATGAACCGAATTTCATACAAATACCTCCATACTTCAAGAATTCGGCATCACGCAGGGTTTATCAACCCTAGTACAGTCTCGAATTTTGAAGTTCTTTGGCCATGTCTCGAAGCGAAATAATGACTCCATAGAGCGTTTATTGATCCAGGGAAGGCTGGAAAGAAACAGATCGTGTGGTAGATCATTCATGCGATGGGCTGATCAAATAAAATCAGCAGTTGGAGACCCTCTACATAAATGCACTAGAATGTCGGCCAATAGGTTAAGATGGCGAGAAATTGTGAGGAGGATCACATCAACTACCAATGGTGATGTAGCCTCAACATGACCACGACCGCTCTGTCAAGAGCGACACGAGTCGATAGCGTTTAAAACGAAATACAATTAGTTAATCGCTGTAAATTCGGTTCACAGGTTAAGAGTTCTTGCAGAAAATTCTTGGGGATAAAAACAGGTTGTTTACAATTGGTATAGCCTACGTTGTACGTATTGGAACCTAGAGTTTGTTGCCAGTAATTCCATGAATAAAGGTTTTTTCCATGGCATACGAGATATTTTATAGAAATTAATAGAATTCGACTAGAATAACACTTCTACGACTATTTGGAATTATCATAAAACAGGTTTGGAATTACAATAAAACAAGTTTGTCTATTAAACTAGTTTTGACAGAGTAATAGCTTCAATTGTACATCTCTTCGTTGAATCTAGTTAGATATTAAAAAAAATGCAATCAGCTAATTAAAAAACAAAATTCTTTTATATGATGCCAGTATAAAATTATGCGTACGCGCATAATTGATAGAAAAACAAGATGACGCTTGGAATTTATAGAATTTCGAGGTAAAAAATGTTGGCGATCTTGAAGGACGACTTCAATTTTTTTTGCAAATTGTTATTCACAAAACATTAATATCGCAGGCTAAAAATGTTTTTGACAGCTGCTAAATTTAGAATTATAAAGAGTTGAAATAAATTTGATGAAAAAAGGCTTATTTGTAACGTTTACATCTATTATAATTTTTCCTATTAATGTATTAGAACTAATTTAATTATTTTATAATGACGTCAATAATAAAGGGAATTTAAATTTTCTTTTTTCATTTTCTCTAACTCTCGCAATGATTATCAATACATTGTTTTGTTACTCTCACTCTCGTCAATATTTAAAAAATATATTCAAAATTTAAGCGAAATATAACTGAAGTTGTAAAAATTGATGGAGTGGTCCTAAAAGTATATAACAAATACACATACAGACATAGAATCTTTCCAAAATGCGATTATTGTTTCGCTTTGACTTGAATGAATGTGATTAAATACGTACAAGTAATTAATCTTTATAGAAAATATAACTTTGAAACATAAACCCACCATCTCATTTCACAAAGTTACTTTATTTTTTATATCAAATCATAGAAAAAAAAAGAAATGAAACAAAACTTCAATTAAATAACAACAGTCACTTGTCGCCGGAGTATATGCAGATTTAATACTACTTATTTGTAGAACCTATAGAAAAATTGGTAAGTTCAACTTTAAGATGATCTGTGTCTTTAATTTATCGCATACACAATTAGACAGCGAGCGAAATAGATGATTAGATGGAAGACTGGAAAGTAAGATGGATGAAGAATCACTGTCCATCCAAGCGAAGTATTTTTTTCACGCGTCACGATAAAAAGTGAATAAGGCCCTCTTCTAAAGTTAATATCTATTCTAAAGTAAAGTTAGTGTTTATTCTAAATTAAGTTAATGTCTATTCTAAATTAAAGTTAATGTCTATTCTAAAGTAAAGTTAATGTCTATTCTAAAGTAAAGTTAATGTCTATTCTAAATTAAGTTAATGTATATTCTAAATTAAAGTTAATGTCTATTCTAAAGAAAAGTTAATGTCTATTCAAAAGTAAAGTTAATGTCTATTCTAAAGTAAAGTTAATGTATAATATTTTTACTTCTTACTAAAAGCATGAAGTTGTTTTTTTCTTTATAGTATGTGATCATGACAATAGTTCTTCCAGATAACGCGAACTTATCATGGGATGTGTTTTATTAATGATTTTTAATTTTTATAAATTTGATTTAATTTTTGATAATACCTTACCAGAAATATTCGAGAGGTTTCTATGATATTCCAGAAATCGCTTGAAAAATTGAGTTTATTAGCTGTGAACTATATGATTATATGTGATTATATTTTTGTAAATTAAGATGATTGAATTTAATTATTGTGTCAAATAATTTGGATATTTTTTAGTTGTTTTAGTTGTTTATAATAATATCTTTATAATTAATTTTAGTTGTTTATAATAATATCAACCGCGCAAAATCAACCAAGAAAAATATTTAAAGGTCGCTGGTACACTAAAAATTTATTAATTCTCCTATGAAAATAATCTTAATGCGTGTAGGGTGAGTGTATGAGTGAATGATAACCTTAATAGAAAAATAGATTATCTTTACAGACGAAACATCGTGCACATTGATTTTTTTACGAATTTGTAAAATTATTACTTTTACATAGAAAGTTGAGGTCATAATTTACTAAAAGCAACAAAATAATTAAAAAAGAAAATTTAATAAAAGCATGTCATTTTCATGATAATCTTATTATTTCAGTAAATGGTTTCGCCTTCTACAATTTGAAAACGTTTAATAAATCAAATTATGTTAATTCAAGTATAAAAATAGGTATAATAAGACTAAACAAACCTAGACTACAATTAGTTCAGTACTTCATGAGATCGAAAGGTCGAAAAACGTTGCGTTTCGTACAAGTATAGGATAGGTAGGGATATAGGATAGGTAAACGTTGCGTTTCATATAAGTATGGGAAAAAAATATTTCTTGTATTTGTTTCTTCAACGAGTCCATTCTATTTAAGTACTTTAGTCGAGTTTGCTGAACGTAGCATCACTGACTATCATTATGAACTATGCGAAGATACTCCGGCGCTAATTGTCAAACTATAAAACCCAGCGTCCTCAATGTTCACTTGTATTATTACATTCACACGACGTGGCGACCTGTAATAATTGCATGAATACGCTAATTCAGAAAATTATCGCCGGCTAGAGCGTCGAATGAAAATTAATCGAATTTTGGAGTGTTCATAAAAAGCTTTTGTAATTGACAGAGGAAGCAGGAAGCTTGGGAAGAAGTGACGTGGGAAAATATTTCTCCACCTTTATCGCAGAGAAAGTATGTGTATACACAATATTTTATTTTTGTCGTAAAGCATTTCCATAGGAGGAAGTGTGAATGATCATGCGATTGGTATATGAGAGACTACAATTGGTATATGAGAGACTGTTTACTTTAAGTGTGATTTCAGTCTCTTGACTATGCGATAAGCTTAAGTATTCGTCCGAAGTTAATGGGATTTTAAAATGTGACCACATGTAGATGTGTATATTTGAGAAAAAGGGTTCGTTTAGAAATATTATTAGAATATCTTGTTACATCGTTACAATACCAAATAAGGTCATTAAAAGTAAATATATAACCGTCTGCGCTTCAATGCTTTCTGGAGGCTATTTAGGCGTGAACGTCACATATAAACATTTTTTTCACTTTGCCCAATGTTTCATAAGGATTTTTCACGCTTGCTTTTCACCATTATGCTATTCGCCATTATTGTTGTAAATTGTTCTTCATTCGTCTGTACCATAAATCCAAATTAGAGTACATCCTTCAATTCTTTAAGAAGCATTATTTTTCTTTTTTGTCTTCAATACAGATATTTGGAATATTAGGAGGCCCAAATACAGCAGTATTTAAATAAAAGCTATGCATCAAGTTAGCCACCTTGGGCCAATGTCAGCCACCGTGGTTACCGGATCTAAACGAAATGATTTTTTTATTGGATCTTCTTAAAATAACAGGCGTATAAATAACTTAACACTTCAATTGCACAATTACGTGCTCGCCAATCCAAGCAGCGACTAGGCAAAGTAAAGCCGCGTACATATTTTACCTTAAAATATTATTTATTAAACGACGTAAAACCGTGCGTCAGGACAAGCTGAAAGCAATTTGAGTATTTACTTTAGTATTTCAGTAAATTTAGAATGAAACTACGTTTTTTATTTCATTATATTATATTAATTATCATTACTAATCCTAATGAACGATTTATGTACTGCGATCAAAATGGCCCTAACACGTGACAAAATTTGCCAAATTAACTCTTTGATAAAATATCAAAGAGTAGTTGCAATTTATTGCTTCTTAAAGGGAAAAATAAAAGTTTTAAACCATTTGAAATTATTGATTAAATATAATATTATTTAGTATTATTTGAACGTGTTACGTAGTACATTTTTTAAATTACCTAGGTCAACATATGAAAAATAATTTGGGCTCCAAATTAGAAGTCAATTTTTTTCTGAACGTGTACGTTTTGAAATTTTATGCATCTTTTAGAATATTTTACAAAAAAAAATAATGAAATATCCTCCAATTGTAATAAGTGCAGCCAAAAGTTTCGTAAAGGTTCGATTTTTTTATATACCGATATTTGACATAAAACAACAAGTTTTTATAGATCATGGTCTAATCTGACCCTAGTTTCAATTCTAACCATTGTTGACACTCTTTAAAGTGTCTCATTGAACACTTTATAAAGTGATACACCATGTTACAACCATCGCTTTTCGTCGTTTTTGTATTCATTATTTTACTTCTTTTAATTACAAAACATCTTTCGTGGTAGGTTTAGATTAGGTAATTTAACTGGGCAATCGTTCATTAAGGAGAGCAATATCGTCAGGAAATTAAATCAGTTTGATGACTTTGACGACATCCGATTTGTAAATTTGTCATTATTAACATACGACTCGCTTAATTTATAATATTGTCTGTGGTAACGTGGAGCATATATCGCCCATATGCACCACACACGGCCAGGAGTCTCAGTCGGGTTTACTGATAGTTAAAAACCTATTTTGTATGGATACTTTACCGATTGGACCGTGCAATAGGGCACGGGTGGTAGACTTTTGTTCCGACTCAACTGACGGTTAATGAGAAACATAAATACGTTTTTAACTGTTAGTAAGTCCGACTGACAGTCCTGACCGTGTGTGCTGCATATGGACGTTAGTGATTTCGTCACTATTATATGAACCTGCAATAGTAGCTTTCATTTTCCAATAATCTATCGTGATTATGCCTTCAGCATCATCAGCTTCTATGGCGGCCCAGACTGTTTTTTTCCAAGCCATCGATTGATGTTTCGATGGTTTGGAAAAAAAACAATCTGGGCCAATTTTACATTTTACGTATATCCATCGCCATGTGTCATGCTGGTCCTGAATATTTATGGTGTAACCTTGCCATGTCAAATGTTATTAATGTTAAGTGAAAATTTATTCCTAATTTCAAATGCGATAATTTCAATTCTTTTTAAATTTTTGGTATATTTGTTATTATTTTTCAACAGTCAATTAGATAGCCAAGTATTTCTATTCAAAGTCAATTGGCGGGGGCTTTAAAACCGACCCATATGAAACAAGTCGTAAAAGCGACCCATATATAAAGAAGCGGAATCCGACAAGTCCACCTTGGCATTTGTTGAGTGCCCTACCACGCCCACCGCTGGATCCCCGCCATTACAGTTTGTATTCGGTCATCACGGTGTGACGGTAATCACTTTATGACTTTATTGTAAGTTGACCGAGAGAAGAGAGAATGAAACATTGATATACTGTAATGTACTTAGCGTTCACGTTCAGGTAAGCAGGTGCCAAAAAGATAATGTAATGGTGGACGAAATGAAAGACTGTCACAATTGTAAAGCGCGAAATAATCTTATTAGTATTTAAGCAAAGGTCACCGCGAGAGTTGGTACTGAAAAAGTGAATAATCGTCAATAAAATATTAATGAATGTATCATAAAATATTGCAAAGTCATCATAGTTGCATTTTATCAATGACTCTTGTTTGTAAGAATATGTTTATTAAAATCTATAGAAATTGTATAAAGTCCGGTTGAAACCCAGAATAAAAAAAAAAAATTAACAGATTTCTGTTCCTGATTCTAAGGTTTATCTTGTTGATTCTACTGCTTTGTTAGTTTATAATCAATATTCCACCATTTAAATATAAGAAACCCTGTTCCGTCAATCAACGGTTACAAGGTTTTGGCTATTAAATTTTAGCAAGCATTTAGTTTCAATTTGATTAATAATGCAAGTGTTGGTCACTGTGAACATTGTAACACTCGCATAAAATATAGACATAAATGATATTTTACTTACGACTTTCAGTAGATAGGAGATGGTATGTTTTTATTCAGTACTTTATGCATAAAAAGGCAGTTGAAACCAAAATTAAGAATAAAAATTACCACATTCTGAATGGTAAGAAAGGATTAGCTTTGACCAAATATATGATTCCCGCCTTTGTTGCAGAAGTACTGTAGTGAATATTTTTAAAGATCTCGCATGCTTATATTGTTTGCATTTACTTGTGAATTAGAATTAGAAGAAAATCAATTTAGTTTTTTATATAGACTTTATTATATTGGAAAAGGAGACTAAGAACAAATGTATAAAAAGTGATACTAAATTTTTGTACGAACGTGAAATTTTTCAAAAATAATAATTTATTTTGTAAGATTGCCCAGCTAATCCATCCGACCTCGCGCCATCTGATGGTCAATAGCTCTAAGAACAATAATTTGTAGAATGAACTTCTTAACATATGGAATACTACAGAAAAAACTTAGTCAAATTGTTTGAATCGAGGTCACCAGATTTTCACGCTGAAGGTTTATTGTTTCTACCAACCAGATGGCGACCAGTAATAGATGCAAATAGTAATTTTGAAAAATTTGTGACGCTTTAATTTTAGAATATTTTTTACAAAATCAAGTCGGAGCTGATTAATTTTATTTTCATATTTAAAAACAGTTTCTGGTTGTTCTCTCTCTGGTTGATCTACAAGTAACCATTAAATATCACACGTTACCATTAAATGAATGACTTCAACTCAATATTCCGTCGTTGTAAAAATATTAGGGACCACCGTCTCGAAAAAATTTAAAGAACATAATTTGTTTGTCGACGGTTGACACGTACCAACGCATTTAACTATCAACGACCAATTTCCTGGTTATGTCAATTTCAAGATTGTATTACCTGGGCGATCAACTCAGATTGCCTTATTAGAAAATTACAAATGCAATTGCTTAAACAAAACTCTTTTTCTTTATTCTTACTGGCAATACTATATTTTTTACCACGACCGGTGTGAACAGAACAAATCGTATGTTTCAAGTTGTTAAGTTAATTATAATTTATTATTAAAAAATATATGGAAAAAATTAACAATTCCGCTCAACGAAAATTACTAGTTTTTTAAATTTATTTTTTTATATACAACACTGAAAATGCAATTAAATCGTTTTTACCCGTCGTATGTCATGTCAAATGTCAACCGTCGTAGAATGTAATTTTTTTACATTGCGTTCATGATATATTTCATTTATCTTGTGTTAGTATTTTTGTAACAACATAACTTGATTTATCCATGTCAAATAAAATTGAGATTTATGCAAAAGTGGTTAATATTTCATAATATTAAAATATACCGATCTCCTTTAAATTCGTTAATTAAATCATCTATTCAGTCTTTAATAAAAAATATTGAAAGATGTAACATGTTATGCACAGAGGGTAGTTTATGATTTAATTAAGGAAATTTGGAATGATGATCTGGTAACTGGACATGTCCTTCTTTCAGGTATCAAATTAGTGGCAGCGTGTTTCGAAAAATAACGAAATCGTTTATTTGGGTCTAACATTCACTCACTGGTCATTTGAAGAATGTTGCGATAATAATTATTGATATAACTAGTACAGCTTAAGCCAGAAATTATACAAATATATCATAAAATTTCTTGCTATATATTTATTGTACAAAAAGATCTTAGTCATATAGCGCCCATATGGGAACAAAAATGATCTAATAATGATCCAATCATGTCTTTGATTGTATTTGTTCTCGTTATCCGTACACGAGACCTTATCATTACTTTCATTTCGATTTTTTTGTGGTACCCCTTTTTTAAATTTAGAGGAGATATATATTAAATTATCAAGTGGAAAGACTATGTGTCTCAAGAATCCTTCATGGAAAAACTTCCTACGTTTCCATAGTACCATATTTTAGCATTATCAGAATCTGGGACCAGAATATGATTTTTTTATAATAAATGATAATAAACTTCTTGGATTTTGTCTCCCTTTAAGGGTTCTGTAACCAAATGGAAACAACGGAACCCTTATAATTTCGTTTTGCCCATCTGTCTGTTAGTATGCCACAGCAATTTTACTCGGAGACAAATTTGGATGATAGGTGTTTTCTATGTATCGCTATACGATAAAATAGTGGAATTATGAAAAAAAATAATATTAGAGGTGACACTCCATACATATAATTGATGGATGAAAAAAATTCCGTGCACATAGGCGTATGAGATATCATTAGATAGGTCTTAAAAATGATATAGAGGTTCCAAAATAACTTTTTTTATTTAAGTCAGTAGTTGGTGAGATATGCGCTTCTAAAGTTTTAAAAAGTGTGCCTCTTACTTTTCTACTAACTTGTGTAAAATTCTGAAAAAAATTAAGGTAAACTAACATAAAATAAACTTTCAACGAAAATTGGTTTGATTAAGATGTGTGTTGGTAGCGACTGCAACAATGACTGTTTTTCAGTGTGTTTGAGAAATACAAATTTATAAGTTTAATATTATCTGGTGCTATGAACCCTTCTTGCGCGAGCCCGACTCGCACTTGGCCGGTTTTTTATTGTGTCGTAGAATTTATATATATATATATATATATATATATATATATATATATATATATATAATGGTGGTAGGGTTAGCTGTTATATATTTCTATAAATATGTGTATGTCAAATAAATAAATAATCTATTGAAATAATCTATTTGAAAGTATTATACCTATTATCAAAATATAACTTCGTAACTTGCCATGAGCATAGATATAATTCTTATTAATTATGGTTATATTATCCATTATTACAAACTCTATATCGAAAATAAAATTGTTTTTCTTTTAATCTAAATTTTCAAGAAATTAATAATTAGAACTACCGAACTATTCAAAAACCTAGACTGCATTTATTTTGTTGAAAATAAAACGAATCATATATTTGGTCAAAGCGAATTATTTTAACATTGTAAACTGTGGTAATTTTTGTCGGAAATTTATATTACAACTGTGTTTTTATCAATTAAGTTTGTATGTAAAAACTACTCGAAAAGACTGAACAAAAGTCTCACCTATTCTTCCCATTAAAAGTTGAAAGCGCAGTTTCATTCAAACGTACTAAATATTGTATGGATGATGAATACAATGTTGGAACTGACGTAACCCATTTGCATTATTAAGGAAATTGAAAGTTGATAGCTAAATGCTTGGGTATGTGTCAACCGTCGACAAACAAATGATGTTCTTTATCATTGTTCGAGACGGTGGTTCCTAATCTTTATACAAAAGCAGAATACTGAGTTGAAGTCATTCATTTAATGGTAACGTGTGATATTTAATGGTTAATTGTAGGTTATAAGTAGTAATATCTACGTGAAGAACTTAGAGGCGTTTTTTTTCTTTAGTTGTATAGTTATTCTTGCAGAATAACTATTTATTTTTCTCTTAATTTTTTGTCTGCATTTCACTACCTCAATCTGATGATGTTTGAGCTCATATAAAGAAACTGTAATCGCGATTTATCTTTGCTTCCGCCTGGAGGATAACCAATCTTCCGGTTCCGTTTGAGACAGTTTGTACTATTTTTGTAACGGGGAAATTAGCTATTTTTTTAATTTAATATTAGGTCTAATTTATTACTTTAGTAGGCTTCACTCACGTGGGTTGGCAAAATTATTTTATATATTTGAGTATTATAGAAATTTATTACTTTATTTTAATATAACATATTCACGCGCTTGTTGACTTCGAAAATGATTTTCCTTGACATCGCAACGTGTTGGTTCACACGTTGCGATGTCAAGGAAAATCATTTGCCTGTATCAGTCAGGAGACTAATACGGTGTATAGTGAGATAAACCAAATACAGTAAATTCTATCAAAATCCATTTTCGCATTTTCTATGTAATGCCGAAAATAATATTTTATTAACTGTTCTCTACGAATAATACTTAGAAATTACTTTTACAAAAAATGTTTGTTGGATTAAAAAGGATTTTATTATATGTGGTCAGTCGGTTAGTTAATATTTCGTTTCGATATTTCTGCTATAGTGGATTGTTTCCAAATAAAGAAATACGAATTAATGGCTATTTCATTGTAATATACGTATATCTTCATGATCCAGAGTTTTTTTTCAAATCTTAAGTCATCAACAACCGGAAACTGTTTTACATAAGAAAATAAAATTATTTATTTATGTATATTTTGTGAATAAAGAGAAACTGGATTATTTGATAACATTGTAACCAGTTCCAACTTGATCTTAAAAAAAATATTCTAAAATCAAAGCGTCTATCTATCACTTGCCGTGATACAGACAATAAACCTTCAACATAAAAATCTGGCGATTTCAATTCAAATAATTTGACTAGATTTTGTCTACAGTTTTCCATACGTTTAAAAGTTTATTCTGAAAATGATTGTTCTCAAAGCTTTTTATCACAAGTGATTAGCAGATGGCGTAATGTCGCATGGGTTAGCTGGATGTTCTATTAGAATTCGGGTATGTAACGTGGTATGTAGTGCAGCGTTAACATGGAGAAAATACATTCGGTCCTGTTGATAACCTTCAACTAACTGGTAAGTGAATCTCCGCATTCATTGTGTATCCTTCTGGAAGCTATTTCCAGTGTATAACGTCTTTATGTTATACAAATAGCTCATCATTATCTTCCTGGTATTCAGTTCATGGTTGGATACTGAATTAAACCGTTTGCGTATGTGATTTATTTATGTAACCTATTTCTCATCACTACATACAATTCCTTCAGCCAATCGAAGTTAGGTTTCATTGTCAGTACTTGTTGATAAACATTAACTCATAAAGTAGAAGAGTCAGTACTTGAAATGGATTTACATCTATTTATTTTTATGCAACACATTTGAAGGCTTAGTCACTCGAAATGTTTTTGCCTTGTAATAAAATATTTTCGAAAATCTTTCTAGGAAAGTCATAAACATGTGACTAAAAAGTTATTACCCGAGCGATATTAATATTGTTTCAATTTCTCATTAGTGATTTTGAATGCAGGACATGACATTTGCATTCAAAATTACTAGCATATTTTATAGAGTGCTAAGAAAATAAATAAAATTGAATGAAAAATTGTATACATTGATTCAGTGTCGATGTGATTAAAAAATGTTTATTTCAGGTATAGGTCAATAGTTCTCATCTCATTGCTTATATAGAATATAAGAAAATGAGGATTATTTCGTAACTCGATAAATTGAACAACCACTGGCACAAATTTTAGGGTGGGCGTGGGAGCGGCCGGTTTTTAGTATTGACAATTCATTCGGCTATTGAATAGAGGCACAATTGTGTGTGGCCATAAATGTGAACTTTTGTTGGCCGTATCTGTGCTGGTCGGGTCTTTTGGTCTTTTCAATTTGTTTATTTGATGTAGCGAGCCGTTTCCGAGATTGGTCTAGATAAATACATATGAACAGTGTATTTAATTTGTAATTCAATTGGTCGATATAATTACCATTGTGTGATATCTGATATTCAAAGCATGCAGTATTGAATAGCATTTATATAAACGGTTATATACTAAATCGAAAATATTTTGCAGCACATTTTTTACAAGACTCTTTTCCAACGTCGGTTGTTAAGTTTGGCGAATGGGCTGTGTCGAAACCTAGATTTTACTATTGGGTCGTCGAAAATTTCTGACTACCATGTGCCACTACATTTGTACAAGTATTGTGATATTTGATTACCATACCAGGGTTCTTCACCTACTCTAACTGATTTCTTCTCATCAGTAATCGATACCCGACTGTGTTACTAGCGGTGAACGAACCGGTCAACTTTGTTACAGAGAACACGCAAGTTACATTGTCGTTTATTGTGTCCATATTATTAAGTTTACAAAGGTCAGTTTTGGACAGTAAAGTAGAATCGTTTTCAAAATAATCTAATAATACGTTAATAATATTAACTTATATTTATTCAAACATTTCAAATTAGAAGGTCTTCTGAATTATTACTTACCGTGCCACATACTTGCACTTAATCTGATGCAATGTTAGGGAAACAAAATTTAACTTTATTTAAAAAAGGATTTGTTCCTAATAATATTACGCTCACAGATGTAAAAAGTGCAGAACTTATCTACCATAAAAATAATAGAAAAAGGGATTTTGATAAACTTTTCATTTTATACTTTTATCAAAACCATGGAAGTATTGGGTCAGCCTCCTAAAGGGATCAATGAAAATAAGGGAAGAAGGACGTTTTCAAAGGAAGTATAAGTAGAAAAGCACGAATCACATGGGACTCTGTGTTTGTATGTGTATTTTTATATACTTACGTATATGTATTTTCAAAGGTACATAAAATCAGAGGGGAGTACCTATTGACTACGGATTTTTTTATTCATAGCGAAACGAATAAAACTATAAGTTTCCCAGCTCGGAAACCCTTTCTGTCCTTGAGTTATGTTACTGAAAAATTTGAACCTAAATCCTACAAAAACTAATCGAATTGGAACCTAACAATTGCAGGCTATTCGTATTGGTCCTATTATTTTTAGTTTTAATTACAAAAGAACTTCCTGAGGTGAACTGACTTTTCCATGCGCTGTAAAGTTACTAGCGGGTCGCGCGCGTACAGTGAACTGACTTTATTCCATGCGCTGTAAAGTTACTAGCGGGTCGCGCGCGTACAGTGAACTGACTTTATTCCATGCGCTGTAAAGTTACTAGCGGGTCGCGCGCGTACAGTGAACTGACTTTATTCCATGCGCTGTAAAGTTACTAGCAGGTCGCGCGCGTACAGTAGAAAAAGATGACGGTCGTGTTAATGGCATCACTATAGTTACTTTGTTCACCAGATTATTATTTTCTGTTATAACTCGGATAGGTCTGCTACTCTTAATGAGAAATCATGCAACCATATTTGTGACATAATAGTTGGTTGTTGCTACTATTGTTAATGTAAATTATTATTGTGTTATACTTGTATTAGTGTAATAAATGCAATGAATCAATTTGATGAAAATTTTGCCTGAATTTACACTAGACAGATCTTTTTGTGAACGGAAAAATTATTGAATAAAAAATGAAACTAACTTTTCCAGTTGAAGGCAAACTGGCCCTAATTTTTATCGCCAGTATCATCTTCAAAAGTGGTTTTTCTGTTATTTTCATATAATTAGTTGACTTGTTTATTTTTTTTTTCAATCAACAGCGTAGTGCTACTATTTTGAGATATTACAAAACAACAAAAAATATTTGGGTGATCGAAAACAAATCCAACGAGTACAGAACATAATTAGGAATAGTGAGCGTACCGTGCGCTGCATCATGATCCCAATTCTGAAGTCGTAAACAGAATAGTAGAACAAATAGAGTTAAGAAGGATATGTCTCCAATGCCATATTAAGTAAATTCAGCGCGCGATATATTGCGTATGGTAGTCAGATGCTGGCACCTAATTCGAAATAAATGAATAGGTAATAAGCCAAGAGTTATTATAAGATATAAGTAGTGCGCTCGGTTAATGACTGTTATTTGTTAGCGTCGAGGGTTAAAGTATATTACGTCAATGAGAATGGATTTAAATCAAAACACAAAATTTTTTTGAGTTTCGGCTGTTTCATTATGCGAAGACCGTTACAAGTATGTGACACGGGAAGTAATGCTAGGCAAATCTGGCGTTAACGCAATGGTGTTTCACGGCGAGTGAAAATTTGGTTCATGAAATCAGGAACGAAAACTATAATTTCGAAGTCCACTCCGGATGCCCTGTTCAATTGGATATACAACGATTACGATATTTAATTGAAGAAGATCTTCGATTGAATACTTGTCAGTTAGCTGAGGTGGTTAACCATAGTCACGGTACAATATAGACGCATTTATATAAATTGCGAAGTTTAAAAATACCATACGGGCTATCCTCCAAGAATAAGTCGGAGTTAAACATTTATTAGTTAACCCAATATTAAACAGTGAACGTTTTCGTACTCGCAGAAAATAGTCCGGGCTACAAAAATTACCCAATACTAACACCGACAAGTTGTTAATGTAACCAATTAATTTTTTCAATAAATATGGAACCAGCGGGGCCGGCAAGTATCTTTTCACAGTCAGAGTTATAACCTACCCTAAAAATTAGGGCTATTCAGTTGATGACCAAAACCAAGAAGTGATCATAATTACGTTACCCAATGTCGTCTATCTGGAAATTGATTTTGGAAAAAATCGAATCGGCAAACGATTCGTAGAAAGTGAATTGGCGTTCACATCGCCTAAAGTGCTAACTTATAAAGCAATGAATTAGTGTAGCGTTTATGTCTTAAATTGGGCAACTAATATAAAAACTATTTTGCTTAGGCCGGTGTAGTAAAACGGCTAAAGTAAGATGAATATAATTAATATTTCTAATCATATTATATATATATATATATATATATATATACACATATATATATATATATATATTTATATATATATATATATATATATTTATATATATATATATATATATATATATATATATATATATATATATATATATATATATATGTATATATATACATATATATTATTTTTGTGTTGAAAATATTTATTTCTAAAATAAATGGTTTCCACATAACAAAAAGTTTAATTTATTTTCGACTTATATTTACGCAAAAGGATCCGAAATAAAATTGTTGCTATAACAATTAATCAACAGTCTGTATATTTCTAATATTGTGTGTGGCTGATAGTTTTAAAGGGTTCAATAATGCTTATTTAATTCAAAGCAAATTATATAATATCCATGTTTACTTCTTTAGTTACAAAAGATAATTAACATTGCATCAGATTCTCACATGTATTTATAATTTTTTTTGTTTGGTTATTATCGTAAAAAAGTCTCCTTGTTAAAACAATGCCCTCTGTATAGTTAGTCGACTCAATTTTTTTTAAACTTTAATAAAAGTACAGTATTTTTTCTTATATATATTAATGATTTCGTTGTATGCAATCAAGAATTAAATTAGTTTTTTATTATAAAATGTTGTTTTGACTATTCTTAACTTAGGTGATTAGTTGATTATCAGTGCTTCTGGATATTTTGCAAGTTGAATTCAATGATGACTAAACGATACAGGTAGGCAGGATGGATGATTAATATTAGGTAGGATGATATAAGATCATACGAGGCAGAGGGTGATCTAAAATATTTATGATCTCTCGAATACTATTTGTGTCTACACTTATAACTCACAACTGACAGATGTCCTGGCTTTACGCATCGCAATAGCCGATGCACCGGCGAGGGTTAAATATACGAGACATAAGTGTAGGTTAAACATTAGAGTGAAGGTAATAATAAAATATACGGAGATGATTTGATAATGAAAAGGATTCGATGCCACGTTTGGAATTGGTCCATAACTGAATTTTTATAAATGTTTTGTTATTGAATGGTAGACATTAAATGTAATACTTCAAGTCAGTTGCTACCAATAAATGCACACGGCAGAGTACGTCTGTTTTTGTAGAACCGTTGTTTGTACATCTGTTTTTGTACATTCAAAGGATACATCTGTTTTCGTACATTCGGATCTGAGTTACTGTTGATTATATAGATATCCAATAATAACCCATCCGGTTTGGTTGATTTTCGATCAGTTTTGTACATAGAAAAATTATTATTACTAATTTTAGAGGTATCTATCCAATTTTTTGAAGTGAAACTTCTTTGGTTGCGATGACAGTAACTTATGAAGGTCGCAATGTCCTTCATGCAACGTTTATGATGTCAGAATGTGACGACTCTACGGAAAATATGGATTTAGCTACAAACCGGGAAAACAAACTAAAATAGCGCTCACTTATGCTATCAGCTGTTTTGTACGTCACGTCTATCAAAAATAACCTGAAAATATTTTGTCGATATATTTATCTATTTATGATTGATTTAGTACTTATTTTGCGTATACTTAATCTGTTACAAGATTATACTCCATTCCATTTGAAAAGAGAATGTTTGTAAACAAACCGATTTGATAGTTCAGGCATTGTAAACCTTTTTGTTATATTCGTCTTAGTAATTTAACATGGATTTATTTGGTATTTGTGATTAAAATATAATTACTTATAGGTATACACACTTTATTTTATTTTTATTTTTTATTTTATATAAAAAGAAAAACAAACAAACTATTTAAAATATTCTATGAACACTAAACTCGAAATAAGTTTGTGTTCTAATATTTCCATAAAGAAGAAAGTAAAATAAATACATTTATAAAATATCCAATTGAACACTACAATACGTAAATATGACAATGTTAACTTAAGTAAGCGAAACAATATTTTTTGAATAAGACATAAAATTAATACAGAAAACACTTGTCATTAATTTATCAATTACATAAAGCTACAATTATGGACTACAAGTTATCTATGTAAGGCGCAGTTAATTAATTTTGCCAAGCAATGAATAAATTAAAATGAAAATAACATTACTGGTCCATCCGCTGTGCATGAACTTCACGGAGTCTGTTCTTTACACCTGATCGAAACTAGAAGCATGAACTTGCAAGGATGTCAAGTGTCAACATCCTTTTATCGCACAACCATCGTAGTGGTACTCTGACACCGGCGTTTGTTCGTGCATTATTGACATGAAATAAGAGACGGCTACGAGTTAGTTTGGGAGTTTGAATCTTTATCTGACTCAGTGAAGATGGACAGACAGAATTACCTTGACAGATGTTGAACATCAATCATCAATTCTAATAATGAACGTCTATGATAGAAGGCATCATATCTATATTTATTAAGCAATATTTTATACGACTATTTACAGCCACAAGAGCTTTCAAAATTGTTTATTGTAGTTTCACAATACTATCAGAATATAGTGGATCCCAGACAACAACAAATGATCACGTGATCTATGAGAGTAAATTTATTTCTTCCCTTTCAAATATCTATTTAAACGTTTTCCAGATTATAAAAGTAGTATAAAAATTCACAATTAAATGAAACTACGTGGTGTAGTATTATTTATACTTTCTTTAAGTTCTTAACCACGTACATTACAGTACAACGGTACAAAGCCGATTACGCTAAAAAGCAAAGACCTCTGCTAATAGCCCATCTGAAGATTTTGTAATACAACGAAACCTAGGTCGTGGTATAGAACTTAAAGAAAGTAGAAATAATACTACATTACGTAGTTTCATTTAATTGTGAATAATGAATTTCTACAAAATTAACGCCAAATATATTTATAATAAAGATATGTCAATTTGAAATAAATATTTAATCATTTGTCGAAGATTTAGAGATGAGGCAAACATTATATTTTGTACAGCCATTGACATCTATATATTACTTTTTAAACTGTGTGCTATGCTACAAACATAGAAATATGGTTTTTTCTCAGAATAATGTTCCAAATATTATTTTATTTTCCGTTAGTACGCTATGCCTCTTATAATTTCTGTTTTTGTACATTAAAATATGTCATAAGGCATCACTGCGAATACGCTACATTTAGTACCTGTCCCATAATAAAAAGGAGGATGGGACAAAATCTGACCTTAATAAAAATATTTTAGTTTTCGAGATACAGCCACTTTTTTTTTAAATCAATAAAATTTGTTAAAGTCACTACTCTGTGTTGATCTTCTGGGTCCACAGCTACAAATTAAGTCTGATAGTTAAATTTTTTGTTACTAATTATAGCTGAGTAATAAGCAACATTTACATTTACATTAACATTTCACGATAACTAATACGGTTATCTGAAGAAAAGCTCAGTTGTTTAAAAACATACTACCCTAAAGTGAGTATAAAATATGTATTCTACACTGCAAAATTATACCAACACTTTTTGAAAAGAAAATGGTATATCACATTGTTTGGTTATTATCTTTATGCAGAATATCATATTAACATAATTGTATATAACGCAATCAAATATAGTTCTGTAGCAGTGTAAGCTGATTCATCGTAAATTAATATATAGCATATACGGTCTAGACGTTCTTAGTGTTGAAATTTCGTGGTTATTCATGAAATGTTTAAAACGTCTAATTTTCACATAATCGAAATAAAGGGTTGTCCATTTATCCCTCTGAATTTCACAATTCATTTTATAAAATAATGACCCCATACTGGTATTTATAACATTATTTATGATATAAATATAAGCTTGTTTTGAGGTCGGTTTCAATACATTTTCTTTAATATGAAAGCTTTGAAACCCTTGAAAGCTTTGACGTAGCTGATATTCATTTCATACATTGCTAAGCTTAAGAAGATAGATCAGGTCAATGCGTAAATAAAGGGATAGAGTATATAAATATACGGTCGGATCATAATGATAACAGCACACAGTGGGTGAATTGGGACAGCCATGGGGCATCAGCGAAGCCTGTGGCGTCTTGTCGTGATGTAATTTACTAAAATGCACCAAAGACGAAGCGACGTCGCGCTCGGCGACAACACGCCAAGACGCGCCCACGCCCCGTTGATGCCCCGTCGCCGTCTCAACACGCTCACTATGTGACGTCAGCTTTATAGAGGAGATATTAAACAAGTGAGACTAAGTGGGATCATTTGTATGATTTGTATTATTAGAAAATTATTAGATCGACTGATGTAAAGGTAATTAAGAAATTGTCGAACAATAAACGGTTGCTGTTCGAACTATTTATCGAATTGTTTATCGAACTATTTTTCGAACTGAATCATTTTTTTGACGGTTGAAAGACGTAAATTTACAACTGAACATGTATCGAAATACCATAAAGTCCACGGTACCGCATGTTTTGTAGCAGGTTAATAATAATAAATACACATTGATGAAACTTGCTTTTCTATATGATTATGTGATAATCTAATAAATACGCAAAATTTATGTGTTACGTAAAACCGTATTGTGAATAGATATTGACGGAAACTTTTGTTTACGTTAAGCTCTACCGCACCTATAGATTTCACGTAAGCTTTATTGACTCACGTAAACGCTCTGTCATCCTAATTAATATAAAACACCCATTGTCTTCGCGCGATCCATGTCGAATTTACAACCATAACGTTTGCTCATAAAACCATACGCCGAACAAGTGTATTTCGTTTTTGTCGTGGCGTGTACCTCGTCAATTCGAACAAGTGAGTTGTGACGTAGATTTATGTGATTGTTATTGAGTTTTGTAGCACGTAATTTGTTTTTGATGTGATGATCTTGGAATAACATACGTCGTACCGTATTTGGCACGGTTTTCACTTTGTGATGATCATATATTTTAGATAAAATTTATATGTATAGCTTATTATTTCTTTTAAATAATATTTTATTTTTATTGAACTGTTTAAAGAATAGGATATATTCTCGTTCACAGTGTTTAAGTTTGATTATTTTTTTATAAGGTTGTAAGACAACCTTATATGGTTGTAGATCGATATAATGGATATTATAAATTCTAAAATTTGGTATTCAATAAGAGCGAAAATGAGATAATGTAGTGATACCAAAATAATGTATTTATTAACTTTATTAACTGCGAGACCGTGTATATTTATCTAAATATCAAATTTAAACACTATTTTGTCACAATGAAAATATATTGCTGCAGGCGTAAAATGTCGTTAATGTCTCAAAAATATATTGTTTTTACTGTCAACTTTTTTAGTATTTTATATTAGGTTCAGCGTCAACAACAGTTCAGTTTAAACAACAAGTTTAAATACTGAATATCAGAAAGGCTAGTGCCGAATTACAGCTTCCTGCTCAGTGGCACACAGTTACATCTTTGAGACGGACGTGGTAACAAAATGGGTCTAACATTGATAATATCGATGCTAAATCAAGTCGTTATTTTTCATATATTATATTGAAAAAGCTCTTTTGAACACTGTAACACACGCCTACGCATAATTTTTATTTTTATCGTCCGTTACATGTCTGGGGGTCTCTTTGAAATATAATTTGAAGTTGTTTAAATCAAAATATGATTTGCAAACACAGAAACTATATATTATATGTAAATTTTAAAGAAGCTAGAAGTTAGGAGACTCTAGCATACAGATGAACGGACGGACGACGTTCCAATAACAGTAGGTTTCCGTACGGAACCCTGAATATTAATGATCAAATGTTGGTATCCAGAATTTTTTCCAAATCCATGCCGTGGGAAAAATGAAGGAGGAACTTGCGCCTTCCATTGAAGTTTAATATGTTGGCAACGAAACTTAGGTATGATAAATAGTATTTTAAAAGACGTTTCCGAGGGTATTCCACTTGACGGCACTGCATGAAAATATATTTCACTCTCAGTTTGTATTACCTGGGGAGATAATTTAAATAAATATAATTGAGATTTTCATCTGAAGCATTCCTAGTAAACTATAGAAACGTAAGTCAGTGGTGGAGGATGAACATAGACAAAATTAGGATTGTTTATCTCACTGCAAAATGGTAACTATTGCTCATGTTCTTAACAATATTATCGATGAATATTACAGAAAGTAGTGTAGTATTTCGGTGTTTTAACTCTTTTTAAATTTATTTCAGCAATAGAACGTCGTATTCTATGAATATCGAAAGCATTTTTTTATATATTGACCCGGAAAATGTTGAGAACGAGATGAAATATTAATAGAAGGTAAATAAAGCATTATGTTACAAAGGTTTATTTAGTGAGGTTGTGAGGTTTATATAAAGTTTATTGGAAATACTTTCCTGGTATCAGTATTCAGTTTAGATTAGTTCCAAAAACTTTGGCGTATCGATAAATTGTTTAGGCATTAAAATGTGTAAAATTATCGCAGACAAATAATATAATTTCAAAGTTATTCAATATTTATTATATCGAGAATTTGGCGTTATTAACTTATCTATAATATGAGTAACATTGTCATCGAAAATTATAACATAATATAAATTTCTCACTCGTTTTAAGAAACAATGTACAAAGCTTTTTGGTTTTGATTGTACATTGAAATAGCTTATTAATTTTGTATGAAATGTATTATTTTTTGTATAATATATAGTTTTTTTGTGTATTTGGCTACAAAGAGCAATATTTGCTTTACCTGGGTACCTAAGAGATTAACTTGACTGTAATTGTAAGTCCGGTAACAATGTTATTTATGTCATCTCTTGTTTTAGCAGCTACGATGGTGCAATATTGTTATGCGCCTTACGCGTGTTTAATTATAGACGATGATCGCACATATCCCATCCTGGGAGTGAGCATTGAAATACCTTTAAATCTTTAATATTTTGCATCATTTAATGCGTGCACTCCAGGGGATGATAATGAATTTTACCAAGTACGTATGTATATATGTAGCACCTATTTATTCATATTAGTGTATAGTATATATGTTTTTAAAATTTCTCTTTGTGCGTATGTATGTATGATTATAAAAAAAAACTCGAAAACAATTAGGACGATTTTAATGAATCTCTCATTGTTGGGTGGTAATTTTTTTTCAGTTTAGGAGATCCGTAACCGTTTCTTTAAAGAGTCTTTCAACAATGTCGTGTGAACAATTTAAAGATCTTATTGCTTTTAACAAAAATGTTATACACGGATTGTCTTTAAAATCTATATTTATTTCAGAAATAATTTTTTTAGGAATAATTTTCAATTTAAAATTTGTTGAATATATTTGGCGTTAATTTTGTAGAAATTCATTATTCGCAATTAAATGAAACTACGTGATGTAGTATTATTTCTACTATCTTTAATTTCTTTACCACGACCTAGGTTTCGTTGTATTACAACATCTTCAGGTGGGATATTAGCTAATATCCCACCTGAAGATGTTGTAATACAACGAAACCTAGGTCGTGGTAAAGAAATTAAAGATAGTAGAAATAATACTACATCACGTAGTTTCATTTAATTGCGTTAAAATTTGTTGTTTGTTAAGATATTTTAACTTTCAAGCAACAAAACTGATTAAGGTAAATGTCTTGGTTTCCATAAAATTTACTTCAGCTTGCTATTGAGAAATTTACAAAACACAAAACTTTTAAGAGAAATATACATTATGTAGTGCTGATAAATAAATGGAGCCATTGATTCGAAGTCGCCCGTTAGGTCGCACTATCTAGCGTTTCTGTACGAAATACTTTCACTAGATTTTATTCTACAGAAATACTTTTACTCGATTTTATTTTACAGAAATACTTTTACTCAATTTTGTTCTACAGAATTACTTTCACTAGATTTTATTCTACAGAAATACTTTTACTAGATTTCATTCTACAGAAATACTTTTACTCAATTTTGTTCTACAGAAATACTTTCACTAGATTTTATTCTACAGAAATACTTTTACTAGATTTCATTCTACAGAAATACTTTTACTCAATTTTGTTCTACAGAATTACTTTCACTAGATTTTATTCTACAGAAATACTTTTACTAGATTTCATTCTACAGAAATACTTTTACTCAATTTTGTTCTACAGAAATACTTTTACTCGATTTTATTTTACAGAAATACTTTTACTCAATTTTGTTCTACAGAATTACTCTCACTAGATTTTATTCTATAGAAATACTTTTACTCGATTTGATTCTACAGAAATACTTTTACTCAATTTTGTCCTACATAATACTTTTACTAGATTTTATTCTACAGAAATACTTCTACTAGATTTTATTCTACAGAAATACTTTTACTCGATTTTATTCTACAGAAATACTTTTACTCAATTTTGTTCTACAGAATTACTTTCACTAGATTTTATTCTACAGAAATACTTTTACTCGATTTTATTCTACAGAAATACTTTTACTCAAATTTATTCTACAGAATTACTTTCACTAGATTTTATTCTACAGAAATACTTTTACTCGATTTTATTCTACAGAAATACTTTTACTCAATTTTGTTCTACAGAATACTTTTACTAGATTTTATTCTACAGAAATACTTTTACTAGATTTTATTCTATATAAATACTTTTACTCAATTTTGTTCTACAGAATACTTTTACTAGATTTTATTCTACAGAAATACTTTTACTAGATTTTATTCTATAAAAATACTTTTACTCGATTTTATTCTACAGAAATACTTTTACTCAAATTTATTCTACAGAATTACTTTCACTAGATTTTATTCTACAGAAATACTTTTACTCGATTTTATTCTACAGAAATACTTTTACTCAATTTTGTTCTACAGAATACTTTTACTAGATTTTATTCTACAGAAATACTTTTACTAGATTTTATTCTATATAAATACTTTTACTCAATTTTGTTCTACAGAATACTTTTACTAGATTTTATTCTACAGAAATACTTTTACTAGATTTTATTCTATAAAAATACTTTTACTCGATTTTATTCTACAGAAATACTTTTACTCAATTTTGTTCTACATAATTACTTTCACTAGATTTTATTCTACAGAAATACTTTTACTCGATTTTATTCTACAGAAATACTTTTACTCAAATTTATTCTACAGAATTACTTTCACTAGATTTTATTCTACAGAAATACTTTTACTCGATTTTATTCTACAGAAATATTTTACTCAATTTTGTTCTACAGAATACTTTTACTAGATTGTATTCTACAGAAATACTTTTACTAGATTTTATTCTACAGAAATACTTCTACTCGATTTTATTCTACAGAAATACTTTTACTCAATTTTGTTCTACAGAATACTTTTATTAGATTTTATTCTACAGAAATACTTTTACTAGATTTTATTATACAGGAATACTTTTACTAGATTTTATTCTACATAAATACTTTTACTAGATTTCATTCTACAGAAATACTTTTACTCAATTTTGTTCTACAGAAATACTTTTACTCGATTTTATTTTACAGAAATACTTTTACTCAATTTTGTTCTACAGAATTACTTTCACTAGATTTTATTCTATAGAAATACTTTTACTCGATTTTATTCTACAGAAATACTTTTACTCAATTTTGTCCTACATAATACTTTTACTAGATTTTATTTTACAGAAATACTTTTATTAGATTTTATTCTACAGAAATACTTTTACTCCATTTTATTCTACAGAAATACTTTTACTCAATTTTGTTCTACAGAATTACTTTCACTAGATTTTATTCTACAGAAATACTTTTACTCAATTTTATTCTACAGAAATACTTTTACTCAAATTTATTCTACAGAATTACTTTCACTAGATTTTATTCTACAGAAATACTTTTACTCGATTTTATTCTACAGAAATACTTTTACTCAATTTTGTTCTACAGAATACTTTTACTAGATTTTATTCTACAGAAATACTTTTACTAGATTTTATTCTACAGAAATACTTTTACTAGATTTTATTCCGAGTACTATAACGTATTACTGTAAACGTATATACATAGATAGGCACATGTAGCATTTTTATTGTTATCGATCAGACCAAATTAGGCAGAAGTAACTAAGTATTTAAAATACTGAGTGTCAAAGTATCGAATCAACTTATAATAGAATCGGTAAGATTATTCGAGAAAATGTTTAAGTTATTCTGACAGATCGTATACTCTATAAAATAAAAACTGTTATGTACGGGTACAAGTCGCACTTCGACGGTTTCTTACGCACTTGTACATATTTCAAATATACTTAATATTTCTATTAAACTTTTTACAAATATTAATATTATTTTTCACCAATTAAATATGTTTTTCAAAGTATAAAAATTTTGTAAATTTCTTAAAAGCTTTGGGTTGGTTTGGGGGTGCGATGTATTTTTTGGTCATTTTCAGTAATATCTCTAGAATCGCTGATATCAAATTTTGCAACAAAAATATAGTTTTGAAATCCTCGTAACTCATCCTTCTGATTGATACCACACAGGGCAAATAACGGTTCCGAGTACTTCACTTATCTTTTAAAAATACCAAATAAGTAATTCTGTGCCAGTTAATAAACTTTTTCAAGTTTCTGCGTCCAGCGGTTTCTGCGAAATACGGTTGTTATGAGTGGACAGATGGACGGACACGTAAGACATATTACAAAGATTCCTTTTTTCGGTTGAGGTATAGAAACCTTAAAATAATGGTATTATAAATATTTTCTTTCTTTGGTGCATTTCAATTGCCTTTCATATTTTTCATTTTTATATCTATTATTTTCTGTACACATATTTTACTTATAGGGAAATGACAAACGCACTCTATTTGTTCGAATGTTTTAAGTTGTCAATTATGTCATCACTCGTTTTAGCTGAGGCTGTCTTGTCAACATGTAAATTACGTGCTATTCATTTTAAATATTTTTATCGTGTGCAATTCATTATCGTGTCTTTACATAAAGGCGAACTGACGCAGAAGAATTCGCATTTACATATTCTGACAAAGTATCTTGAAATGTATTTAAAATTTTCAATATTCTGTAAACATCTAAGTTTAATAGTAAGATATTCTCTTCATTTCGTGGGTGTTCGCTGATTAGTTCGGTCGAAGCTCCCCGTGAAATAAAGCGTGATAAAAAAAAGCGTTAATCGAGTCAATTTGATCTCAAAGGCCAAAAAAGTTCGTTTGCTTAACACAATTTTGTTGTTTATTGCGAAAGTTTACGTGCACACCGTTAAACGAAATTAGTCTAAACAAAAATAGTGTTATAGCGAAGTTGTGTGAAATAATTAGTAAAACGAGACATACCAGTGTATGGGATATCGTAGGATAAACTATTCAGGTAAACGTGATAATATATTTATAATTATTCGTGTCAACTTTTCACAGCGATAAGATATAGAAGAATATGCAGTATCAACTTTAATATCGATTAGACATTCAAGTCATATATTATTCAGAAATAAATTAATATTAACAAATTATATATACAGATATAAATTATATACATATACCTATTAAAAAGTAATAATGATAATTTCATTGGTATTAAATATTAAAATAACACGAAAAATCGGTTATCAAAAGGTGTATTCTTCGTATAAAAATCTAAATTTATTTTATCACAACACAACTTGTAGCGCATTTATTCGAAATTCTATCCAGCAAAAATATATTTTTATCTCACAATTAAATGAAACTACGTAATGTAGTATTATTTCTACTTTCTTTAAGTTCTCTGCCACGGCCTAGGCTTTGTTAATTTATTCACTAAAATACTTGTATATTGTATAACTTTCGAAATTATAATAAAACCTACACCGCTCCTCTACAATAAACTCAAGTTAAGAAGTGGGAAAACCCACACAAACTTCCCTTCCGCCATTGTTTTCCTAAGAGTTAATATTTGCTAATAGCCCGTTTGGAGATGTAATACAGCGAAACCTAGGTCGTGGTAAAGAACTTAAAGAAAGTAGAAATAAAACTACGTCACGTAGTTTCATTTAATTGTGAATAATGAATTTCTACAAAATTAACGCTGAATATATTCAATATTTTTATCTGTTAATTATCTCTCAAACAATTATTCCAGGAGCTCAAATTTAGTTCAAGAAGAATAACTGTAATATTGTCCGCTTGAAAAATTTATAAAAATTATACCGCACGTTTGTGTAATGTAGGAAATAATGTGAATGAAGCAATTCGAAGTTCTTCTGAGTACGCTGATAGTTTATATAACAGATAATATTTCTAAGGAAATAAAAGCTTGAGACTAAAATGATTTCTAAGGTAATCTCTAACTTCAATTTTCCATAGGAGTAAGAAAAATGAAATGCTTTGTAATAAATAGAGTAATTTATTTGATATTAATTAATTCAAGGTATCGATAATTGTATAGTTCAATAAATGCAGACAGCATTTCTTGACTTCCGTTACGGAAGTCCGTTGCATTTTTCAATATAAATCTAAGCCTTTGAATATTTTTTACCGCAGACCTACCAATTGCCCTTATAAAGTCGATTCCATCGTTAAGTCGGAGTGGAGGCGTATCATAAACAATGTATTTGCAATGGTATATAACTATCTATACATTAGTATATATAATTGCTAACTGATTCTGACCAGAGAAAAACGATCCAACAATTTTCTTACAGTTTCTAAAGACATTCAGTATTCCATTAAATTTTAAAGTATACATATATGATCATAGTGGCAGACTCGTTGACTTACTCCTTTGCAGATTCTATTAGATTATAATGTTTAGTACTTAGTATTCTTGTGTGACAGCCAGTAGACCATCTGATTCTTATTGATTAAAAAACTATAAGTAGCTCGCTCATCAATATGCAATTAAATGCGTCTATGCAGTATGAACGTAGATTCTTTAATCAGTTCCTTAATAAATATGGGGGTCAGCCCCGTAGACACGCAATTGCAAGGCTTGCCCGTGAGGTCATCTTATTACAGCACTCAGCCTTAAGTTGAAATAATTTTTCGTTTTAAACAATAATGACTTTCAGCAAGCATAGCAGCTAATAAAACGCATAAATACAAAGAGCCTTTTAAATTTCATAAATGAGTTACAGTACTTGGCTCTAAAATAGTGTAAAAATCAAATGTTTGGACCGAGAGTAAATGAATGAATTATTGAATTGGATTTTATTTATTTTACAATAAAAACTATGTTCATTATTTGTAAATTTTTCAAGTTTCGAAATAATTTTGTCTTTTTTTTGTAGAATAATGAAAATATTGTAGAGTATTTAGTACTACGTATATTTCATACTAGGGTTGTTAAGTTAGTACTACGCTTGTACGTTATTACTACGTATATTTTATATTAGGGTTGTTAAGTTAGTACTACGCTTATACGTTAGTAGTACGTATATTACATACTAGGGTTGTTAAGTTAGTACTACGCTTATACGTTAGTACTACGTATATTTTATACTAGGGTTGTTAACTTAGTACTATGCTTATACGTTAGTACTACGTATATTACATACTAGGGTTTTTAAGTTAGTACTATGCTTATACGTTAGTACTACGTATATTTTATACTAGGGTTGTTAAGTTAGTACTACGCTTATACGTTAGCACTACGTATATTTTGCACTAGGGTTGTTAAGTTAGTACTACGCTTATACGTTAGCACTACGTATATTTTGTACTAGGGTTGTTAAGTTAGTACTACGCTTATACGTTAGTACTACGTATATTTCATACTAGGGTTGTTAAGTTAATACTACGTTTAGGACGTAGTATTGTGCTATTGTTATCTTCCAGTGCTCTGCAGCTGCTTTATAATTTACACAGATATCGGCAAGATAAAAAAATAAAAACATGTTTAGAAAACTAAAAACGACACCTCTCGCTTTCAACGGTATAATATCTTCACGTTTATTTAAATACGTCACGGGTGTCGAAAAAATACAGAAATAGGAATATTTTTTAAAGTTTTGTTAGTGGATAAAGCTGTTGATTATTAAACATATATAACATGTCCAACGTTTTCTATTGGCATTTTTAAGTCCCTATTGATAAAATTATGAAAGAATACAAAATGCGAAAAAGGTAAAAGAAAGGCACTTTTAACATTGATTTTTAGGGATCCATAACTAAAAGGAAAAACGGAACCCTTATAATATCATTCACGTCTCTGTCTTTCTAGCGATTTTCCTCTTTCGTTTCATATAGAAACTTGAAATTTGACACAGTAATAAAACGTTTTAACCAGTATGTATCTCAGGTAGGTTTTTAAAAATATTTCATATAATGTCATTGGCTTTTAATTGTAAGATAACGACATTAAAAAGTATATTTGATACTATTTTTGGGGTTACGATCATTTTACTAATCCCCATGCTTCATAGAAATAGCAAGAGTATATGCTTTCCGCATTATTGAAGATCTGCAGTGTCTCCATTGATAACATAGATGGAAACAGGACACCCGGATATAATACGGATAGATATGTAGTAGGACAATAACGGTTTAATCTTATTAATCATTACGAATTTTGAATAACAAAAGATTCCTCAGTCGATTTTGTTAATTAACGTTATCCGTTCACTCAATGTGGTGGTACTCGGTTAACTTTTACCTTTCTACTGGTATTATATTTATAACGCCCTATTTCCGTTTAATAATTTCCAATATTTCATTTAAATACACGAGACTAAGGCGTTTTAATAATTTTATTTAATTACAATTTTGATTGAAATGCCGGCGATATCTAATTACGTCAGTTCCGCTCATTTTCTAACCGGTTTTATAGCAAAACTTATAAAAATTTGTTAACGACATTTGATCTTATATATATACCTAGTGTTCACAAATTTTTATAACGTTTACTATTTATCTGAACCAAGTATTCGGCTAATTAATATATGGATCAAATTGACAGTCGAATGTTAAGTATTTTATTTTTAATATATACCTAAGCTATATTATGGTTGCTGTATTTTATAAATGTTACATATTTTGCTCCGGAAATCTAATAATAATTATGATATATCTTTTTAGAGAGACCGGTCAGTTAAGAATATTTTCGTGACCAGACGTTCCCTGCAATGGGTATTGAAGAAGCCTTTTTTGCCAATGAAATTTTATAGGTGTAGCTGAAAATTATGAGTTCTAGAAAATTTTAAATGCAATGAAAGACTAAAGATAAAGTGACTTGTTCACAAGCGCTAAACTTACCTGTCAGACTGTAAAATAAAATAGTACCCATATGATATATGTGTAGGTAATTCAGTTACGTCAGATGGAACGAAAATAGATGTAACAATGTAAAATATTAAATTTTTGTAATAACGCCATGACGGTGCAACAAATTTTTTGCTTATCACTTTTAATTCTTTATGACAGCACATCGCTTCAGTTGTGGAAATAATAGCAGGTATTCCCTTCTAGAAAGCTATTACTATATTAAACACTGGGCTTTGTCGCATTTAATTATGTAAAATTTTAAAATGTTTCGTATTTTCCAAATATTTCCTTTCATCAATAATGGTGCTATTGTTCCTGCGGTGCTGGGATGGTATTTGGTTTCATATAAACAGCAAATAAATTAGAAAAAGCCATCAACATTATAGGGCGATATATTTCTGCTATCTATAAAGTAAGCGAAATGAAAACTATTTTAATTGAAATAATGTAAAAATCATAGCAGAACCCTTTTACGGCTATGATGGGGCTGGCTTCACATAAAAAAACACGTGACGGAAGTAAAGTGATGCAAGTGCGAATAGTGCCGCTGTACCGAGTTAAGACTCGTCAGTAATTGATCGGTAATACTATAATGGACAATTTTATTCCATCAACTCTTGAACTACACTTTTCCCATTTTTAGACTGCTTGTAAAGCTAAGAAGTTTTCTTAAATCCAACATCTTTAGCATCTTCACGACGTGATAGAAGAACATGACAGAGAAATTTTTCTATTCAGTGCTGACCAATTGATACAAGTTAACAAATTTGAAAAACATGAACTAATATAATAATACTTGAATAATATATGAATAAAAAAAACTTAATATTTAATTATCCCCTATCATCATTCTGAAGGTAAAAACGTATTTATGAACTTAGTACTATTTCGCTGTTTCTAATCCTATAGTCGTAAAATTCTTTATTTAGGAAATGTTATCGTTACTTTTTTAAATAAATAGGTTGTTAAATATTTTTTCTCAATTTTATAGTACGATATGGAAATGAAAAGCGAAGGCTCTACATGACATAACATTTCATCACCTTGATCTCAGAACTTGATGTAATTCTATAAATTAATATTACTCAGTATGGCAGATACATGATAAAATCGTGAAGTGAGAAAAAAATGTTTGTTTTTTTCACTACTACTCAGTATATATATATATATATATATATATATATATATATATATATATATATATATATATATATATATGTACTTTATTTCACTGTTATATATATATATATATATATATATATATATATATATATATATAACAGTGAAATAAAGTACATATATTGAAGAGGTATTTTTATATTAAAAAGGAGATAACTCGTATTTTGATATAACCATTTTTAGATATTTATGTGATATAACCACATATTTCATGTGACCATTTTTAGAGCTCCGATGACATGACTATTTAACATAACGTTGAATAGCTCCGGATTAAGAAATTAAACATCTCAATTACAAATTGTGTCTGTTTATATAGACAGTACAGTAACAATTTGGTTGTACTAAAACACGTGCAATTTGGAAGTACCAAAACCAATCAAACCACATAAATTTCTCGTTTAAATGAGACGTAAATTCGAACTCGACGTCGGACAAAACCAGTGTCTACTCTTACACCGGACACATTAATACAAATATTATCACATGTGTCGTGTTTGCGTTTCGTCGTAGTTTCTAAACAAATAAGGCATTGGCACATTGCGTCAGCGTCGGCCGGCGAGTTGGGAATCCGCGATTCGAATTTTATTCGATGACTACGTGCTGACTTGTGCAATAGCGTTTTTCGTTCTTTATAGTTGGAGAAGAACGTGTTTGTCTTTTGACTTGACATCTCAGTCAAAATCTAATGTTATATTAACTTAATTCCACCTCTATTTATAGGATCTCACGTCTTGAAAGTCGAGACCACGAGAGTGCGAATACTCCTTTCGCTCGAAAATAAAAATTTGCCCAACTTTTGCAAATTTTTAAGCTAATAGGGAAATTGAACAAAATATGTTAGCACGTTTTTAACATACGTAGAAACATTGAAATATAAGTGAAAACACTTTATACGTCCTAGGATTACGTAGAATAGACACAAAACTTTCAGTGCTCGACTTTATTTGCACATACGTCGTTTTTCGACTTCACAAAAATGTTAAAAAAAAGATCGTTTATTAAAACGCGAAATGAATAATTTTCCAATGTTTTATCACTCAACAAGCTTCATAAACAACAATTTTCAATTTAATTAAGAAATCTATTCATTAACTCCTTCCATTAATCCAAAATCTATTCCAAAATTCATTTATTGTGAAAATGTTCTAGTAATTCCTTTGTAAATGCTCGGAAAAAGAAACTTATTATATAACGCACATTGAGAGAGGCTATTTCCAGCTATGGGTGAAGAAAAGCTGATTGATGATGTTACAAGAATAAAAATGACTCAATTTTTATAAAACAAAATGAAAAAAATAAGCACCTAAAACTTTTATTTAAATCATAATAAAAAATGGAGGGGGAATTTTATTTTTCATGATAAGGCATGTTATTTTTTATAATACACGCTATTAAATTCAATTTCTGAAAAACCCTTTGAGCCAACAAGATGAAGCAAAGTGCACTCACAGGTTCCATTATATTCACTACACGCGGATATAATTACTAAATCGCGAAAAACGGCGGTTTAAGAAGATCATCGAATTGAAAAATGCCACGTAAAACTCGAAAACAGGAGGAAACACACTCTTTTATACAAAATAAACGGAACGAACGTCATTGTGAGTTAACAGTTTATTTTTATTAGTTTAGGCAATGACCACACATTCAAAAATTTATGGATGTTGAAAATATTTTTAATTGTTCCTAAAAAGTTATTATCTAAATAGGTTTTTATTGTTATTTTCATTTGTTATTAAACAATTCTTGATATCTTAAAAATATAAAATGTGCATATTTGTGAAGCCAATTTTTTCTTTGCTTTCTGTTATGATCAAAGATTGTTTTATTTTCTACTTTTCCATGACTATGAATTTTTTACATTCTAAAAATACCAGATTTTTAAAATTACTTTTTATTTCTATAAGCCAGGCTAATTTTCGCTGGTTTCTTTTAAGTACTCGTCTTTCGACTGTAGCGCACCGACGGTTACTCACCACTTCCGTTGCGTTAATTCCGTTACACATTTTCGCTACGCCCGGCTGCACCTTTAACACTGCGCTACCGCAATAGGAAATTCAGTATTGAAATGAATAAAACATTAAAAAGTCCATTAATTTTTTGTTTTAAGCGAAAAAGAAGTGGAAGAAGGGCGAAATTTATAAACTCATAACCCACCATTAGATAAAGTACATTTTCAATGAGTACCGCTAGCTAATTTTTGGAGTGGTTTTCGTTTGCCTAATAATTTCCTCCCCTTGATCATAATTTTTAGTCCACCTCTGAATTTGTCTCGATTTGCCTGGATTTGTCATCTTCTGGATATGTTCAATTTATTCATCTATTCCGCCTATTTTCACTTCGTCTTTCCGCACGGGTACTATCTGGAATTTCGATTTTATTTCAAATCTTTCCATTCTAGATACATGCTTACCGTGTGTGTGTATGTATGGAAGTGTAATAGATAACCTGTACTCTGAGACCTAAGCGATACATATATATTGTATTTTATAATAAAATAACTAGTTAAGCAATATATGCATATTTTACCATTATTTAATAAAACATTATGTTAAATGTAAATAACTCGCGCACGATGTTAGTGAATCCATGAACAACACGCTCCCCGTGTCGACATGAAGGCGAACGGATTGAGAAATATGCTTAGAGCGTTTGCTGAAGATGTGCATGTGATGGAATAAAGTTGCGTGGACCGGTCAGCCTCTTAAATTATAGTTTTTCTATCTATCTTTGCTCCGTCTCCACGTCTTCATGTAGAAAATTATTAGACAGTGCTATATTCAAGTAACACACGCAATCATTTCACCTGGTTTCTGATTAAGTATGATACTGCGTGGAGATTTTCACTGTTAGAATATTCATAGTATATATATATATATATATATATATATATACATATATATATATATATATATATATATATATATATATGTATATATATATTTATATCATAAGTGGACTATGTTAAATGCATTGAATTTATTGAAAAAGACGTATATAGTTACTCCATATAATTCTGACCTATCTGGCAATATCTGATTTTAAATTTGCGACGTGTAAAATGAATTAAGGTTATTGTTTAATAGATATAGTTAAATACATCGTCCGTCCGATATGCGCGATATTGTGGAACGGGTAATAATTATTGTAAATTGTTTATTCCATTTCCAAACTCAGATGAAAATGATTAGATCCAAGAATAAGGGTTCATTAATAACATCTTGGATCAAATATTTCTTTCCATGGTAGAGACAATTGTACATTATTATAATTTTCGAGCAACCTGTTCTGGAGATGCAGGATATTTGATACTCTCTTATATTGCCCGCTGACGCTATTCAAATGTACGTCAACGAGTTTTTTGTAAAAAAACGGCTGTGAGAGAAAGACAGACGGACGATATGTCAGTGACCTTCTAAGGACTGTTTTTATGCCTATCACGGTGCAGGCCCCAAAAGTCAACATGTTAAACTTTACGACAGTCGGAAGGAAATTTCATACCTATTGACTTTATATTATAAAATATTTGTGAAAATCTATTCATACAATTTTTTCAAGGGTATACTCGTATTTATGATAGTAATATCATGTAAAGTTTGAAAATGGTCGCATCCATTCAAATATATTGACTCCATAAAATAACGTAATCAATACACATTGTCATCCAATATTTTATTTGAAGATTCCAGTTTGTACACCTCACACGATCTTATTAAATATTGACTCGATTACGAAACTGTCAAAATAATGGTAAATATGTATTATTTTCAAATTAATCGTCTTAGCTTCGCAATTGTGTAGTGGACTATTTTTTTATTTCGTAAATTATAATTTCTCAAGCTGATGAGGAGAGGGAAAAATTCGACAAGTCTTAAAAACGTACAGATTTACAGAAAAACTGAAACTTGATGTTTAAACAAGGACGGCAAGAAAACGAAGTAGTTATTTGCGAGATAAAATATGGTTATTTTATTAAGCGAATTGAATCTACAACATTCATAGACAAAAAGTTATAGAACCATGGAGTACTATGAATATAGCAGATGGGGCTATTTGTTTATTTGATGTCACCAGTTTTTAAATAGTCATAATAGAGGGCACCAAATGGAACTATATGAAATTATTATGATATTAATTTATACATCATAACTCGCTTTTTTTAGTAAATTTTTATAATTTTTGACGACCCATTGAATATTTATATTTTCATCTATATTTCCTATTTATAACCTATATTCCCATTATATTTTACTAAAAACATTCAATTCAGGAATAGCCTTAAGTTCACTTTTCCACTTTATCGAAAGGTTAAAAGTCTCGAAGCTCTTTTTCACTTAGAAGGAAATTTGGTACGGCAAGATATTACTTTATGATTCCAAGGAAAAGGTGTAGCATATACACTGCACATCTTATACAGGCTCGCAATGTTGCAACTTGCTAATCTTAAAGTTAAATAATTTTTTTTATGTTTTTTAATTGTTATGGAAATTTAAAATATTAATTGAAGCTTTAGTATAATTTTAATTTGTGGAATACGATTAAAATTACAGTGGGACATGCCAATCTTCTGTATTACTTCTAATATTCTGTATATTTGTAGTGATACAGAATATTGGTATTGGATAGGTCTTTTGAAATGAAGTGCTGAGCAATAAGAAAACGGAAGGGGTTTTATAATAAAAAACAGTCAATAGAAAATTTGGTGATGTTCTACTTTAATGGGGCTTCCATTTGCGAAATAATAAGTTCCAAAGTGACCTGCAATTTGTCCTCTCACTATGGGTCTAAAAATCTGAAAAGTTCTAAACAAACAAAATTCTAGAATTTGATTAGAACTTTTAATAAAATTAATTTGTATAAATTACAACAAGTTCAAAGGAACATAACATCTTACTTTAACCGTGTTATATTTGTTTATTACGATATATCTCGCTGAATTTACATCGCCAGTTCGGAGCACTGAACAAGTTATAACTACAAATATAAGACAATATCATCAGTTACACGATTAGAAATGAAATATAAAAAGACATACACGCAAACAGAAAGGGTTTAACATTTTTCTGAGGCAAACATATATTTTCCTCATTTGGGCGAAGTTCGAAATCTCATTTTACTCATCGCGCATCGGTCACTGTCGCTCTAACGTAAGCGCGTCCTTTGCACGTGAGCTGAACAAATCCAAAACAAATACTATTTCGTCCAAGAGTAACTCTATTCTAGCTGCAACCTTGAACGGTAATGAGCACCTCACAGAATTATGTTAATCGCATAGTGAGACGACACGAAGCGTACCGCAGCACGCGCTCTGCGCTGCGTGCGGTTGTCGCGGGCCTACTTACCGCCTAAGACAATGAGGTAGCGCCGTTCGGAGCATCTCTGGTTCGACCTGGTTTCCTTAGTCGTAGCTTCGCGGTTGTCGATGCGCGAGCTAGGGCTGCGGTTACTGCTATGCTATTACGTGCGATAGTGTCGCATTTCGCGTTTTTATTCCTATTGTGTGTGTTTTAAAATGTTACGGTATCAGCTTGATTTATGGTTTGCATTCCTAAGGACGATAGAAAAGTTCCGTGAAAGTATATAAGAAAAAGCAGAATATATTTAAAAATAATAATTTTTCTTTTTGCGCATTCTTTTTAATTAAGGAAGAAATAACAATAATATGAATTATTTTAATTTTCAAAGTACGGTGTGTCCTATGTCTTTCTTTTTTCTAAATTTTGAGTAGACATCAATTGTATAGATTGAAGGCTTCTAATGAAATTTCGTGAACTAATCGTCATATACCTGTTCCGAAATGCAATAGTCTATTTACCATGCCCTGCTATAGATCCTGTCTGTCTCCTCAGAACAGAACCTGGCGTTTAAAAACGTAACCAAGTGTTAATTGTATTTAAATCTTAGCATTCAGTTGGATTTATTATATCAGTTTTTATTGTTAATTTATTTTTTTTCCTTATTTGTATGTTGTCATTACACTTTTACCGATACACGTGATAAATCGATAAATGTGTAAGAAGTAAATCCAATGAAGGCGAGTAGCTCTCGTCTTATAATAAAGCTTCTAGATAATATTTTAATTAGTTTGTTAGAATAAAGTTGTGACGAAACCTATTACATAGTTATCTTGGCTTTACTTAACTAATAAACACATAGCGTATATACATATGGCATGTGAAGCGTGACGAAGTTAAGAGATTGTCAATATTTTATGTTACAACTTTTAATAATAAGAAGATGAAGAATTATAAGTATATATGCAGTTATAAAAATGATACGCTATGATACGATCGCTTAAGGTGCTGTCGAAGGACATACTCAGTTTTAAAACGTTTAGAATTCAGTCCTGATTTTTTTTGCAAATTGAGGAATCCTTTTTTATCAATTAAAATTTAATGGAAATTTACTTACTTTTATAGAAACTTGCTACATATAAATATTTTTTATTGCAGGCAGGAATGAAAATTAAAGTCGGAAAATACAATGTGTGTGTTATGTCTTACTGTTTTTTTATGTTAATGAAAATCAACTGAAGGTATTATTGAATAAAACATATAAAATATTGGTTACTATAAGATTACTTAGAACCATTCAAATTTCCAGATTTGCTCTCAGTGTGTTTTTTTACTATTCTTATATGATATAAAACTTATTATTCTTAAAACTTACTATTCTTACGTCATCATTGAAAAAAAAATTATATTATAAAAGCATCCTAAATAACTCACCACCCTAAAGTCACTTGGCATGTAGTTTAATACATTTTGTGATTAGAATTATAGAATAGTTAGGACTTAAATAGAGAAAGTCAAGATGGAAACTCTACAAAGAACCTTGCCGATATATTTCGACCATACCCGCCTCGCTAAAGTTGTCTTTCCGTTTAGTAAAAGAATAAATAATGTTATACTAATATTACTCATATGGTATGCGTAACGGGTTTATCAGGATCAGAACAATTTAAATTATAAAATTTAATTCGATTCATTCATAATATCATCTCAATGACAATTCTAAATACTCCTGATCTCTGGGTTTTCTGGTCTTTGTAATAAACAGGTGTTCTTTTTGCACCCACGTCACCTCCGGTTGTAACGAACAAAGTGTATTTTTGTTCGGCTGGTTTGGATGCGTGGTATGTCGACATGGCGGAAAGATTATATAATTATGCAATATATTAACGAATTTATCCAGCTAAAATTTAGAAACAGGTTTATTCAGTTATAATTCAAAGTTTTGAAAGATATTGGCTTTCTGAAATGTATTGTTTATGGCATTGTTTAAGTCAATTTTCATTTAAATTTGTACATCTCTAGGTATATTGTTTCTTATTAAGATTCGTTTCTAAAGTCAATTCTGTCTAATATGGTATCTAGGATGTGAACTATATCTCAAGTAATCCGTTATACACACATATCTGTCGACAATTTTTTAATTATCTAGCATCCGTTATGTCTACTAGTGCATATGATCTTTTTTTTAAATTGTTTTCCTGTATAACTATTCATTTGCTAATATTTCATTAATGGCGGCCCCTGATATCAAATTTGAAATGTTTTTCACTGAAATTATATACTGTTATCAGCAGAAGAAAGTTTGCAATAGTCCTAGTCGCACAATCAATCTCGATAAGTGTACCGTCGACATTAACGCAATTTCATTTGAAATTGGCCGACATTTAAGTTTGCATAAACCAATATTCGATTCAGAAATGGTGTTCGTTTAACCCAACTAGAGTACACTCGTATAAAGTGTGTAACCGTGTTTATTTACAATAATATTGCTGTAGTGCTTGTGTTAGTTTTACTTAAATTTTTAAAGTTATACTTCTTTAGGCGCGTTATGAAGAAATGATGAGAGTGAAATTTTAAGATTCGTCACACAAAAGTTACAGTATGAAGTTGCAGCGGTTGCAGTCTCGAAACAAAAGCAATTGGCACCATCGTCGCCTCTGTTCACTGTTTTCATATTCATAGTATTTATCCACATGTTTCTAGTGTCTACATTCACACACGTGTTTTAGTTTCATATAAGTGCGATTTATATATGTGCTGATAAATTATATTCAGTAGTGATTTAAATTCAATATTTTGATTAATATATTTACTATTCGTAAATATTAGTGAAAAAATTGTGTTTATAGACTTTTTCAAGTGCTCCAATATAATTGAGGCTATCTATCCGTATGTATTATTTAATGATGTCAAAGAAGTATAACTTCTCATGCGCTTACATAAGTACACGCACCCTTTCTTTTTCTTGTTTTTTTGGGTTTATTGATATTAGTATATGGGTATTGGAAGTGTACAAGTTTATTAGGTAATTGTGAAAAGGTTTCAGTTAAAAAAATTGAGATAATTAATAATTTGATTTTTATTGTGATTTCCGTATGATTTTTCAGAGATTTCGTATGAAATGTTTCGTTGTTATACATCGTATTATAACTTACAAATGTCGTGAATTGGTTGTCGAATTAATCGTTATTACTACTTAAATGCATAAGTATTTAACTGTTATGTTTTAAAGCAGAACGTAAA
The DNA here is from genome assembly GCA_039881145.1 of Druceiella hillmani. Lineage (NCBI taxonomy): Eukaryota > Metazoa > Arthropoda > Insecta > Lepidoptera > Hepialidae > Druceiella > Druceiella hillmani. The sequence goes on along the minus strand of JAYKKI010000009.1, from coordinate 26,446,165 downwards.
AGAATTTACTGATTTTCAAACTCGTTTTATTTATCAAATAAAAATATTTCTTATTAGTCATTCTGAGAAAATATATTTTTACGAGTGACATCACTAAAAATTAAGACGTACTAGAAAATTCTAACTGCATTTGCAATGTATAAAAAATAGATAGTAGATGTTTTTAAATTTTGAACTCTAGGGTTTTATCCATTTTTCGTGATACGTTAAAAATTATTTATTAATCCAGGGTCATCTGTTTAAATTGAAAAATAGTATGAATATTTAGACCGTAGTCTATTTTAAAAAATGTGCTGTATGCACAATCATTGTTTTAGTGAAAATTGTCAACACTCATATAATTTGTTTTATCTAGATAGAATAGAATTCAATTATTTTATATTTGTATTTATACAGTAAAAATTTATAACAAGATTTATTCAATTCAAAATGTTGAAAGCTATTGGCTTTCTAAAATGTTTTGTTCGTGGCATTGCTTATGTTGATTTCCATTTAAAATTCTTCGTCTCTTGCAACATTAAATCAAGAGAACAACTTTGAATTTATCCATTTAATTCACGAGTATCATCTTCACTAGTATAAGTAAAACCATTGAAACCTCAAAAATTTAATATTTTCGCAATCACTGTACCTAATTTAAAACCCATGCCACGGCGGCGTGCCACCTACATACATACTAAGCGTTTTCGAACAAAACATGTAAAGTCGGCCGAAGACCGCTGCCCGCATTACGCAACTCGTTTGCCATTCTTCACCGTCGACCCAACCCCGCCATGCATTCCTAATCGCCGCCGGCTGCTTTATAGCCGATATCGCCATAAGCGTCGAGCCGGCAAATAAGCTAGCCTCGGACGAATGAGATGTTGGCGTGAACTGACGTTCGTTCTGCTGAATGAGATGGCATTACTTACTGGAGTGGATTTAATTGAATGGCATCTTGGGCTAATTTTCATTATTTTAATGTATTTTTGGCTTTGTTGCAGATAAATGTTATATTCTTATTTATATAGGCTTTAAATATTATATTCTTTTATTACGTCTCGAATCGCAATTCCCAATCCATTATTATGAGAAGTCATAAATCTCTTTACGAATGTTCAGTTTTTATTGACATTTTCTGCTAATATTTTAGCATCGTAACTAAATATATTTGCCAATTATAGAAATATTTGGTTTATCTCTTTCTGATTTATCTTGAAGGATCTTGATATACGCCATCATACCTCCGCGTGGCGTCAAGTCGTCGACAATATTGTCTAGCTATTATGGTTTCGGTCATCTCAGTCCCTTTCTTCTGTAGAGCCTTTCGGGTTGTTCTATCGTCCGTCATGCGTTCCATTCGACCGGTTGCGGGCTTTCTTAATTTCGACAATTAAAGTTGGCTCTTGGTAGAGGTTGTAGTCTTTTGTTGGTGCGCCAAGTATCTTTGTCGTTGAATTTACGATATATTATTTTTAGCATTTCTCTTTTCGAATCTTGACTTAGATAGGTGAAGAGTGTTGAAAGAGTTTTTGCCTCTCGCGTTATGACTATGGGTGATAATCATATATTTCCCAAAGAAAACTATCAGAAGTTTTGCGTTGTCCTAATATTTGTAATGCATCATTTCTACGATATCCATGTAATAGATAGAATATGCTCTGAGTTTTTTTTTTAAATATACTGCGGTAATCTACTGGGCTTAGTAAGTTTATATATATATATATATATATATATATATATATATATATATATATATATATATATATATATATATATATATATATATATATATATACATGTATATAACAATGCGGTATTGCTAAAAGTGTCCAGTTTTGGCCTTTTTTTGTTTTGTTCCATTGACTGTTTCAGGAAAATAATTTTTTAATCTTTACATTGGTTTTTATTTTTTGTGTTACTTATTGGTGTTTCTATAGTATTTATAGTTATATTCATGTACAAAAAACATAACTTTAAAAATACTAAAAAGTAACATCGCATTTTATACAGTATTTAAATTGAGCATGGAAATTTTTCAAATATAAATAATACATTTTTTTATACAAATTGCGCTAATAAAGCATACAACAACTTAAATTTACTCCCATATCTATAATTACCTGATCACTTCTTAATCATCCTTTCGTCCTCTAGGTTTTTATGTTATGTTTTGGTAAGGTATGCTTTTAAGACTCACCATTTTGGATTTATAAAATGGTTTATTTTTAAGTTAGTTTTAACAACTATTATAGAATATACAGGTAAAAATAACAATATATTACGGTTCTGAATAATAAGTAAACGTCATCCATTTGGAATACATAAATTATATAATTTTATATATCTTTAAAGTTGTAATTATAACTGTTCACACAGTGACTATATTAATACGTGAAGTAATAGTCTATAGCATTAACTTTTATTTACTAACTGTGTGGAATCACCAAAATACGATAGTATCGTTTATTTACTAACTGTGTAGAATCACCAAAATACGATAGTATCGTTTATTTACTAACTGTGTAGAATCACCAAAATATGATAGTATCGTTTATTTACTAACTGTGTAGAATCACAAAAATACGATAGTATCGTTTATTTACTAACTGTGTAGAATCACCAAAATACGACAGTATCGTTTATTTATTAACTGTGTAGAATCACCAAAATACGTTAGTATCCTCAGCGTTTCAATGACATTTAAGAATTGATGGTCTTAATAGATATGATTACGAATTGTATTTATAGTAACCAAAGTAAAATATCGCGTGACCGCTGCAAGGTGATTAAGCAGTTGAATACGGTGGAGGTTTTGGGTATCATTCGGCTCTAAACGGCGGTATCAACGGCGGTGACCGGCGGTTGCTGCATGAATCTAGAAAGTTAAAAAAATGTGCGAGTCTGGCCCGCGCATCGAAGGTTTCGAATGAAGTGAAGTTACATTATTTATCATAACTCATGACTAATATGGATTTTATAGCAGTATAAATATTTAAGAATACCTAAGTAGTAGGACTTCTATATTATCGTGTATATTTCAATAAATAATTTAGTATAGTTACAGCACATCAAGATTTACGCTTGCCGCTGAGACAGGGTCGAGTCAAAGTCCAAAATCTAAAGTGCTGTCGACTGTACTTACATGCTAAATCATTTATTTCATGCCTACGTATACAATTATAATAATGTATTGTGCACTGTATTTTTCAGGTCAAAAATAAATATACATTTAAAATACAAAGTTATTTTTACATTTGATTTAAGTCATTTGTCTACGTGTTAAAAATTGGTCGAGTGTTACTCATAAACTAATAGAGTCTACTCCGCTGTGTGATGTGTTTTCCTTTCGAGATTTCGTTACATATACTACTATGGTGTATATTTTCAGATATTCGAAAATAACGGTTTAGCTAGTACGGGGTGGGGACACTCAACCCTAGCAATAATGACTTCTTTGAAGCTTAACGGATCGCTGTATCGAAAAGGTGTTCATGACACATCCCCCAAATAATTTTGAATGATCTTTTCAAGGGCATAACATTTATACGTAGCAGAAGTAAACTAAAGTTGTTTTTGAAGATTTTATGTTAAGTAAGTTTGCAGGTATTATAAATAGATATACTTAACCAGGCCAAATTTCTGCTTTGTAGTACTAATCGTCTGCGTGTAAAACGACTGTGACATACAGACGGACATGGCGAAATTATATGGGTTCTGTGTTTGACTACGGAACCTTAAAAAGGACGATTATCGTTAAGGAGGAAAATTATGATGGAATTTTCGTTTAGGAAGAAAATTGTTATTTAATTGTTTCGTTTAAAAATTCAAAAATTAACGTCACAAGAGTTTATGTCGCAGAGTAGTAATTTAGAATGGCCCATATGGAAACAGAAAAAAAATATATTAAGCCTACCGTCCCATGTAGATTAGGATATCACTCGAACTTTTTGTATTTGTTAAATTATCAGTTGCAATTAACTTTGTTTTGAACTATAGATATGGAACTTTATTATATTATAATATTATTTATATTTAGGATGTCTATATCAAACAGACAAACGATATCTAATGATAAATCAATGTATTTTAATGAGATCTACTTTAAGGTGGGAAATAAAAGCAAATAGCTCTATTTGTTCTAGATTTCTTGTTACGAGCTGTCGTGTACGAGATTGATTCGAGATATTTCGAGATGACGTTTAATAAGAATGGATATTAACAGATATAGGGATTTCATCTTTAGTCATTGTATATTTTTCGAGGTTTATAAATGTTTTTGGTACATAGACTAGCTGCTATACATTTGAAACATCTGGGGTATATTATAGAATTTAAAATATTTATACATTATATGTTATTAATAATAGATTTTAATTTCTTACTAGTGATAGCCCAGTGGTCGAAGTTCGACCATAATTTATACTAATAGGTAGGTAAAAGTAAGTCAATTCAGACTGCGACAAAATTTTCTTTTTGCAACAGATCTATATTAAGCAAGCTGACAGATTTTTCCTTTTGCAACAGGTGTATTATATACACCTGTTGTATTTCACTAATATATAAAAAACAGATATTTATTACATGGAATATAAAATAAACGCTCAAAAGGGAACATTTGAAATCACATAAAATTCACAGCTCGAAACTCATTCAGTCAATGTGACATATTAACGGTCTTTAACGACAATCTCTACTCTGTGCGACTGTTTGACCGCAGACTTATGGGTTTGACATTGACAGTATGAACGTAAACAATGAACCTTTTTATGTATTTGTAATATATAATAATTTATGTATTTGTAACACATGTCATATATAAATGTTAGCTTTCTGCACTCCTCCTTATAAACTTTAACAATGCCAAATCTAACTCTCCTCCGTGCGTGCAATATCCTTAAAAAGGAGTACAACATGTTCTCTTCACTTATTAATATATAGATACACTGTTTTTTTAATTGTAGTTTGCTTTTTATTAAAAAGTAAATCGTCCGACGATATATTTTCGTAATATTCATTCAAACAAACATTTGTTCACTGGTAACGTTCATTTGTGTAATTAGAACATCGAAATGGTTTTCCATTTCAGTTCGAAATGGAAAACCATTTCGAGAATTAAAGAAAATTAAAGAAAATTGTATTTGTCAGACTAAGCTTACATTCAGGCACAAACGTGAAAATGAAATGAAAAAGAATTAATTACTTTGTTGTATTTCGTTCAATTTTGATATACTACGTGTCTCGGTATTCAAAATACTACATCACAATCTGTATTTCGAAGCTTTTTCCTAAGTGGATTAAAAGATAAAGCACTGTGATAAAAATAAGAACTCGCATACAGGCGAGGAAAATAATTTTCCGAAAATGAGTACTGTGGATATGGAATTTAGAAAAGTTTTCCTGGAGTTCTCTTAGAGTCTTAGATGTTGTAGCACTAGTTGAAATTATAATAAAAATTATTTATTAATATTCAATCTCGCAAATTTTAACTGTACAAGTCTTTGAATAGTTATATTAAGTATTGCGAATGATTTGTAAGAAGCGCAGCGTTTTAATTTGGCGCCGTGATTCATTACTCCAAACAATTTACATCTCTATAAGTTCGAAATTTTTGTATTTATCGTTGGATTTAGTGTTATTAGCACTACTGAAGGTCTGTGACTTTATTTATTGTATAGGTATGCTTGTTTATTTAGATTTGTCTTTGTTTGGTCTGTTCTTACAGCCATCATGGCGGGTGGTAATAAAATATGGAATTCAATATCAATATCAATGTATCAATGCATTTTTTTGGTTCTTCAAGTGACTCACAAATTTTTAAATGTAATGTAAATGAGCTGATTCATTCCTCTTCTCTGTTTACGGTGTGTATACATTTGGTGTGTCAGAACATGTTTTTATCACCACATAGCTTTTGAATAAGTACTCGGATTTTTACAGTACTGATTACATTAAGCTATCAATTTATAGCTATGTAGTTTGAAATACTTAATTATTCCAAAATGGTGAACGTATTCTTACAGAAAATAAATTTTTCAAATGAAGTAGAAAGTTGTATTGCCGAACCATTATTTTCTCTATACAAGAATAAATGTTATTTCTATTATATAAATACTTTAGAAACAAGTTCAACGATTTTGCGTTATTATTCATGATGATCATATCATGATGATAACGTGTTAATAAAATCATTGTACCATAGTGATTTCTTTTGAATCGACTTTGATTGTCATGAATCTTTTATTCTAAAAATAGGTTTTTTTACTTTTTATGTGGACTTGTGACATCAGTTTTCCATATGAACTGCACGTATTTAAGTTTGAACTCTAACTCTACCTGTTTCGAATCTGAGTAGATACATCCGGTGTCGTTTAGTGTATATGAAATTTGCAATTATATTAGTGGTATTAATACTTACTTCGACGTAATCTCACATAAAGATAATGCGGGCAACGATAATAGTGCGCAATTTATTTACAAATTATATCTGTTCAGGATTACAGGCCATTCGAAAATAACAATCGATACCTTCCCACATTAAACCCATTAGCTTAAATCTAATAGAAAATTTCACTGAGCACGGAAACGGAAGTGTAGGAAACAAATGGCAATTAAGCCACTTGTCGATGGTCATTGTGGTGCTTCGTTACGTGGCTACGACACTGCTAAATGGTCCACCCTATTCGTGTAACAGCCTCTGTGTGTAGCGCATCTCGTTCATCTCAGTGGCGGCGAGATTAATTACCTCGGTTGTAATTGAGGAAATTAACAATTTGGGTTTGTGTGTTAGGCGGCTGTGCGCGGAGTGGGCTTTGCTGTTCTCGTCGTTATCGAGTTACGTTTCGTTATTGTTTTTTTACTTTGTTCTGAGAACGGATTTAAAAAAATAAAATGTTTCTTTCTTTAGATTGTCGAGAATCGTAAGTCAGAAAGAATAAAATATTGGCCGTCCAGAAACAAATTAAATAACTTGGATAAATGTGATATTTAAAGAGGAATTGTTAAAATTCGCGTGAAATTTTAATCTGGAAATAATCGATGTAATACATATGAGACCGCCTAATAATATAGAAAAACTTCAAGATAAACAAAAAAACAAATTTGTTACTTTTGAATAAGTGGCTTAGACGTAAAGTATGAAAAGATGAGGAGCAATCCGCAAAATGTTTGCCTACATGTAAACCATACGCAAAATGATGGTATCATGGGATTTGTGTTAACGCAGTATGTGCTTATTGTAATGTTTTCAATTCATTTGTGTTGGTGTCAAACGCGTCATGTTCAGGGTTCTGTAATCGAAGTACAGACATTTATGACTTCTGCATAGGATTATCATATTTCTTGCAAATTTCGAGTCATGTCTATGGAATGTTTTTGATAGCTTTAAATGCAGATTTCAATTAATATGCAATAAACTTGATAACAATTAAATTTATGTATCTAATCGCAACCTTTATCTCCGTCGAACCTCGTAGTAAGTTTAGTATATCTCTCTGTATTGATCGACTGCCATATTGTTGGGCAGGTCCTCTCGAACGAAATTGAGGTTTCAAAACACTTTTTTTTCAAGTGTCCTATGGAAAATATTAAGCTGCAAACCAATTGGCAACGTTGAATATTATAAACGAAGGCTATCGATTATCCTAATAAGCATTTGGGCTTTGGATCGTAAGGCACTTATCTACTTTAATCTGATTAGAGGCATTATTGATTTTGTGACCATAATGCACTTATTAAACCTTATCCGAGACTTTTTACCTAAAATAACGTGAATATTACCTAAAATACCCTTTTAAAAGTTCGGATCAAAGGATGAGTAATTTAAAATTGATGTTTTTACTAATTATGTAATGTAAGGATCAATACGGTAGTTGACTCATTTTAAATTTTGATATTTTTCGTATAATATTGTGAAATATAAGTTAATTAAAAACTAGTCTTGAAAAAAAATCAAAAATTGATTGAAAAATAAGCCAGTCTGAAAAATAAGCCAGACTTCTAAATTTGAAGATACGGATAGAGTTGGGTACATCCCTGTCTCTTTTCCTCTTGTAGAATATAATGTGCAATAGTAAAAATGACCTCACAACACAGTATTGCCGTCCTTCTCTAAAGGTTAAATTATTATGTAGTAATATTGACTGGATTTGTATAAAAATATTTATTAATTATTAAAAGTTGGAAATTTTAGCTGTGAAAATCTTTGAATTTTGAGAAGTATTGTGAACGATTTCACGAGAAGCGTAGGTTTTAATTTGACATCGTGGTTAATTTTCCACAATGGTTTACTTCTCTATCAGTTGGTAATATTTGTGTTTATCTCTGGATTTAATTTTATTAGCATTGTTGAGGATATGTGGTTTTATTTATTGTGTAAGTATGCTGGTTTATTAAGGCGTGTCTTCTTTTTGTCTGTTGTTTAGCCATTATGGCGGGTGGTCATAATAAAGTTGGATATTTAGGCACAAATTATGTTCGATCGAGTTTCTGGGATTAAACAATAATCTACATATTTATCCAAATTTTAAACTATCTCTATGCTGAGTTTCGTGAAAATATATCCAGCTTTTTATGCGCGGTTCAGTAACAAACATCCCAATTTTCGCATTTATAATATTAGAGGAATTCTATTCTGGTGGAAAATAGTGCAGCAATATTATAAAAGTACATCGGAAAATTAGGCGAGGAAAACTTGAAAAAGGCGATTCTTTAGGAGAGTTGCTGTCGATGTCGATAATGTTAATCTAGTAAGTGATAATGTAACGAAATGTGTATATTAAAACTGGACGAAACCGAACTGTTGGAGAATAATTACGATGAGGGAAGAGTTTCCTCAAATTCACATGAAAGTGCTGATGATATTTTAATTATGTTTTTACATATAGAATATAATTCCTGTTTTTCCCTTGACATTGCTTAGATGATTGACATTGCTTAGATAATTGATGTTTTCTATTGATAGGTTTATCGCTCAACAAGAGTGTACATAAACGTCTATACATTTTTGCTATACAATTTTGTTTCCGTAAGCTGATTGAAAAATAATCAGTCACAAGTTAACAATTATTGCTATTGTGAAAATGCTAAAGACTTGTCCCTCTATGAATGTAAAACTATTTTTTTTTATTTTGAATCAATAGAATGGAGATAGCCTTATAGAAATTGCTGTTTTTCGAAAAAGTGATGCTTTAGCAGTGTTCAAAAAAGTACCTACGCTCATCTGAGTTATAATTAGGTGTGATTTTGTTTTTAAACACTTTATCCTGAATTCTAACGATTCTTTCTGAGATAAGCTAAGAAATATTTTTGATAAAACTCTGCATAATATATATTATTACGAATCAATTAAGCGAGAAGGCAACATGCAAGAGGATATAAAATTGCAAATTAAGAAAGAAATGCTAAAATACTTTTTAAAAGAGTGAAGGGATTATAAGGACATAAATAAACTTTGTGCCCGTGCTACTGTTTATTTGCCTTGACGTAAAATTGATACTATTTTCAGAAAATGAAGCCAATATCCATGAAGATAAAGTACTATTTCTTTATTATGAGACACTCGTTGAAACAAAACAGGTTGCGACGACAGTCAACTCATAAACAATTACTCCTCATGATAAATATATTAGGAGCTACATTAATTTGTCTTATATATTATATAAATATATATACAAGTACATAATGTATATAAAAATATGACCAGACTGACTGGTGGACATAACAAAGCTCAGTCTCATGCACTGACCTTACGGAATCCTTTTATAATCCGCTACGAAGAGAGGCTTTTTCTGAAATTAATGGAAGAATTAATTAATGGAAGAATTAAATGGGTGAAAAAGGCAAATGTTTCTTTAAACATTTAATCATTATATTCACAACATAGGTCTCGGAAGCGTGAATTTTAGAGGATATATTACTTCTATAGCCCGTCATTCATTATGGATGTTTAACAAACTTCTATTTAATTGGAGAAAAAGAAATAATATGTTTAGTTGATTTAATAATACCGGCCGTTTTACTTGCTTGAGAAACATTTAATTTAAATCTTTATTTTCTGTATTCAGGAATGTGAATTTTCTTCGCATCCCAATTTTTTATTTTATTTTTATTACATTTTTTTGACCTAAGTATTTAATTGCACATGAAATTATTTAGTTGTATATTTAAACTTTCAATTCAATGTACCTTTAGCATATATAATATTGAATAGAAAGCAAGAGCATGCAAGTTTGTTAACGCCTACATTTAGGTAATAACTTACCGTAAGCAAGTTAATTATTTACGTGAAGGAAGCTATGGTTAACTAGATTTATGCGGTCAGCATTGGGAATGTCAAGAGTGCATAATTTGGATGTTAAAATGTCCAAAATTTTAATGTGAATCGGTATCTGTATTGTGATCGGGAACGGTATCGGTATTGTTGATGTCCTAAAATGTCTTAATTGTTATCTTGGCCATATTTCTAATCATACGCAGATAAAGTCAAAACAACTAGTTCCTATAAATTTGATTGTATATTTCAAATATTTTTTTTACATCGACAATATTTTTTCGGAGATCAACAGTGTTTGTCTTCAACTTACCGACTGTTTATGTTCACTCACTCTAAGCCTTCTTTAAATTAAATTATAGTATCTGAAAATCGTCATGTATATCCATTTTATGATTGTCGAGGGTAGTATCTGCAAAAAAGCGGTAAACACAGTGACACTTTCTTATAATATACGTAAATAATATATTATGCGACTTTTCCGGCATTATTTATGGCGGAAAACGGTGATTATTTCTGATCTATTGTACTGTAATTGCTAAGCGTACTCAAGCTGCACGCGTCTAACATCCCGTCAGCAGGGTGTTGCAGCCGTGATGCAAGTGCGCGATGCAGTTCCGCTTGCACAACGCTGCACAAACGTGAAACAATGCCTGCGCTTCCTCGTTCGATCGCAGCTTGCAGCGGTTGGGTAAAAACGTTTACGGTTTGCTTGGGTCTGTGTCTACGGTACGTCATTGGTTTTACGTGGAGAAAGTCGGCCTGTTGGCGGCAGAGAGGCTGTGGCATTTCTGTCATAAATAAAAAGATGTGATAACACGTTTGGTAAATTTTTACAAAGTTTTTACGCATGAATGTCCCGCGCTCAATTACATTTTATCGTCTTTTATGGCATCTTAAACTTTCCGTTTTTTGTATTTTCTTTGCTTGAAAGCCTTTTTTGATGAAGTAAATTTAGAATGTATTATTCATAGTAACCAGTCATTAATCAGCAGATGTGAGTGTGTTGGCATAGTCCACGTATCGACAAATACTTACATTAATGTATAATATATTCTTTCCTACTTTTTAAGTAAGGGTCACCACCAAGTGGGAAGCGTCATCGGATAGTCTCGCCTGACCTTGTTACTACTGGTCTAAATTACGTTAAATGGGTTTTTCATTCTCATTTCGAATATTTGTCAGTCCTTTAGACTTTGAATCTTGTCGGAATATTTTCCTCAACAGCCCCTTCCATGGGTTCAACATTACTGTAGTTGCATTAAGTGCATTAAAGAATCTCGGAGATATCTAGTACTTCTTAGCTGATCCACTAGAGTTATTCGATATGTAACAAAATATATTCTGTTAATTTTTATTTCGTAGGTATTTTTTACATTTTATTTTTCGCGTCGAAGCGTTGTTTTTTCAATAATTAGCAAAGTTTAAAAAATAAAAGAGATAATTGTGACAGACAAAACTGTAATGATGAGTGGCTATTAAAATTGTAAATATGTTATATTATTATTTTGCCGTCTTTATCTACAACTTATCGACATATGGTAGAGAGTGACAACGTAAATTCGACTTAACAATCTCGTGACTTCGATTAAAAACAAACTGGCAAGGTGATTTTAAAGATTGTCCACACCTACTATTGATTTTTATGTTAATGATTGTTTATTATTGTAATGATCGTTTAGAGCTCCGACCAAGTAGCCTGCGCGTGTGATTAATCTATAGAATTCAATTTTCATCACCAGATATTAATTGTAGGAACCAGTTGAAGTTTTAATATTTGTTGACAAAGTCTAACCCCTAAAATAGAAGAGTCTGTACTCCAGGTCGATCTAAATCCATCTTCTTCAGTGCAATGTAACTGAAGGCTCGTTGGTAACTGCCATTAACTAAGTGTACTTTTTATACCTTGTAATAAAATATTTGGAATTTCCGACAACTTTTCTGGAAAGTTTCGATGTCGGGGCTAAAAACTTAATCGCCATATTGAAATTAAATTTAACAACAATATGTTCGTTATTGCTATTTGTATTCTTGTATATTTATTCATCATATTGCAATACGATATGTTATATACATTCGATATAATTAATTTTGGAACAAGCTTGCCCGTGTTTTATATTAAAAATGTAACATTGTGAAGGCGAAAATTTGATTGAATTTACATGTTTTTATAAAGATTGTTTTTTGTGAATTTGTTTCCACAACAACAATTTTTTGACTTACACCAGAAGATGATTTTATTTTGAAGTAGCTTACATACATTTACAAAAAAAAAGATTCACTAAAATATTAATTAACAATCTTGTGTCGCCTTCAATATGAGAAGCCAGCATTTTACTCGCAGCTTTGCTCGCATAGAAATGGCGAAAAATGGTGTTGTAATAAAAAACGTGTAAAAACATTGGATCTTAACATTAGAAATGGATAAGTAGTTTGATAAATATATACTACACGTTCGTACATAGTTGCTAAACATAAATACACATTCATATTTATGTCAACGCTTTTATAGCAAAGGAGGATTTTTTAATTACAAAACAATTATATTCCTATGTTCATCTCCGTGATTTGTACATCCATGTGTATAAAAATGGAGATACTTGAGGCTTGAAATTTTATACGCTTTTATAGTATAGTTTTAATGGCGTATTTAGAATTCCTTACTTGAACATTCAATAACACTTGCACACATATACACACGCCCACACACACATATATTGAACAACTTTACATAGAAATAAGCTGCGTAATTAAAACGTCTGGACAAACAAACATTAAAAATAGCTATATGTGAATGTGCTTAGCCTAATTCATAAGGAGGCGTCATTTTTAGCTTCAAGCACGTTGAAACAATCGTGCTAACAATTGGTGCAAAATTTATTTCTATTTGAAATAATTGTAGGTAATGTTGCTTTCTTACTAGCGTATTCGTTTCACGTTCATAAAGTCAAATTCACATATTTCTCGTACAAAAAAAATCTCTTTTTAATACCCCTCTATCGATTCGATAAAGATTATATCAAGGTACTTATCAGTTTTGTGCGTAGTGCAATTAATTATTTTAGTTAACACGGGAATTTTTAGAATACAAGAATTGTTTCTTGTAATAAACACATAAGTAAACAAGCTAGCTTTTACATCTTATAAACTAAACTCATAAAATATAAGTTAATAATTAAATGAAACTACGTGATGTAGTATTATTTCTACTTTCTTTAATTTCTTTACTACGACTTAGGTTTCGTTGTATTACAACATCTTCAGGTGGTAGTTTCATTTATTGTGACCGATAAATTTCTACAAAATTAACGCCATATATATTCAATATAAGTTAATACTTATGAATTTGTCAAATTATGAAATAGTATGTGTATTTTGGTTCGAGTTACTAAATAAATCGGAAATATGTACCAAAAACAAATTAGTATTTAAGAACAACTGAAACTTGCGACAACAAGTAGATGTCCACAGTCCACAAACTATGTAATGTTCGTGTATAATTTAATACGAATCAATTTATCGATACGTTTCAATAAGCGCTATCGTCTCGTGCGAGAGCCTGTCGTGCAACATTTGTAAGCCGGTCTCTGTGGTTTGTACCGCAATCTGTCATCGAATTTGTCTGCGCCCAAGTCGATACACACAGCCACCTGGCGACCGACGGGCGAGGCACATACGCAGATCTGCGCACACACGCTCACATGTGCTGGCTAATGACCTTACCGGACTTAAAGAAAAGTTGGCAAGTGTTTGAAGAAGTTTCAAGAATATGTTTGTAATTGCTATTTGTATTATTTTATGTATATTGGAAGGAGATAAAAACGTAATTTATACATATAATAATAGTATAGAATTGGTTTGTCTGTGCATTGAAGATATTTACGAAAAAATGATATAGGGGACCCGGATACGTTTAGTACTAAAAAAAATCACTACGTTCGGGATGGGAGCGTGAACAAAAGTATGTGAGTGTATGTATTGAATAATTTCTAATGTGAAACTCTAATATTTTCCCACGAATATTATTTTCAAAATACACCGTTATTTTTATCTCTTTCCATGCAAAAAAAACCGCGGGCCACAAAAACAGCTAAAAGGAAGAAACTATGTTATGAAGAATTAAATGATGGAAAACCAGACCTGCTTTAACATATTAATATTTAACAATACGAATAATACCTGTTTTTACGAATACACGCCTACTTTAATGCAATTATTTTTTTTAGATTTCTGTAGTAAAATTAGGTCCATATCTGTTTCTACAAATATTAGCCCACTTTAATGCAATTCTGGTTCAAACGAAGATAAAGATTAATGTGCTATTCTTGTGAAGTTGGAACTTTTTCCTCGAGCAGCTCAGCGAGCGTTTCAATTGAGCCGATGGAAAAAAAATGAAGTCATAAATTGGAGCGGAAGAACTTGGAGTAATATTGGAGGCAGATAGATTAACAGCGTTTCCGTCTTTCGCGGGAAGATTAAATAAACACTTCTCCGGCCTCCGTTATATATCTTTCTCGCGAAAAGCTCGTTATGATGCTTGTTTATCTATATTTTGGTAACGCCGTAATAAAAATTGTATTATTTTATCAAAGGGCTTCTAAAGTAATTGTATTGCTAGGTTCATAGAACGCTTTAAATAAATTTTTTGCTGAGAAAACGCGATATGAGATATTGTTTAGCTTATAAACTACTAATATTGTGGAAAGATAGAACACTATTCATGGAAACATTTTTTGGAGAAAATCGGATTCTTAAACCTTAATTTTGACGATTTAAAAAAAATTATAAAATAACTTAATATACTTATGTAAATTAACCAAATATAAAATTTTATTAAGATCGACTAAATATATAAACGTACAGTAGTACAAAAACTTTAGATTCTAATTAAAATATCAACTTAATTTTTTTGTGCTAATGTAATACTTTCTTCTCCTTGCGTCGCTCAAAAGTGAAAAAATAATGAGACAAGAAACGGATATAGATTTTATATTTCAGTCTTAACTTGACCCGTCCGGTCCGTAACCCGGCATGTCATTAATTAATTATTGATGTCAACTTAATACGGATGAGAGTGTAAACATATTCCGTATTAAGTTTTGAATGTATGAAAGTGACGAATATCTGTGTAAATGGTTAGACGCGATTGGTTGATTCAACAACTTGTGTTTCAAACAGAGGTAAAAAATGAAACGATTAATAAAACTTTCGTTGCTATTTATCTGTAATAGTTAATTAATATGTTTTAATATACTTCGTTATATACATTGAGTGCTGCTAATAAAGAACTGGTGGTCGTTATCGTATTAATATTTTTAGGAAATTGATTTTATATTCGCTAAGGATTTTTATTATCCTTTGTTACATAAATGAGTTTCGGGTGTCTAATATTAGAAGCTTTCTTTTTTAAATATTTTCTTATGTTTTTATAGGTTATTTATATGGAATAATTTTACATCTTTACGTGTTTCCATTCATTCAAAAAAAATATTTACGCCCGAATTTCGTATTTTGAAATTATTAGAATCGTGTAGAGAAATACAAAAGTTTAAAGTTCTTATATCAATGTTAATATTGGAAATTTTATTAAATACAGAGTTTTCATCATCTGTTATGAAATATATGTATTTTTAACCTGTCAAGTGTTTAGGCTTGTAGTAATTTTGGAATAAGCTAGTCGTTCGTTAACTGTCAACTTATGTGTTTTATTATAGTTTATACGCTCAGCACGCTTCAAATTCTCCCCTTCTTTCTTCACTTCACCACGCGCATAGCTGGTATTGCCTGCGTGTGCACGATCTCGTGAGTGTGAACCTACTGTTGGGTCCACTGTGCTTTTACCACGTTGTTGAAGTGTCTAGAAGTATGACATTTTGTACTGATAGATACTTCGTAAAAGTACATATCAATAAGTTTTATTACTGCCTATAGTCGGATGAATTATATATTTGTGTATTCTATCCGCCAATTACTTTCATTAGATATGCATTTCAAGGGGCGTACTGAATTAAAAAGTAATCTGTTATCTTGGAGCATACAAGCACTTTTAGTAGTTTAGCATTAAAAACAAACTCAGTTTTTCGTTTATAATGGTGGTATGGTATTATGTGAATTAACACCTGCTTGGTAAAAACTACCAACACGACAAGACACTTTGCAGCCAAAAAATTGTGACAAATTGTAACATTAACATATTTTAAAAATATGTTATTTGTTAGCGATTATTTCTTGGTAAAGATGAGTTTCTTGAGCCTCCAATTTGTGAAGATCCATAATCGCTGCATCAATTACGATTCGACAATTTATATATTTTAATTTTTTTTAATACAAAACAAAAAATAGAATTTAACAAATTACCTTTGTTATATTCAAAGACTTTCCTCACTCTCCCTTAGTTAGTAATAAAATAAGAACTTGATTTAAAGAATTTTATCCGATTTTGACAATAATCAACTCGTCGAAGGTATTTAGAGGCAAGTAAACGACTGGACTAAGAAGAACGTATTTAAATGAATACACAGTTAGTTTATATATATATATATATATATATATATATATATATATATATATATATATATATATATATATACACACACGATTGAAATTGAATTACGTAATTTGTCATATCTTATAAGTGTCTTTATAATACTCAATGTTTTCAAGAAAAGTTTGGAATACTTTGTTTTCATTTCAATGAAAAAACTTGAAAATAAACTGTTATTAACCAATCGGTACTGATTTTGACAGGGCCTTGATGCCCAGGATTAATTTTAAGATCGCAGAGAACATCTAAGCATATGGATAGAAACAAAAAAAGCAAAACTGTGTTATATTTAATATTGCGAAGACAAGTTGGCTAGTTAAAATAGTGCTAGCGAACCGGGTTTGAAATACGAACTGAGCATTTTGTTATGTTATAAACATTATTTCAAATAGCAATGAAGTTACAGGAAAATTAGAGAAAATGAAATAACTTCGTTTTTAATAATTTAAAATTATCTTTATTATTTTTGGCTTTTTATTAAACAACTCACCCCACACATAGTCCAGCTTAGACTTTCGCACCTAAATGTGCCCAAAAGGTGATTTGGTTTATCCCCTTAACTAGATATTTTAAAATAACATTATGTTGGCATCCATAATATAATTTTGTACTTGTGTGTTAAACTAAAATTTTAATTTAACTTAGGTTTAGAACATACTCAATAAAATAACGTAGATTATCATTTTTATATTACGCTTATGTTTGTAATGTTTGATTACATTTTGCACACATCATATGTAGATTTGTCGAATTAAACAAGGCTTGTTAAATCAGTCATTGCCAATAGCCAAATTATAAGTAAACTGTACAATTTTTATATTCATTACATTATACAATTTCGTATACTTATGAGCTTTTGCAATTTACTTTATGAATGCGTAAAGGACTTCCTTGTTTCCTCGACTCTATGTCGCCAACTCCACTTGCGACATCGCTTCAAATTAATCAATAGCTTCAGGCAATTAAGCGTTCAAAGGCAGCAGACAAACACGCCGCGAGTACATTCTCAGCGTGTTACACAAACATTAATCCATGTGAAATCTCGATACAAAAACGTCGGTTTTATGAACGCAGACTTCTTTCCGGCCGTAGTAGTTTCTGCTTTCACTTTATTAAAAGATGCGTTCATCCGAGCTGGGCCGTCTGGGAACAGAAAGTGGCGGCCTCTAGCCGTCTATATAATCTGTAATTATGTAGCTATGGCAATTAAAATAGCAAACATACCTTGAGCTACCGCCGCTATTGTGGCTTATAATTGTGTTTGGGGACAAAAGCAGTAGTCGGTTTGTTATATTCGTTTCAATGAATTGGTTGACTTTATAGCGTTATTCTAGTTTGTTTAATTGTTTTATACATATATATAAATTCTAGTTTGTTTAATTGTTATATATATATATATATATATATATATATATATATATATATATATATATATATACATATATGTGAACCCATACACATTTGTAAACACCCTACTGTTATAGAAAGGTTTGTCTTTCTTGAAAAAAAATGTAATGTTTATGTTCTAATTCCCTATCGCTCATATGCACCACACACGGTCAGGACTGTCAGTCGGACTTACTGACAGTTAAAAACGTATTTCTGTTTTTCATTAACTGTCAGTCGAGTTGGAATAAGAGTCTATTTTACCGACCGTGCCCTGTTGCGTGGTTCAATTGGTATCTATACAAAATATGTTTTTAACTATCAGTAAATCCGACTGAGAGTCCTGACTGTGTGTGGTGCATCGGGCGTATATCGTTTTAGGTCCTATTGTTATTTATCGAATGCTTTCCGCAATTATTGTCATATTTAAAATTATTATTTGTCACTTTACGAGTAAATTTTAAATATGACAATATATATTTACTTGGTTGAGCAGATGTAACGACACAAGCGTAGTAGATATTTCTGTTCGCACTCCTGACAATAGTTGGTAAAATATTGTTTTTTTAGATTTTGTCCATTTTATATTGACAATGTGACGTATTTATAGCTAATTTTATAGAGTATTATTTTTTTTATTTTAATGACTATCCAGGCTCGTTAACGCGTTTATGGTTTGGCTATAATTAAAAATACAAAGGCGAAAATATTTTTAGTAAAAGGAGTGAGGCTATGGACTTCAAATTTATTTTCTGACAATAGTTGGTAAGGTATTGTTTTTTAGATTTTGTCCATTTCATATTGAAATTGTGACGTATTTGTAGCTAGTTTTATCGAGTACTATTTTTTTATTTTAATGACTATCCAGTCTCGTTCACGCGTTTATGGTTTGGATATAATTAAAAAGGCGAAAATATTTTTAGTGAAAAGAGTGAGGCTAATCCACTTCAAATTTATTAAAATTTGAGCTAACGTTTAATATATAGCATTATAGGATTCTTTTCGTTTAATAACAGATCGTATTGAGGTTTATTTACTTGATAATCATTCGATATAATTCAATGTGTTTCGTTTATTTTGTTTTCTAATGAATTTAACGATAAAATTTAATAAAGTCGGCGGAAATTCATTGTTTGTTGATTTGTTTGTTGTTAGTCAATAGTGAGGATATCAATATGTATTTTACTCCACTCAAAAATTTAGTTTTTTTATTTGTATATAAACAGATCGCGAATTTGTCCATTAGTGTATGTTTGATATAATTTGGGGAAAAGCCAAAACCCCAGAATTAAAGTGAAATTCGTATTGTAAGCCCAGTTTCAATGCATTCGTGTCGAGAGGAGAATTTGAAGCGTTCACTTTGCCAGCAATAAAGCAGGCGACACGACCTTCATTACAAACATGAGCCACGCGTTTAGTTGAACGAGACGAATGTTAAAATAACCTGTTGAGTACAAATGTTAATACACACATAAGTTTAAACATTTAAGGGTACACAATGTTTCTTTTACTATTTACAAATATTAATATTATTTTTCCCTATGTAATTTATGTTGACCAGTGTATATTTCACAGGCGCAAGAAAAACAAATGGTTATATTGCTCAATGTTTGTAAATCATTTTATGCACAATAATTCTTAGCGCTTGCTGTTTGAGTGCAAGATATACGTAACATTTGAGATAAATGACAGCTTTGCAAGTACTGCCATTTTTAAGATGGAGCCTCTACTAAAGACTAAAATCGACCACTTTACGATTTCTTACATCACTATTTTTTTATAAAAAAAAGTTGAAAATATTATTTATACTTTTGCAAAGAGTGGACAATCTACACGTTGAAGTAGAAAAAAATGTCCATTTTCCTTATATAGCATTTATGAGGAGACCCCTGAATTGAAATTGAACATAATTTTGTATGCCGTATTTGATATTAGATTAAAATACTAAGTATTATTTGTAAATTTAAAATCTCTTTCGGCCTCTTACGAGGTCTGAATGTCAAGAGTAAGGCTAACGCCTTACAACAAAAGAATACCGTTTGGACCCTTCGATGTCAATACATACGTTCCACAACAGCACCGGATAAAAACAATTATTAGATATGAAGTTATATTCACTCTTCAAAATGCACAACATTTTTCGCTATTTTTACATCTGTGAAGCACTCGAATGTCATAAGGCAATATTAAGTGAGACTGTACTCATACCCTTATACAATTTGGGATTTAAGAGCATGTCAGTCATGTGAGTGTCGCTAATTGGAAAGTTCACAAAATATTTTTATGTTACATAATTCCTAATTTCAACGATGAGCTTGTATACAGTTTTATAAACCGGTTTGAAATGTTTCTCGTTCGTCTTCGAGAAGGCAAATGGTCATTTCGTAGGCGATTTTGAATAAGTTAAATTTTTTTCTTCTTTTTAACCCTCGTAAAAATCACTTAAATATTCTAATTCAATTTCATTGGTTGAAAGAATTGAGCAGGAATTTTGTATATTCTTTCTTATTTTATAAATGAGATTTCTGATTCTTACGGATCAAGCATTCGTATTACAATTAAAGGCGGAACGAATCGCAGGGTTACCGAGTATGTCGGACTGCATTATATTTTCACCGAGGGCGAACACCCGAGCACACTACCCGAGGTCCGCCACGGCACTGGCCGCATCAAGTTCAATGACTGGCCCCGGGCATTGCAGGCTTAAGGCTTTACTTTCACCGGGCGCCATTCATGCCCGTCACTCTCTCTGCGCCTCGCGTGTAGAAGGAGGCAAAAAAACAGCGCTGATAGAGTAAATACGAGTATATTGCCGCCGAGTTGTTGGCGAAGTAGGTGATGGGTGTGCGCAAATTGGGCTCGGTCTCGTTTGGCACAGTGAGAAAGTTATCGCGTTCGATGCGGACTGCTGCGCGGAACCGAATCGCGCACGGCGGGACGGATGGAGCTGAAGGTAATAAGGCGACGAAAATGGAATATGAAGACGACGGAAAAACAAATAGAATATACATAATTTAGCTCTAGCGCCATCCGTCCCGCCGTGCGCGATTCGATTTTCGATCCGTCCCGTCGTGCGATGATTTGATTCTATAAAATGGCGCTAGAGGTAAATTAAGACGACGAAAATGGAATATAAAGACGACGGAAAAGCAAATAGAATATGTATACGTAAGTCAAAATGAAACATGGATGACGCATAAAGATATAAGAAAAGTGCAAGGAATGTATAAAAAATAAGACCAAGATGAGAAAATAAGTACAATTCCAAATGTGGCGAAGAATCTATGCAATATGTCCTATGAAACCTGCGGCCTCAATAGATGTGCTCCGCCGCCGTCACCACTCACAGAAAATGGCGTAAAGCTAGACGAAATAGTTCGTTTATTAAGAATCTAATCCTCATTTTGGTCGGTCGCATCATCCAACACTTGACGTATTTGGTGGGCCAACTAACAAATCAAGAGAATAACATACTAATAGATACGTTTAATAATGATCAGATTATAAAATTTAAAAAGTATCTGATGCATTGTATTTTCTGTCATCGTATGTAGGCGACACACTTTCAGTAGAGGCTTGAAGCATCTGAGTATCGTATTTTCTTTTAGACGACGCAATTTCAGTAGAGTTGGACTTAAGTTTGTTTAAACTTGGAAATAGGGATTGTTGTATTTGATTTGTAACATAGGCACGTTTGCAATACCGAGCTGGAAAAAATGTGGTTGTTTCTGTTATGTGATTCGAATTCGCATCTATATAAGCAATATTTTGTTAAATTTGCAAACTTTGAAGTTTAACAAAATACTGATTATTAGATCATTTCCAACAAATTAACCTTCTTTTTACTGTTATTCATCTCTGCAAAACAATTATAATATATTAAAATACTCGTTACAATAAAGGTGATAATACGCAATATGGTGAATTTTTGTGCACGTATAGAAAATTGGTGAGGAAAATTGTATAAAGTATATTACGATGCAGAATCTCGTCCACTTACTGATATACACATATATGAGATGGTTCCATTACTATTAAAACAATAAGACTGCAAGCACGAGACACAGCAAGAGAAGTACAACAGAACGTGAAGCTGAAATAATTAAACAAGTTAAGCGTATTTTCATTTTAAGCGTGTTTTCTCAAAACAATATTCTCATTGGCTTATATGATACTTTGTACTTTTGACGAACGTAACTCTTCATTTTTAAGTTATTTCTTCTTGCTATACAAATCATATCATATTTCCGGTTGAAAATATAGTAGTATCATTACAAAATGGCCATGGATGAAACACCTGAATACCGTTTGACAAAACTTGATAAATATTATAGAAAAATATGTTAAAGAGCGACAAAATCGTGTCCGTTATTAAATTAATTATGTAATACTAAAAGTTTTTATTTTGCATATAGGGCCATTTCATGTCCAGATGGGAGCTTATTGCTTGTTTCTAGCCAAGTTTCCTAACACTGTTTCATTATTTTCCATATCTGGCCCTGTTACATTCCATTCGGTTACCTCTTACACGTTCCATATCTTCGCTTAATGGTGTTTCGTTACAAATGACATTTTTTTCAAGAAGTCAGGTTCAGGTGCACGCGTTTTTTCATTTTTATGATTTTTGGTAGCTCTAGCATAGTGGTACCAGCGCTCGTATCATGGTCAAAAAGGCGTAGGTTCAAAACTCAGTGAGACGAGACATTTTTTTCTGTTGTTATAATTTCTCAATTGAATACACCTTTCAACCTGAGAAGTTTTCATACAACCAATCATAGATCAAATGTCATACTGTCTTTTCAGTTAGATTAAAGTAGTGGCTACATAAAATTCATATTATTTAGTGGCGGCCAGCACCCTCGGAAAAACCGATATTTTTAAGAATTGTTACTAACAAAAGAAGATATACGATAGAAAAAATAGTATCTCAGTCTCTGTCAGACTGCAGTTAGCTGACGATTTTGAGAAAACGAGTTACCGCCTTATTTGTCTTCAAACATTGTCTATTTAGTTATTGATTGAGCCTTGCAATAATATATGACAGTTCTCATTGTCTAAACTTTTGTTCATTGCTTTATCTCCTAGTGGCCTTATTTTCACTGTGCACTTTTAAATTCTTGTCATCTAATATCTAATTAATGTACTTTTGGGTAATATTACGTATATTGTAAAATATCATTATACACTTTTTATCTCTTTCAGACGATTGAAATATCGTTCATGATTGAGTATATACCAGGTAGGGATTGTAGCACGTATACATTTCAAGAAAGTCGCACATTCCTAGATGGAAGAGGGTCATCACGCATTTGCATCCTCTAGATCGCTTGCTAATCAAGACTTTCAACTGAGTGTTATTCATATAGCCCAATATTTCTCGCTGGTTTTTACAGCCAAGGTGCTGAATATACTTGCTTAGATATTTATTAGGTTGCATAAACTGAAAATCTAACATTTTATAACCTATTATCTATAGTTCAGCACATTTTTACATTTGACAGAATAATATTTTGCTGTGTTACATTTGGTTGTAATCGAGAAGACAAATTCGGAGATTAGATGAATATTGCCATGCGTGATAGTAATCCAGATATCTGCGTATAAAGTGTTTGTCAAGTTGGTATCGAATATTGGAATTTCGTTAATGAATCCATTTACGAGTATAATTTTATGACTTAAGTAATTTAATTTCTTGGTATGTCAACTTGCTTATAGTATTTGTATATCATTGTTGAAAAATTAAGATTTGTTTTCAATAAGAAAGATAATTTAGCAATTATTTTCATGATAATAAAACAATAATCGATACATATTGAAAAGACGTGGATAATTAAATTCAAAAGAGCGAGAGATATGACTCCTTCATCTTCCTTTCTGTTTTTGAACTAAGGATTACTAAAAAGTATTTTTCTATGGGTGACGTCTAGGAGAATTCGCTTTACACAGGAACGTAGTTATATCACTAGGTCAGAATAGTATAGCGTAAGCTGTTGGGACATCTATAGTTTTGTCAATAGTTTTTAATGTCAAACAGTTATTGACATTAAAAAGGAGAATCGATCGGCTGAAGCAAATAGTAATTAGTTGATGTTAATTCGACACACAAACACTAAGGGCACAGTGCCATTAAAAGTTTATTTCATTCATAGTAACATCACATATAGCAAATGGTGGTCTGGTGTTGGTCTTGATTCTATTAGTATATTCACTTTATTTAGTCAAAATAAAGTATATAATGGGACTAACCGAATTAAATTTATATAGTTAATTGCTAGAAAAATAGAGAACTTTTAAGATTGTTTTTAAGATGGCCCTTTTTAAAATTTTTGCCAAAGTGTTGTGAAGCTAGGGAAAGAATTTTTACTTGGGTAAAATTTGAAAAAGAACTTTTTTGTTGAAATTGTATTTCCCATAAGAAAAATCTTCAGTTTTTGTAAAAGGGAATTTAAAAATGGCTACAATGCTAAAAGTTTAGCCAGAGTGATGACTTTTTATGCGAAACCGAAGTTTTGCTAAAATGGTTACTGTATTCAAACAAAATAACTTCTGTTAAATTTCAGCTAACGTATGTAGGGATCTAATCGATGCGGGTCCAACATACAGGTCCCCTATTACCCTGAGCCAGTTTGTCCAGCCTCATATATATATATATATATATACATATATATATATATATATATATATATACAACACACACACGCATACGCACTCACACATACATATGAGTATGTATGTACGTATCTGGAAACAATTAAATGGACATAAGCTAAATGAAATTTGCATATCGACGGTGTGTCATAACAATGAACGAAGCATCGCACAGCATATGCACCGTTGCGTTCGCTGGCGCAATTAAAGTTGCCTAAATGCTTAAATACCGAATTTGGCCAATCAATTCGATTATAATGGCAAAGTAATTACATCGTCGCATAACAGTACTCGGCCACGTACGCGGATAGCGTCCGTCGTCGTGATGTAAAAATAACTAATAGGCAATCGTTAGCGGCAGTGCAATGAACCGATTGACTCGTGTTCGTCTACTTGGAATGCGGCAATTTATTAACTTCTACTTCGAGCAGTCGCTATGGTCTAGTGGTGAGCGCGCTTAAGTTGCGCTCGAGGGAGAGCGGGTTTTAATCCCGTCCACGTCAAAAAATAACAGCTTAACACATTTAAGAGTATTTTAAGAGAATTTTAGAGACGTTATGGTAAAGGAGAATGCTGCTGAAGTTTCGTTTATATTATGGTAAAAAATAATTTAGAATATCTAACGTTAAGATTCGTATAGAATTATTATTCGTTATTTGGCTAGAAAATAATATTGCGAAGTGCACGTTGGTAAAAATATTTCAACACTGCTTTTTATGAGTAACTATGTTTAAGTTAAGGACATTATTTGTCCTTAACCTGAACATGTTGAGGAAAATATGTACATGGAACAAACTATAGAATGCGGAAATGAGGATGGCCAAGAAATACGTGAGTAAATTAGCTTGAGCATTGTCAGAAAGAAATAAGGAGTCAACTATAAGAGTCAAGAATAAAAGCGTGCGTGAGAATGAGTAAAGAAGAAGAGTTATGTTTGGATAGAAGAATACGGCGTTCCATCATTTTAACTTACCCACGGAGGTGGAAAAAACTGTATCTGTATATGGAGATTTTTGTTATATTTTTTGTTATTATAAACAATACTATTTTCTCGCATTTCATTTTAAGACATACTCCGATTTTCAAGTCAAATTTAAACGTTAATGCAAGAATATTGTGTAGTACACCGCATACTAGACGCCATACGGCACTATCAAAGTGATGCGACGCGACGCGACGAATTCTTTCTATACATTTAAATATTCTGCGGCGAGATCAAATTTCGATTATACTGCTAACTCAACGTTTTTTTTAAGTTTTGTTTTCCATGGAGGTTGATTATGATTTGGAAAATGTTTAAAATAATTTTTTTTGTTGTTAAAGATAAATAATTTCTCGGTTATAAAGCCATAAATTAAAAAAAATATTTATAGATCAGTACCAAAATATAAGTTTGGCGAAAAACCCAAAATATATTGCTATACCAAATAAGCAACGAAAAGAATAAATATAGCTGTATAGGGTATATAGCTATATTTATTCTTTTCTATTAGCGGATTGGCGAAGGATTAAAAAAGTACAAGAAAATGTCACGTAAAAAGAAAAAAATTAAGGATAACTTTTCTGGATGATAGACTACTGCCTTTACTGTAGACCGTTGATTTCTAAATATTACAAGATTGCAAAGGGTCAATGTCTATGATTCATAAAGATTAAAGATTGCAAGAGATCAATATCAGCAAAAAAAAAATTGGGGTTCCATGAGATGTAAATGGGGGTCCACGATAATAGATCTCACTTAATTTTGGCTTCCGATAATGAGATAATCTTAGCAAATATTAAAAAAAAAAAGGTCAGCAGGTGGTTTACCGAAAACCGAAAAATATGACAAGTGGTTCACGAGACAAAAAAGTTCCATAAATGTAATCATTTCACCAAAGAGTTTTTATGCCTAAAAAGAAAGTGAGTGAGGGAGTTTACTCAAAACGGAAAAACATGGCAAATGGTCTACAAGACAAAAAAATTCCATGAATGGAATAATCGGATTTGCCAAGGGTTAAAAAATGCATGAGAAAGTGTCACTTAAAAAGAAAAAGTGAAGGATAACTTTTCTGGATGATCCGATACTGCCTTTACTGTAGGTCACTGATTCCCAAAGATTACGACCTGCAACATATCAATGTCAGCAAGTAAAAAGGGTGGGATTCCATGAGATATAAATGGGATTCCACGATAATGGATCTCATTTAATTTTGGCTTTCCATGGTGAAATAATCTCAGCAAATGTCTAAAAAAGATCGGCAGGTGGTTTACCCAAAACAGAATACCATGACAAGTGGTCTAGGAGACAAAAAGTTCCATGAATGGAATAGCCTCAGCACAGAGTTTTTATGTTTAAAAAAATATCAGCAGGGGGTCAATCTAAAACCGAAAAACATGGCAAATGGTCTACGAGACAAATAGTGTGGGAACCTTTGCTGTAGACCAATCAACATATAGGTGCAGTAGGACGGCGGTTCTTTTTTAACGCTATCAATTTAACTACAGTTCAAATATTTTGCAACTGCCACATTGACAAGGGATGGAGGAAATGAGAAATTGTCGACATATTCCTATAATCACCGGAACTTGTAAATGATCGGAAAGATTGTAATCTGAAAAGCTACGTAACACCATGTTCATTCGGTAGCCGTTACAATGAAGCGAATATACATGTCTTACTTTGGAAGAAGTCTTCTACAGGATCAAAACCGAAACATTACTTCAAGTGCCCCTTAGCGAAACGTTAACTATTTTCACGTGCACGTGAAAATAGTTAACGTTTCGCGCAGTGGTTGTTTGAAGTAATGTTTTTGGACACATCATATGTGAGTTTAACTTTGTACGGCGCTTTTTGAAACGCCATGTGATTATAATTTGCGTCAAATTCGACTTCACAGAGTATGACGCCAAATTAAAAATTGCCGCATTGCGGTATGTATTCCTATCTATCGCTGCTACCAATAGAGGTTGTGGTCTTGACGTGTTGTGGTTTATGTTTACATAACGTTTATCAAGGTTGTATAGGCTAAAATAATATTGATTTCATTGGCTTTGCAACGAATGCAACTTCATACTATTGTAAATATGTTGTCAAATTATAGCGTAATTTATTAGGTACTTTCGATTACCAATTTAATATTATCACCAGATTTGTATTAACGCTTTTTATTTAGAAATATGTAGCTTTCATTTTATTAGATATTAAAATTTAAATTAGAGAAAGAGATGCTGATCGATGGAAACCAAACTGTAGAAGAATTAAATGAGATATAGAATAATATATAAGAGTATATGAACTTCAAGAGATTATGCAGAGAATATAAGCTATACTCAGGCTTAGTGGTAAAGGGTATATGAAATAAAAGGAAACAGAAAGCTGATTACCTCCAATCACTATAATAACAACATTTACTGTCCCGAAGCTTCAAATGAGAATGGCCCATAAAGCAATGCGCCAAAATGCTATAACTAATGACGACAGACGTAAGTATTCGAAAATAGACTCCAGACACCGGAGACCTGCGTCAGAACCTTCAATTTTCTCTGCCATTTCCATTTTACGACGTGCCAACACGAACTTACAAACTTTTTCGCCGATTTACGCGAAGTTATCACATTGACACGGCAATAAACACGTCTAATAATTTAGTTTTATGAACTGTTGTCACAGAATACCTCGATGGTGAAGATTATTTGGAGGTCTTTCTGGATGTGTCAAAATAGCCGATATTTAAACACTTGTTTTTTTATAGCTTTTATACAAGAAAGTAACGTACACAATTTCGATTATTTTTTCATCTTTGAAAAAGACAAAGGAATTACTTCTACTGTGCTATTTCTAAAGTTAATTTATCTTTGTATATTTTATTTACTTAAGCATTAACATAACACATCATTATGTAATCTGTATTTTTGAACAATTATTATTGTATAAAAAGTAAGATATCGATAATTTACAATTTCTTTTATTTATCTAATTTATATGTAGCAACTAAATTTGTGCCTCCGTTCACATAGCACGATTAAATAAGTAAACAAACACGAAATGTTGTTTAAAATGTAATTTGTATTGTTGGTCTAATTGTTGGAATTTGTCTATACTCAAATATACATACGGAACTACCCTTATTGCTTTATTATTTGTTAGTGGCCGGTGATAATTTAAAAACCAGCAGCAAAAACTACAGTGTAATTAAAATTGTGATGAATAAATAGATTATTCGCTTACAATTTATCAAACAACGTCATTCCTTCAGTTCATTTTGAAATAATTTGTTTTTTATTGTATTAGCTAAAATAATATGTCTTGTATATGGTATATCTACCAATATTAATTTCTGTGGGCAATATGGCCACCTGAGTGTCAAGATTATTTCAACACACTTCCTTACCAAGAAAGCAAGAAATTTTACTACCAAGCTCTAATTCAAACCTTATCAGAAAATGATTTTGAAATAAAGTGAAGGAAGTTTCCATCAACTTTTCCCACGAAGCGATCGAGCCAGATAACGAAACAAACTGTCTCAGCTGTTCACTATTATTCAAAAGTTCACTTCGACTATCAAGTCTGCAGGCGTGCTGGTGTTGCGCTTAAAGCGTGTTCAAAGTGTCAGATTATTAAGGTAGACGGCTAGGCATGAAACGAAGTGCTGGTGTTAGACCAAAACTAAATTCTTTAGCGTGCTCTCGACTTTAAAATGGTCATTCAGTCGTGTCTGAGTAATTTCTGACTGGATGTGAATTGGTTGTCGCTGCATATTAATGGTGTAAACATTGGCGATTTTGCAATCGTAGGTATTCAAAAACATATTTGTCCTTTCCGATTGTTAGACTCCTGTTGTCAAGAACTGATGCGGTTGTGATACTTAAGTAAAAACCGATTTTATATATTGAGAGTTTCATAATTGATTTAATTTTTATGCATAGATATACTTTAAACATTTTAATTTATGTATAATTTCGACGTTAAGTCTGTATGAAAAGAAATTACAAAGCTTTTAATCACCATTGTATAACAGAAGAAATACATTTTTATGCAGTCTGAAAATAATTCTTATTTTGCGTTTTTATACAAAAATATGTTTTTTTTCAAAACCTACCTTTATCAGAACTTACAAAATATAATGATAATAATAGCGATTTATGCAGAAATTTTTTTTTTGGCTAGAGCAGTGTACGAATCACGAGGTTGACAGTTATCGTTACTATAACAAGATCAGATCAGAGATTATGTTTAATTTTATAATTCCATCACCATATCGGAAATGATATTGACGAAAACCAGTATATACTTTAGGATTATAGGCTGTAAACTAAACAGATTTATATGAACAACTGTTTATGAACAACTCTTAAGTAAGAAACCTTTCATTATATATATGGAAATTTATATCTGTATCAACTGAGTGATTGCAGTGTCAATCACAAAAAATATTTATTAAAATTTTATATATAACGAAGGAACTGTGAATATCTGTTCAGCATGAGTCAAAGACTCCGGTGAAGCTTTAACCTTTCCAAGGGTTGTTGGGCTAGATAAGCGCCACAATAAACGTGTCGGCCGCCACCTGGGGTGGTGCCTAGCGCTGCCAGGATCCCCCCACGGGGAGGAAAGGTACTGAAGGCCCTCGGGGCTACTCGTGCAAGTTTGTAGTTATTGAATGTTCGTATCACTTTACAAGCGCGTCAACACTTTGCTCGGCTGAGGCGTCGCTCGAGAGTATGACTACTGCTGTTTCGCATTTATTGTGTTTGTTTTCGGTTTGTTCTACAGGAAAAAGGATTAGTCATTGTCTGTTTTGTTAAAGTGTTAATGCCTGTACTTGTAGGAGTACACGTAAAGACATTAATTCATTAGAAATTTGGAAGGCAGGATTCTAAACTAAGCGTGCTGGAGTTGTTATTATTATTACAAAATCATTTTATGTCTCTAGAATAATATTGTAATTGCTTGAACAATAATGTAGGCCATGAGAGCGACGTAATTCGGCATTCTGAATTCGGCTTAATATTGTAGTTTACCCGAAGTAATCTTTTTTTGTATGGTTACAAAGTGGGGTTAAATTATATGATGACACATATGTCATATGCTAGTGAATATTAATGTATGAACTCATTGAGTCTTTCGTTTTGGTGCAGAATTTTTTTTTCCTAAGTAAACTTTAATACAATTTTACACCTACATATTATTCCAGCTTGCACAGTAGAATACTTTTTGTATAAAAATTGGGGAGGATTTTTATTTTATTACGTATTTTTGGCTCAATTTAATCGTGAAAATTAGTCACATAAAGGTAAAGTTGGGCAATATAGTCTTACTGTAAGACAAACAATTTTAACGAATCTTTTCAATTTACACGTTTGAAGCTTACGGATAATATAAATCTGTAAAGTTCAGGATTAAGAACGTTTTGTTTTTTGCAGGACTGTTCAAATAGAGATTGTATCTCAATATTGAATTGCAGTCAAATTCGGAAAAAAATGAAAACTCTGTCAACCGTGGTAAAGTCAAAATACTCATAATAACATAGTTTTAACGCTTGTACCTAAAATTCGCATAAGTGTCGTCGTAACGTTTCGCGTAATGTTGTCGGTTGCTTCATGACAGGTCAGCAGTGCACCTGGTTTAATTACGTGTTAAGTTTGGAAACAATCAGATCCGTAAAATTCTTAGGATTATTAACCATATTTTTAATCAAATTTAAGGATCAATTTATTAATTCTGCGTGTCGGTTTGTTTGATTGTTTGTGTAATGGTAAATCGTTCGAGACTTTTTCACGGTTCTTAAAATATTCGTCCGTGTGAAATTGGTTAGGCTAACGAAACTACCCAGTTTCACCTAGGAATTTCATAAAATGATCTTTTTAATCTTTCTTAAAGTTCTGTAGCGAAACAGGAACCCTAATTTAATCATGTTTATCCTCTGATCACTCTGATCACTCTGTTTGTCCTCTGATCACGATCTGAAACTATGATCTGTCTGTCGCAGCTTCATAGTTTCTACAACGTTAGACGCATGTGTATGATATTTTGGAAGTGGGTGTTTGGTACGAATATCTCAAACAATACGTTCTCAAGTAACAACAGGCAAAATATTAAAAAAATATTTTTTTAAAGTGCTTTCCCCATACCTGTAAATAAAATGACCACAATTTTTTTTCGCCTATTCCATCGAGTGAGGTAAGGTTTTTTGGAAAGAAATTTCCGTTAACTAATTTTCCATTCTAAGTTTCCATTAACTAATAATACTACTAAGGTTCCATTAAATAATTTTAATTTTAAGCTTTGTTAGTAAAATATAAAGTTTTACAGTGATCTGCAATGCGTGCTCCCTTTTAATTTTTCAGCCATGAGTAAATGTGAAAATATTATATTTTTATGAGATATAGGTAGACAACAACACGACCCGACTTTACGTATGTCCCGACAAGCATTTTAATGAAATTAAAGTTAAATAAATAATGAAATAAAACTCTAAAAAGGCATGAACATTTGGTGGTTATCTGTACTTCTGCGTAACCTAGCTTTATATATATTTTTTCAAACATCTTTACTAAGTATTTGAGATCTTGTTCCGTTCGATTCAAACAAATCAAAATAAAGAAATGGTCAATCTTTTATTTCATAGAAACATTATTATGGTTCCGTCCTTGAAATTAAGAAAAAACGGAACCCTTATAGGATTCATTTACACAACAATATTCTCACAAGTTTTCATTTCCACAACAATATTTTTACAAGTTTTCATTTCTACAGCAATATAGACATTGAATTGTTTCGATAGAGGTATACACACGAAATTAATAATGTAGTTGTCTCTTTTTATCTATCGTAGTTTTGTCACAACGCAGTTTTATTCAAATATCCGTGTTTCACACAGACTTTATAACTAAGTGTTTCATATATCGAAACATTGAATTGACAGCTCACTGTTAAGGAAGTTTTGTAATTTTGCACGTTTTTGTTATAGAAATAGACCATGTAGTTCACCTACAACTCTTGGCTTAGTTTTATATGTTGAGTTATCGAGTTGAACGTGGGAAAACAATAATATTATTCACGTTCAATTTCAAATTGTTTTTATTTTAAAAAGTAAATAAGCAACATAAATAGTCGGTAAAACCACAAATGTAAGTTGTTTTGTTTAAAATATATAAAAATAATTTTTTGGAAATTTTTAATTTTTCAAACATTGGATTTTACACGTATCGGGCGATACTTAGACAAGTATTGGTATTGACTACGTTCAATTGCGAGAATTCAATTCGCGCAACATTTTTCGTGTGTGCAGATAAAAATAATTGAAAAGGCGTGAATTAGGGTCGCGTAATACCAGGAATTTAGTTAGAAGCCAATTAAATTATTTGGAAACCACACGAGGTGTCAATTGAAGCTACATTTTAACATAAATAAATAACAGTAAATAAAACATAGCATTAAAAAAGAACTTAATAACGCATATTGTGTTTGTTATAATAATGAGGAAATAATTCAAATGTAACTTATTGTATGGGTGGCCAAAAATATAAAGTAATTTCATCCTGAATGTATATGTGTATATATATATATATATATATATATATATATATATATATATATATATATATATATATATATATATATATATATATATATATATATATTTAGTGTGCCAGAATCACACAGAGTTGCCTTTTGATAATGTTGTGGATGATTTTTATCAACCTGAAGGGACGCAAATTTTACATTTTATTTGACAAAACTTTATCAGTATGCTAACAATGCTAAAATTATTTTGGTCGTACTTTTTTTTAGACAATTTTTTATTTACGTAACAATAGTTATAAACCATTTGCTTTGTTGTGTAATTTTGTTTAAGATGTGATGTAAAGATTTTGACCGAATTTGAACGTGTATATAAATATTTTAAATAATCCTAGCTTTTCACTTCTCAACAAGAAGTGCATGCGGGATGCACTTCGTTATGCACCATGATCTTTCCTTCAAATTTGTCTTTTCTTTTTTCACACCTTGTTAATGATACACAACAAAATTTAAAAAATGCCACTGATTATTTCTAGGCACAAATGATACATTAACATAAGTTCATTTTAATTGACCCGGTAGTTTTCTTGTAAAAAGTTTTTTTTGTAACTAAATAATTAATCTTTCTCAAATTTTTATCACACATCGAAATAACACTTTCATTTTACTCCGGAGATCCAAGTCTATAAGATATTGGAAATATAATTAAAATTAAGTAAGTTGTTTTCAGTGAAGTATTTATAGATCGGAAGAAAAAATTTTAAAAAATTAACTCGGAAATATATGTTGATTTTTTTACCTTTTAAGATTCACATTACATTTGGTCTTTTTACGATATGAATCCACCGGATATCCTCGTTTATGCTACTTCCTTGTTGCACTACGACGTTACAAAACTGAAAAATTCATACATTTTTATCATTTCCTCGTTTGCATTGTGCTGATAACGTAAGCCGCCACAGATTATAAATAATTATATTCTGAATGCAAAATGACAAAAGCATTATCTCGAGTGCTAGAATCACACGAAATAACGATAACGTAAAGTGTGTCTGTCTGCTCGATAAACGGATTACGAGCGGCGTGTCGTATAACGGAGGCGTCGACTCGCAAGCGGAGGGAGGGGTCACAAAAAATGCCGAGCTCACTGTGCCAACGAAAGTGTTCCGCGTTCGGTGTGCCGCCGAGGCGGAGCAAAAAAATATAGTTTTTGTAAGAGTTCGTCGCAGCGGCAACGATGACTATCTATTATCTGTACATACATAAATAGGGAGGTTTGTTTGTTCGGGCGAGTGTTTTTTTATTTTGATCACTTTGCAATTGTTTAGTGACAATTCAAATTCAGTTGAGCTATCAATGTAAAGTGGATGCTTATTTTATACTTACATATCATTTTTATTGTTAAGTTTCAATTGAAGAACGATAGAGATACATTTATTATTTCATATGACTGCTATATATTTCTTTCTCAGAATTTATAGTGATCGAAAGATAGATATTACAAAAATTATGAGTCCTATATTTTCGTATTTTCTTAAAAAAATTAACTTATATTTGTTAATTAGGTGCAATATATATAAAAAACACGGGCTTATTTGATACGTTTTTCTGTCGCCTGCAATTGTATTATCACTACATTTTTTCAAGGGTTTTTAAAAAGAATATGTAAATTTTAGTGTTTCGTTGAAATTATTTTTGGAGACAGTGAGTAAATGAAGCTTACTGTACTTGCTTTTCGCGCAATACGATTAAGGACAGTCTTACAAATACACGTGACCACGATACAGTCACACTGTGTAAACTTGTCAGTGGGTGGCGTCTGAAGTAACGAAAGAGCATTTTAAACAGCAACTGCACAGCGACATTGTTGTGGTATATAGTTTATTTAATAATAAGCTAAATTAAAGTACCAAATATAAAGAAATTTCATTTAAAACTCGCAAATCCTTCTTTTAATTAGAGTTTTAGAAGGTAAACTGTTAAAGCTTCTATTAGTAGTTATTATTTCGCTTTAGTTTTTATTGTTTTCTTAACTTTTTTATGGTTTGTCTAGTTGTTAATAATAAATAAAATGTACCACAGCTAAATCAGTCCAAACACTAGCACTCTAAAAAAGAAACGAGCTACATATTGAGTTATAATTTGTGACTTTTTCTGAGAAAATACTAAGAGCGCAAATACGGAGATCTTAAAATACTTGTTAAAATAAAGCCGAAACATCGACTAGAGAGCGGCCGAGTGCAAGTTTTATCAAAGTCACATTTCAAAGATTGATAACCGACATGACGATAAGCCATTGCACAGGTCGGTGGCATCGATGGAAGTGCGCGTGACAGGTGAAACTGTGGGTGTCGTTTATGACCTTTTTAGATACTGTAGTAAAAGCAGCCGCGCTAGAGATAAGATCTTTTTTAAATTAAGTTCATTTGTTAGGTTAATCGTTTTGTTATGTACAATTTAATTGGAGGTAATTTGTTTTTAATAATCGTTAAATAATAATTAAAACGATGTTCAAAAAGCTTCGTTTTCATTCTTGTCGTGAATTTAAATTCTTGCTTTCAGTTCGTTGAATTGAAGAAGTTTTTTTGAATAGATGTACAGATTTGATAATATATTAATTATTGTGTAAGTTCTTTATTCTAATTTCATTACTAGCAATTATATTTTGTCTTTATCAGCGTGGTTTGATTCCTATTAATTGTTGTTAACTCAGGAAAGGTTGAATAATTGTAATTATTTCCCCCATGATCATATTGGTTAACAAAGATCATCATAATAAAAGAGGTATAAAAAGTATTTTTGACTTTTGTTATATGACAGTTGTTGTAAAATAATTTTTATTAGCAATACTATTGATTACTATTATTATTAACAACAATTTTTTGGAGTTACTCCTTTAGAAAAGGTTTTCATATACAGCGCCCGGTATAAAGTTTTATGAGGAGTAAAATCAGAAGTTCAGAGCGTTAAAAAAAGTGTAACAGTTAGGTTATGATTGTACGAAGTTCAGAGCATTAAAGAGTGTAATCGTTAGGTCGCCTCTCCGCGTAACATCTTTGGAGTGAGATATCAATATTTTTATTTAGCATTTTCTTACGGCGTAATCGCAATAACGGAGTGCAACATACATATTGGTATTTTCTTATGGCTTTCTCGCAATGACGGAGTGAGACACACATAGTTTACTATCGTTCGCTTGTATCAAAATGTAATCATTAAATGTCATTATATGTGAATAGTCTTCTATCCTCCAAACTTAAAGTCTTTTTTAATTTTAACTTGTTAGTCTGACGTTACTAAATGTTTTTAATTTTGTTTTATAAATTTGATTTTGTTCATTTGTGTTTTATTTGAAAATAATTATATTGTGAGCATTTTTATATTATAGAATTTTTCATTTACATTTAATGATATTAATATTGATATCTATATACAGTGTTACCTATTTTATACATTCCGAGACAAAAACTTAAGGACTAAACCCAGTCCGTTTTATTGATCTAGATTGATGATTATTAGTAAGATATACTGCGTTCTTATTATTTAAAAAAATATTAAGAATATACTTTTTTCTTAATTTTCATGTCAGCTTTTTTATTGCTTCTTTTTAATAATTTTGGTACGGGCTATAGAAAACAATTTCCATGAAAATATTAACTTGTAATTTTTTTTAATTCAAATGATTTGAATGGGAATTCACTTCACCGTTAAACAAATTCTAACTACTAACCTTTAAAATTTGTAAAAAAACATCGCAATTTATTCAATAGTCAATAAGTAATTGTAAAATATATATAATATGCATATACGTTAATTTTATCATCAAATAATTTATAAAAATTATTTGATTTTTATACATTTTTCGGACTACTTAAATACGAATACTGCCTTAATATATTTTTTAGGTAAGTTTAGAAATTTACTAAAGTCTTGAGAAATAATTTACCCCTTAATTATTTAGCTTTGTAAAGTTAAATTGCAAGTCAATTTTGGGAGTACACTATTGATAGTCTGTAAAATATTACCGCTACACGGTATTTGTATGTTGAAAACTGTTAAGTTGACTATAAATTTACTAATAGTAAATAAATATGTTTTAATCGAACCAAATTTTCACACGACTGACCTGGGTTAAGCAGGAAGTATCTTTTCCAAAAGCACCGCTTATTATAGATACCTTGCATCGAGGAGGTCCATTTAACCCCGTCATTTGGAGCTTTATATTATTTATTAAATATGAACCATGTTTTACTACAGTAGTAACTACAGTACGTTAGTAACTAGATTCATCGTTTTGGTGTTTTTCAATACACAAAGTACGTAATACTCAAGAAATTTTCTTATGATCTTTGAAGTTTTTAATATATTTATCCGGGCACATAATAGTGTATTCCAAGGAAAAATAGATGGCATGTCGCTAATAGAAAGGAACATCTCCGACATTGTTTTCGTAGTTCGAAAAACAGTTCCAGTTGCACGCTCCAGGAATGATTAATTCCACCATTAATCAGCAGATAAACACAAATCATTTTAAACGTTTAACTATAACTAAATAACGTCTACATTCGGTTCATTTTCAAGTGAAAGTAACCGTGCCGCGCTGTTGTTAGATATATTATTAGCATAAGACGGGTAACAGTAGGCTGGGCCGATACCGGGCCTATTTAATAAGGTTATAGCAGCAGCTTTAAAAAATTTTGTGTATTTATTTTAGAAACGAGTTATTTTATTACTTTACGGATATCAAGACGACTATGTAAAATTTTATTACTTTAAAATTAATTTGTAAAAATTCAATTATTCAAAATGTCACTAATAAATAGTGCTGTGCTACTCGATTCACAACTGTACACATCGATAAAATGGTTAAAAAATGTGTAGGTGTTATAAATAAGTTAAAACATGTGTATTGATATAAGTATTATGCATATACATCTAAGTGGGAAAATACTTATATTGATAAATATATGTCCAAATATACAATACGGAGGTTGTTGGAAGTTTGATATTCTCAATTGAAATGGTCAAATAATACAAGTCAAAGAGATATAAAGAAGATAGTATCAATTTGGTAGGTTTCGGTAATGTGTAATCCAAAAAAGGTACAACGTTATATATTAAATGATCGGGTGTTTATCTGAAGAATCTAAGTGATGAAAGTCCAAAAAACCAAAGAAAACTGCAATCAATTATTTACAAAGACGAAGATTATTTCTTTGGGTTGAACAGTGGAACGAAGAATACTTATAATTTCTTCAGCTTTTTTTTTTTTATTTTTGCTTTTTACGTCGCGCGGTTTCCGAGAAAATCGGCTGTGAATATAGAAACATATCAATATATTGTCTATTGCATTTTTTCTAGGTATAGAAACATGGGGCATATTTGAAAAATTATGACATCTAGAATCATAGCTATAGTTTTGCTCCAAACTTTGTGTGGGTTTCTAAAAATCTATATTTTTTCATGACTTAAGGTTGAGTAGTTTCGAAAATAGGAACGGGGGAAGAGGAGGGGTTAAGTAAGGCGACGTATTTCTTCTGCATATCTCTGAGGATGCTCGTATATAATACAAAATTTTAAAAAATATTTTGGAGCCCATATAACTAGCGCTTTGAAATTATATCCCACACTAAATATGGAAATTAAAAAAAAATAATTTTCTTATGCTTAATGAGGGACATCCCTATAAACTTTTGTATGTTGTTACAGTATTAACGTTTTTACAATTTTAAGCTTATGTGCAAGAAAATTTGCAAGGAGATTCTTTACATTCGTCTTAATAAATAGGTAGGAAGATACGATAATAAGAAAGTGTGAAAAATTGTATTTCCAACATTTCTTCACGTGATGGATCGTTGGATAGGACTTTCAAAACAAAATTGAAGTTTTGTTTACTGATTTTCATTTTTAATGCCAGTTTAAGAAATATTAAGCTTTAGTGACGTGCAATCTAATTTTTGAATAATGGCTTTGAAAAATTTGAAAAAGGATAGTAGATACAAGATTTTAATTAAAATGATTTCGGTTGTCAACGAATTCAAGAGATTCAGATAACTACGGAAACTTATTTTGTGCTAGTTGGAATACACACACATTGTAATTTAAACTGAGATATTAAAACAAGTTGTCAGTTACCCGAAAACCATATTAATCGTATTTTTGAGGATGTACATCAAGAAAATGTCAATAATCAACGAATGAAGAGCACCGCAGG
Source organism: Druceiella hillmani (assembly GCA_039881145.1). Taxonomy (NCBI): domain Eukaryota; kingdom Metazoa; phylum Arthropoda; class Insecta; order Lepidoptera; family Hepialidae; genus Druceiella; species Druceiella hillmani. The sequence continues at coordinate 26,406,618 of JAYKKI010000009.1, read as the reverse complement.
ATATTGATTTGTGCTTTTTTAACATGGAACAAAAAACCTTGTCATATAAATAAAATATAATTACGGGATAATTTGAAGAATTGCTTCGTCAAAAGCAAAGTTTATCTCATAGAGACAATTTTATTAAGGAATGTCTAAGACGACATTAGTAAGGAACCCTTGGAATGTAATACATATTGAAATATAAAAACCTTTCTTAATATTTTCAGTGCGTTGTTTTTAATTTTAATTATTAATTTACATAAATCTTGAAAACGTGGACTTGTCCAAAGCGCTAAAATGTGGAAGAACATTAGAACAACGATTATAAGACAGTAACGAATAAAACAGAAACATACAGCAATTCTAATAAATATCATCTAATGATGAGTCGTGAACTACCAAGCAACTCCATAACTCCATTTTTGAAGCGGTCAATGGAACAGAAAAAATAACTAGATTGGATGCATGTTAGAATCCTGGGTCAACAAAGATACGAAAGACAGGTGAACGCTTTAGAATGTTTGTGCACTTTCTAGATCGGTGAAATCATTTATGACATCGTCTTCGCTTGTAGCAGTGAGAAACATAAAGCGTTGCTAAACTCAAATGCACAAGCAAAAGCAAGTCCCGTCAGAGATGAAGGGAATTACAATAGACTATGCTATTTCAAAATATATGGTCAGTTGTAATTGCCTTCAATTCTGCTTGCAATTTGTTTTTAATGTTGCGAATACACAAGCAGAAGCAAGTCCCGTCAGAGTTGAAGGGAATTACAACTGACCATGCTCTTTCAAAATGCATGGTCAGTTGTAATTGCCGTCAAGTCTGCTTGCAACTTGCATTTGCAGTTGCAAATACACAAACAAAGCAAATTCTGTCAGAGTTGAAGGGAATTACAATTGATCATGCTATTACAAAATATAAGGCGATAAATAAGATAATTGTAATATAAAATGTACGGATATTATATCCGTACATTTTGTATTACAAAAATCTACTAAACTTTTTTAATATATTCTCCAACATAAGAATATACATAGCTTCGTACGGAGACCAAGATGACTGCGTTGGTTTCAAGAGTACTACGGACTAAAGAGTTAAATAAATTAACGATATATTCGTTATCACGAAAATCGTAGAAATGCATATGACACATCCTACTACTAGTTTTCTGACAGGTTTACACGATATGCCTGTGAAATGTAAGATGATTATCTATAATTACACTGAGATCTCGCACAAATGAAACTCTTTCCGTTCAGCTCTGTACAAGGGGACACGTAAGTGGGAGTATGTCATTATTGCGCATTTGCTTACATTAAAATGTTGTTTGTTGCTCAGATTGCATTGGGATACCAATTCGATATAACATTGTAACAACTCATTATTAGATTGGCTATTGATAGCTAATAAGAATTTTAAATCATCGGCAAACAGAAGGAAATAATCAGAGTTGACAACTGAAGGCAAGTCGTTTATCATAAAAAAAATAAGTTCATCCAAATTAAGTAATTTGATGACTGACTCCTGATTGAGTAATATAAGGCCGGGATTTGAAATAATACATTTTTGTTTTATTTTCAGTAAACATAAATTTTATAATGCTCGTTTCTGACGTGTTTTTCTTTCTTTATTATTTTTTTAATAAAGAAATGAATCAGGCTTCATTGATTGTTTATTGCTTTGTCTACTTATTGCTTCCTATTTTTAGGAAACGTCGCCGAACTAGACTTCAAACTGATTTTTATTTCCGGTTTCGTGTAATTTAAGGTATTCACAATACCACGATATCGGCGATAAATTTCAAGATATCCAATTTACGTTTTTTCAATAATAAATTAAATTTTATTTATAATAATAAACATTAGTTAATTACGCATTTATCGGTTCATTTACTAATTAATTCGGTGAGGTACCCGCCTAAGGAGATGAAAGTAATGAATGGGCGAGATCGACGTCGGGGGAAGCGCGCATGGCTTCACAGATATGGATCATATCTAGTTGCATTTAATTAACAATTATCTTTAGTATTCGATGCTTGCTCGGTGTATTGTAGCCCCTAGTGAAAACTGTAGTATTGTTACCCAATTATTAAAAGAGTAACCATCTGTAACGGCGGCAGGTGTTTGAACTCTTACTTTATAGTACAAGATTTTTGTAATTCAGATAGAAGGCGAGTACTCGTTGTAACTAACGGTCACGAATCGAATTGTTTTGAGTTTTAATTTTTAGTGTCATGTGAAAAAAAAAAGTTCTTTTCCTTTTCTTTTAAATAATTGCTTACAATTTTTTGGTTTCTTTAAAAAAAATTTATAAGGTAACACCACCTTTAAGATATAAGTATGAAAAAAAATTCTTTAGATGGTGTTGTTATTTTGAAGGAGTTAATAATAAATGAACATTTTGAAAACTCTGAAAAAATCATTTCATAAAAAAACCGTTTCATAAAAATGTGAAGTTTTGCGAAAATGTAAAATTGTATTTTAAAAGTTTTATAAGAACTATCAAATATAGAAATTTGTAGAACGCTTCTTAAGATTAATTTATATCCATTAATAGTTTTTGGTACGTAACATTTACGGGTATTTATACAATCGTATAGCAAATATGTAGTGAAAGTTTCCAACAAGAACTGTGCAAGCAATTACTAAATTCTCATACATATTAACATGCAGTCGTGTATAACGAATTTATAAAGAAGGGCTTAAGGTTTTCCTCCGAGAACTTTTATGTATATAGGTAATAACTTAAAAAACTAATATTTGAAACTCAATTGTTGATCAAGTTTATTATAAACCAGAAGTAATTACATAAAATCTCTAAAAAAGCTCTTTAGGGGAGGTATCCCTTCATGTAAAAGTACGTTGGATTTTTTCGCGTACTTAATTGTTTAGTGTATCGGTGAACAAGTCTTTCTAAAATATTGGGTTATGTCACGAACATCTTTTTGATACAAGGAAATACTAAGCTTTAAAGTTGTTATTTTTGTTAGAGTTACATGTTCTCACCCCCTACCAGTTAATGTATTCACAATAGTAGTATATGTAACGAAATTAAAAGAAAAATTATCATAGCAGAGTAGACTTCACTACTATATGAGTAATAGTTGACCAATTTATGACATGTCGTTTAGTCTGTAAAAAAAATCATACAAACTCTCTACAAGTGACTAAAATCGACTGCCATAATAACTGTGCATATTTAATGCCTGTGAAAAATACACTAGGCAATATATACATACATACATATATATATATATATATATATATATATATATATATATATATATATATATATATATATATTTATGTGGCTAAAATATATCATTTAAATATGCACCATGTTTTTATGCATATGACATGTCGTTTAGTCTGTATAAAATTCATAGTAACTCTATACAAGTGACTTAAATTGACTGCAAAAATAACTGCATATTTAATATGACTGTGAAAGACACATTAGGCAATATATTTATATATTTATGTGGCAAAAATATATATTATTTAGATATGCACCATGTTCTTATGCATGTGATAGATAGAGCAGGCAATGATATAATTACATTGTTAAAATTAATATCTTTTAAATATTTTAATAGAAGTTTTATGTGCTCTTAAAAGTTTAAAGTCTTATAAACGTGTATAGAACCATTACAGTTTTACTTGTAATTAACAAGTTTTATGTGTACTTTTTTCAGCAATCCTGATGTCATTATTTTGAATCATTTAAAAGAGATTATTTCTATTTGTATCAATTTTTATATACATGCGGCTCTTAGATTTTTTAAAAATCATAAACTAATATTAATTATTTGTTTATTGCAGGTAAATAATCATGGCAAGAGTTTAAAGCAGCCTATTAAACGTATGGTAAGATTTATTACTTTATATGGTCTTTATTTTACACATTTAAAACGAGTTTCGTTTTGATTTCAAAATAAAAAAATTATATGAAAATTTGAGTTATGAAATAATTTTCATAAAACTGTCATGGTTTTACCTTATACAATCCAGCCAGATATGTTCGCTTTTGCTTGTTACATTTTTTATTTGAAATAAACTTCAGTCAAATGGCGAAAATGCACGTTTCGTGGCAAATATTGCAATATAACAAAGTTATCGTAGGAAAATTTTTGCTACATCATCCGCCGACAAGGTTGACGATCTCCTTAGAGATTTCCCTTATTTGTTGTGTTGTTTTAAATTTCTTCAGAAACCCTCGTCTGCTATTGATATGAGCTTGGTAAAAATAATCCAGACTAGAAGAAATACGCTTTCTGTGTTACAATAATTACTAAGTTGTTAGTATGAAATAGGATCTGGATACTTAACATTTAACACAATTAGAATACATTTCTATCTCTAAAATATCTGCAAACATTCCGTTTTGCCTTCATTACTTCGACATCGACATTAGTGTCTGACAAACTAATATCGATGAAAGTGTATGCTTGTCTATTCTTGTCCAGTAATTAAATATATTTAGGAAAAAGCCGTAAACATATAGGCCGGGCGTATTTTTATAGGGATCGGTTATAACTAATTATGGTTAACTGTTTAAACGTTGAATCATAATTGCTACGAGAGAAAAAAGACTATATGGTCGTTATAATTAGTTATTTGAAAGCTAATATCACCCGTTCATCTATTTCAAAATGAAATACTTTTATCACCCCTAGTAAAAGGGAGTGAAATACTAAAATAATTTTGCTTATAATTTCAAACTTATTACGAAATTAATGAGTACGATAGCAAACAAATGCTCATATTATGCGCTAGAGTTTGAGATTCGCTGGTTTCAATTTGGAATACCAATAAATTCTCATACATCCTCAGTAATTTTCAAATATAAGTCGTATGTAGAGTCATCGTCATAAATAAACAGAAATGTTTTGATTCCATCTATTACACCGGGGATTGGAAATATTAAAGTGATTCGTTTTTTATCTTTTCAAAAAATATATACAGAATACTGTCGATACAAATAAAGCATATATCAGCGCTTATCTTTTGTTTATTATTGTGTAAGGACAATCTAGTTTATTTTCCCTTTGTTATCGAGAATCATAGAATAAAATGAAACACCTTCCCTAAATTTTAAACAAAATAATAAATTAGAAATAGTTTTATTAACCATTTTTAATAAATGATATAATTTCAAGTTATTACCCATTTGCATGGTCACAGATGGTGATTATTTAAATTGATAACATTCATTTCATATTACTATCCATAAGTACGAAATATTTGGTAGATTTAATATTAATTATTTTAAAGCAATATTGTAAAACATTTGTTTTGCTATTATAAACTAAAAAAAATAACTTGATTAACAAAAATAGAAGAGCGAGCGCAATCCAAAGGAAAGAAAGATATCAAACCTTTTTTATTTATTAAAACTTTTTTTTTATATTATTTTAATATATATATATATATGTGTGTGTGTGTGTGTGTGTGTGTGTGTGTGTGTGTGTGTGTGTGTGTATACATGTGTTGAAACGTCCATATGATAGGAATGATTTCTTCGGCACAGGTCTCGATTCAAGTTCCAAAGAACAGCCCCAAACTTTTATATTACCTTATTTTACTTATTAATTTTTTGTATCCATTTTTTTAAAGTATACGATGAAATGAGATTTATGTGGTCTTGTTAGAAAATATCACATGTTTCCCCTGAAAATAGTACCAATGGTCATATTTCTTAGCAAACACCAAACGTACTAGTTACTGTTCTGTTTTGAGTAAGTTCTCCGACCAGCTTTGCCTCTACGAGTCCTCGTTGAAAGGTTCTTGTTACGATACGTCAGCACTTGATGGCTCAAATACATACTTGATCAATGCGCAACCATTGAAGGGGTTGAAGGGGTCTCTCTTGGCAATCGTGACCATCTTATGATATTCTAACAATCTTTTCTTGGTCTTTTCTTTCAGGGAACACCATCCGTTATATTACGCGTTTTGATATATTGCACTGTGATATTAATTATATTTTTGGAAAAATTTAGACGACGTTTGCTACTTTAGGTACTTTAGGATACGGCCATTCACGTTGATAAAAAATAATTATTACTTTTCGTATTGTTGCATCTCAACTCTTAGTTCGACTCCTATTTATTTTATAAATTATATTAAAAATTGTATATATTAAGATCGTGGCATTCAAGAAAGGTGTCAAAATTAATTAATATGAGATGAAGTATTTTCTTTTTAAAATTTTTGAAATGTTAACACAAACATTTTAATGTCACTAATTATATCGACCCAAGTGTGATTCGTTTCTGTATTAATTATATATAATTTCTTTTTAATAATAATTAACTGCTAGGGTGCTTAGTAACGAATATCATTGCATAATAAGAGACAACCATATCTAATTCTGTCGACAAATAAACTTTGTTCAGAGTTCTGCCTTTGATCACGACTGTGATGGAGAGACTAATGGAGAGACGGATATCTATATATATATATATATATATATATATATATATATATATATATACATATACACATGTTAAAATAAATATAAATACATGCTTGCAATGGCCGATTAATATATTATAGAAATATGTTAAGTATCAAATTAAATATAGTAGTACAATGCTACTACTGCTATCGCTAATAATTTCAGAAGGTTAGTAAAATCACAGTGCATGTTTAAATAAATCATTTGAGAAAATAGAAAGTAGTTAAGTGTTTGGCATGAAATTAAACATTAGCGTTTAAGCTAAAGGCAAGTTCATTAACCATTACTTAATCTAAATATTTTGACGTTTTGGCCGGACCAGAGAGAGTTGTTGAGTTATTAAGTGCTGGTCGATAAATTTAATTAATTTGTTTGTTTATGCAAATTAACGATGTGTAAAAATTTTCACACTAAACTTTTACATATCTCTCAGTATTACAGATATTTTCATAATTTCGTTAATTGGTTAATTTCGTGGTTAGACGAAATTTTTTTTTATTTTAAGAAATGTATTGTATATTTGGAGGTCAAAAAACGTAACTGCGAATAAATTACGTATACTATAGCTTATTTAAAGATGTATATGAAAATATAGTATTTTAATTACTTATAGAAACCAAATTTTCCATTATTTATACATATTTAATTAAAATTATAAGTTGTATTATTAAATAGCATAATACAAAAGAAAACAAATTAAAAACGAAATAAAATGAGCGGTAAAATGCAGCAATTCTTTAAAAATCGTGAGAGAAATGTTTAAATTATAATTATGAATATTTACAAGGCCTTGGTTGGTAGTCCGCATTATAGGCATGAAACCGCATTATAGGGGTTTACTAGCAACAAATCAAATTTACGTTTTTATATTTTATTTTAATTGAAGATCAACATAAAAACATATAATTATTAGACTAACATACAGGCTGTCTTACTAAAATATATGTTAAATAAAATGTCACGTATAATATTTTGAAAGATTGATTTCATTAAATTTAATTTTTTTTCAAATTACATAACAAAACTATTTTGTAACTATTAAATATTTGTCAAGATATACGCATGTACGTGTGTATTAAATTGTAAAATGCTTGTGTATTTTATTGAAAACATATTGTAAATACAATAAATATAGAAAAGACGTGATTATATTCAGAGAAACTGTTGATTTTTCCGGGAAATAATGTCAGTTTATACATATATTCACTTGTATGAAAACGAAGAGTTTAATACTTGCAGATACATTGTTAAACGACACTCATTATGTTAATAGATTTTATAGATAGTATTATTTAAATGATATAGTAAGCCCTTTTCTATGATTTACATTTACTCCTTTGTATGAAAACGGAGAGTTTAAAGCATGCTTGTCGATACATTGTTAAACGACGTCCATTATTTTAATATATTTTTGTACATAGTGTTGTTTAATTGGTATAGTAAGCCCTTTTCTATGATTTACATTTACTCCTTTGTATGAAAACGAAGAGTTTAAATCATGCTTGTCGATACATTGTTAAACGACGTCCATTATTTTAATAGATTTTTGTACATAGTGTTGTTTAATTGGTATAGTAAGCCGTTCTCTATGATTTACATTTACTCCTTTGTATGAAAACGGAGAGTTTAAATCATGCTTGTCGATACATTGTTAAACGACGTCCATTATTTTAATATATTTTTGTACATAGTGTTGTTTAATTGGTATAGTAAGCCGTTCTCTATGATTTACATTTACTCCTTTGTATGAAAACGGAGAGTTTGAATCATGCTTGTCGATACATTGTTAAACGACGTCCATTATTTTAATATATTTTTGTACATAGTGTTGTTTTATTGGTATAGTAAGCCGTTCTCTATGATTTACATTTACTCCTTTGTATGAAAACGGAGAGTTTGAATCATGCTTGTCGATACATTGTTAAACGACGTCCATTATTTTAATAGATTTTTGTACATAGTGTTGTTTAATTGGTATAGTAAGCCGTTCTCTATGATTTACATTTACTCCTTTGTATGAAAACGGAGAGTTTAAATCATGCTTGTCGATACATTGTTAAACGACGTCCATTATTTTAATAGATTTTTGTACATAGTGTTGTTTAATTGGTATAGTAAGCCGTTCTCTATGATTTACATTTACTCCTTTGTATGAAAACGGAGAGTTTGAATCATGCTTGTCGATACATTGTTAAACGACGTCCATTATTTTAATATATTTTTGTACATAGTGTTGTTTTATTGGTATAGTAAGCCGTTCTCTATGATTTACATTTACTCCTTTGTATGAAAACGGAGAGTTTAAAGCATGCTTGTCGATACATTGTTAAACGACGTCCATTATTTTAATAGATTTTTGTACATAGTGTTGTTTAATTGGTATAGTAAGCCGTTCTCTATGAGTTCCAGAGAACAAAATAAGACTATTATAATTAATTATATTTTGTGTCTTATTCCTTTCTCGAAATAAAATATTTCAACTTTAACGCCAGAGTTGCAAACCGGGCATCACACGGCATTATCAAAGCAATATACGACGCGGCGCCACACGATCACTTTATTCGGTCTTGAATAGTAAGTCATACGAGCGTTATTTTGCAGAAATATTAATTATACTGTTAATTTTTATAAAATTTTAATAGTAAGACATACGAGTGTTATTTTGCAGAAATATTAATTATACTGTTAATTTTTATAAAATTTGAATAGTAAGACATACGAGTGTTATTTTGCAGAAATATTAATTATACTGTTAATTTTTATAAAATTTGAATAGTAAGTCATACGAGTGTTATTTTGCAGAAATATTAATTATACTGTTAATTTTTATAAAATTTGAATAGTAAGTCATACCAGTGTTATTTTGCAGAAATATTAATTATACTGTTAATTTTTATAAAATTTAAATAGTAAGACATACGAGTGTTATTTTGCAGAAATATTAATTATACTGTTAATTTTTATAAAATTTGAATAGTAAGTCATACGAGCGTTATTTTGCAGAAATATTAATTATACTGTTAATTTTTATAAAATTTTAATAGTAAGACATACGAGTGTTATTTTGCAGCAATATTAATTATACTGTTAATTTTTATAAAATTTTAATAGTATGTCATACGAGCGTTATTTTGCAGAAATATTAATTATACTGTTAATTTTTATAAAATTTGAATAGTAAGACATACGAGTGTTATTTTGCAGAAATATTAATTATACTGTTAATTTTTATAAAATTTGAATAGTAAGACATACGAGTGTTATTTTGCAGAAATATTAATTATACTGTTATTTTTTATAAAATTTGAATAGTAAGACATACGAGTGTTATTTTGCAGAAATATCAATTATACTGTTAATTTTTATAAAATTTGAATAGTAAGTCATACGAGCGTTATTTTGCAGAAATATTAATTATACTGTTAATTTTTATAAAATTTTAATAGTAAGTCATACGAGTGTTATTTTGCAGAAATATTAATTATACTGTTAATTTTTATAAAATTTTAATAGTAAGTCATACGAGTGTTATTTTGCAGAAATATTAATTATACTGTTAATTTTTATAAAATTTTAATAGTAAGACATACGAGTGTTATTTTGCAGAAATATTAATTATACTTCTCATGGAGGTTCTGTTTACGATAATCAAACGTTTAAACATAATTGTGACTGAGGAAATGTTGAAAATAAAACATTTTTGTTATTAAAAATTCCCAAATTAAAAATATTGCGGATTATTTTCATTTTATATTTTCAAGAGCAATCTGAAAACTCTTTATTCTTACTATGAACTGATTAATCAACACTTTGTATGTCTAGAAATAATAGATTCTATGTTGAAATTACTTTTAATTTGAGATATACTCTCAATAAAAATATTAAACCCCATTTATAATTATTTTTTAAAATTTTTTTAAACTATTGATCAAAACAAGATTTAGTATCATAGTAACATCTGGAGGTCAATGGTAAAGTGTCTTATTACCATTTCTGGTGGTATTAGTAACTTTTTATGATGTTATATGGCCTTTGTCATGTATAATATATGTTTTATTACATTTGACGTTTACTGTCAGTTTTTATTACTTTTCTTTAAAAGAGGTGATTATATTTATGTTGATATTTAACTACTTTCAACTAAACACTCAGTTTGTTTATTAATTTTTTTTTGTTTTGTCTTAATATAAGTTGTTGGCTGAGTCATTGCATTGTCTTTCGTGCAATGTCTTTTTGTTAGGCGGGTGCAGTGACATACTGACTGCAATGCTTCGATATCTGCAACGTTATACGGCGATGAGTATTCAAATTCTAATTCCGTTTGTTGCAATCGGGTGGCAAGAACGTTGTCCTATATTATTGGTCGAGATAAACTATATAGTGATATTTCAAAGACCTGGATCATTATGGGATCTCTCTTACTTAAGGATTTTTACCTGATTATATATATATATATATATATATATATATATATATATATATATATATATACATACATACATACATACATACATACATACATATATATATATATATATATATATATATATGTATAATTTAGGTAATTACCGCGTCGCTTGTTCTGCTCGTTGCAATTTGTCTGTTTCTCAAGCCTAAAAGATTTGGGAGGAATTCAAAACGCGATCCGATTACCAATTCAAATTAACCTCACTGCGTCACTTTGAAGATGTGTGAACATCGATGCGACCTTGCTCAACCTCGGCTCGAAACCCGGCGCGACAGAATTTTAAATAGGAAATCTTAATTGAATATTAAGAAACGACAAAATATCCGTTGCCTATTAAAATCCTCACTAAATGTTTCGTTAAAACGCTTTAGGCCGATCGAGGCATATTGTTATTAAATTAAATTGTTTTCAAATGGAGAAGCGTGTATGATACGTAAAAAAATGTGCGTATTCTTTGTCTTTCAAATCATGTCTTTGTCTTTTAAATAATGTTCTTTTTTCCGACCGAGTCTCGACGATCTGAATAGCATAAGTTAAAAGACGCTAATAAAGAAGATGATAGAACATACTACTCATCACAGGTTAACGGACATATCAAATATTTAGTTCCACATATATTTTACCCATAAAAGTCATACCACTTACAAGAAAAAGTAAATTTTCTAGCTGCTCCAGCCAAAGCTCACCTCGGTCAAACACTCTTACTGCTACTGCTTTACTACGGAGATCTCCGTTATACTACGGGGATCTCTGTCAAACATTCTTACTGCTACTCCTTGACTACGGAGATCTCTGTCAAACTACGGGGATCTCTGTCAAACACTCTTACTGCTACTGCTCGACTACGGAGATCTCTGTCAAATTACGGGAATCTCTGTCAAACACTCTTGCTGCTGCTGCTTGACTACGGAGACCTCTGTCAAACTACGGGGATCTCTGTCAAACACTCTTACTGCTACTGCTTGACTACGGAGATCTCTGTCAAACACTCTTGCTGCTGCTGCTTGACTACGGACACCTCTGTCAAACTACGGGGATCTCTGTCAAACATTCTTACTGCTACTGCTTGGCTACTTGATCAAATTTGAAAGGGATCTGTACAAAGAGTGGTTTTTTATGTTAGTTATAGCACTAACAAAATTAAGAATACAAGCTTAATCGAATTTCATCTTTGAACCATAATTCCTATAGAATATAATTTCTTGGTTTTTTCTTTCTTCTTCGAAATCGAAACACGCTCCTCATTGTCTGTTAATGTTTTAATATTTAAATTAAAATGTGTTAGGAAAATTTTTAGCGTTATCGATTTACGTAATAGGAATCGTATTTTTATCTAATCGTCATTAAGCAGAACATATGCATGCATACAACAGCTCGAGGGATATCCGGGTGTAACTTGATAACAACGTTTTCGAAAAAAAATGATGAAAAATGAATCTCCATTTTTGAATGGTATATCAAGTGTATGGTCATTTTCAATTAACACTTATAATATTAACTTCTTTTCATTATAACTGATAAAGTCCAGGTTTATCTTAAATTGTGTTGCTCGAATTTCATTAGTTTTTCTCTATTTATATTTTTGGGTGTTTAAAATAGTACAACCTTAACTCACAGTTTCTTCCGTTGACCTGGGTTACATCCTCATTTTCATCTTTTTTCTCAAACTCTTTCCAAATACATTCTGTACATTTTTATGTTTACTCTGTTTATTTCTTCTTTTTTTATATTTTATGAATCTTCATTACTTTAGAATGACTTAATTCCGTATCTAGGAGATTGTAATAAAATTATGGTATGGAATAAAATTGAATGTCGCCAAAAAAGAATGGAATGAAACCATGATAAGTTTTGTTTGAAGAAACAATATTGATAATTGCACACGTGTAGAATATTTTGTTTGTTTTTTTACAGGGGCGAAAGGGGATATGTCACTCGGGAAATTCCTGAGAGTGCCGCACGATAATTCTCATTATCTTAAATGCAGTTTTATAAGAATCAGTAATGTCACCATGAAATGGAAGGTACCTTTTCACAGCCTTATTGAAGTCTCGAACAAATGGAAATGCGCACGAAACTTGAAGATCCCGCTATTTCATGTTCATACATGACTGGTACAAAATAAAGTGACCGATGTCCATTTGTTTGTATTCAAATGATTCTTTTTGTTCAGACTCCATTGTAAAACTTTTTTGAAGAAAATGGTAATTGTTATTAAATTACTTATTCTCAAAAATAACCTTAAATAGTCGTACATGGTAATAATTTTCGAAAAAAAAAAACGATTTTCAATGTTCTGATCAGGACATTCAAAAGAATTATCACCCCAAGGCTTCGTCATATTTATCCTTGTATATATATATATATATATATATAGTGTGTGTGTGTGTGTGTGTGTGTGTGTGTGTGTATGTATATGTGCGTGTGTGTGTGTGTGTGTGAGAAAATAAGTATGTGCGGGTGTATCATTAACGTAACAACATTTCTCTTTGATCGCTCAACTGATGCAGTAACGAAGTGAAATAGTTGCTAATTATTTTAGTATTGGGCTCGAATAAATCTAACAATTCCATAATTTTTTTTCAATATTGATTACTTGCTTCATTAGGGCGAGGTGAGTTGGGTGGCGACACAACATTGATTCTTTTTTAAGCAGAGAATCATGGTATAGAATCATAGTTTTACTTCTGTAACAATGAAGTTAACAAAACTTCTTCTTTTCTGTCGACTTTTACAGAAGAGCAAGGACTCATTGCAAACTGCTTACGTCAGGTTTAATGAACAGCCGAAAGGAGTTTCAGACACCACCTTAAACTGACTTTATTTATTCCTTAACCATCGCCAGAAATTTTAAATATGTTTTTAATTTTATACTAATATATAGTTTTTGAACGTCTGTCTTTCTGTGCTTTTTCTTAATCTTCTATAAGCCCGATGTTTTTCTCAGTGATCTTGTTTGATGGCAGTCTTGTTGACGAGGGCTCCTTCAAAATATCCTCTCCCTAAATGGAACTAATTGGCATTGCCGAAGTTTTTTAACAGTGCACGTGAAAACAAAGAGTTGGCATAAATCTGCATCAGTGGTTTCCCTTCTTCAGCAAGAATAAATTTCTTGTCACTACACGGCATTAAATTTGAAGCACTTTAATCTTTTTCTGCCCTCGCTTCTGTATAATGGACAATATGTGTTAAAGCAAATTAGATAACCTTGCAATATGGTTTAGTGAATCGTTTACTAACTGAGTGGTTTACTACCAAAGTGGGTAGACCGCAAACTATTGGACTAATATAGTGTGTATATATATATATATATATATATATATATATATATATATATATATATATATATATATATATGTGTGTGTGTGTGTGTGTGTACGGTGTCCAGGAATAAGTGTCAGACAAAGAAAGACACTATTCGTTGGCTATAGAGGAATAAATTGTCGCTGTAATAAAACGTAAAAAACACCCTTTTTTAATTGAGTGCAAAGAAAATATTGTGTATAATTCGTTTTAACAGACCCAATACTTGCCTGAAGCGCGGTGCTTACCCAGGCAGCTAGATGTCTTCGCAGCTATTCGCGGGTTATTCCCCTGGGCGGTGCTGAATAATGTGCGCAAGTATAGTGTGTACGAAACAGATGACAAATAATTATGAATATTATTTTCAAGAAAGTCATCTTTTTAATTTGGTTTTAACATTATTTTTCAGTGAACAAATAACATCTTTCTTGGTTTGAAACTTATTCCCGAACACTATGTATATATTACGTTATGTGTGTGTGGACGTATGCGGGTGCGTAGTGAGTGCGTGTGCACGTGTGGGTTTACATATATCGATAAAATACTATTTTAATCTATGTTCAAAATTTTTAAGAAATAAAAAGTTAGTAATTCAACTTGAATACCATTACTAGTCTAACTAATATTAACTTGAAAAATGTCTGTTTTAAAACAACAGATTCTCATACACTTTAACCTATGAGCATTTTTAAAAGTTATCTTTCGACACACGTCACTTAAACCTAAACTTTAATAATTACGATAGAGTATTACTTACCTGATGCAATCACTGGGCCCATCAATCAGGTCGCAATCATCTGCCGATGGACGATACGTTTTATCTCGTACAATTTAAAATGCTAGTGCGGTGCAATGCATCGGAGGTCGGTCAAGTAAACAATTTCTCAGGACTATCGTATTAGTTCGCATAATGACTAAGTGGGCTTGTTAGAAACCTACAAGATAATATATCGTATTCCTTAAACATTAAACATAGCTTCAGAAAATAACGATGAAATTTAAAGTTAGTGTAGCACAGTACTAACATAGTACTAAGTAGCACAGCACTTTTACATTGAACTATTCATATAAGATCACTTAATAAAACGTTATTAAGTGATCTTATACGAATAGTTCAATGTAAAAGTGATACAGCCTCAATAACCGGACCCTTCGCAGTCCAGTGGACGCGATAATCTACATCGCTCAACTTGCGGTTATTGGTTCATTGTTTTGACGAAAGGTGGGTGACAATTTAAGATGATAAACAGAAACTTCCATTAATTTACCGACATGGATGTCGTCTTCATTGTACTTTATTTAATATTGTTGCCAATACGAAACCGCAAAATATGTCACTTTAAATACAAAACAAAGTATTTAAATACTAAAACTTATTGATAAGAAATTCGAGACAGAGAGATGTAGATCTTTCTCAGTAGTAGAATAAGTAGGTGATATAAGAAATATATAGCAACACCGTATTAAACTTGGTTTAAACAAAAAAAGACGCTAAAGTAATCAGGAAATTTTAATTGCTTATCCAATAAAGATAATTGCATGTATAGCATAATTGCATGTATAGATAAGCAGGGATATGGTTTGTGAAAAAGCTCGATTTTCGATGAAAACAACTGACACGTTGCCGACGACCACGTCGTAAAATTACTGGGGCAAAAGTTCAAAACGACGAATGATCCATGACGAATGAAACAAAATTATTTAGTTAAGTAATTAAACATTACTTAACTAAATAATTTTGTTTCAATCCTTCTTGTTAACACTAAAATATAAATATTATAATCCGGTTTCTCTGATAAACTATCACAAACCTGGTCTCGTATCCATGCAGCCGGACTATAGAGGATCTGCTGTATAAATAAACGGTATTGATATTGTACCATTGGTTAATTATAAATATTGTAGTGTTCTAGTGAAACACTATATCTGCAGGCTATGATCGATTATATGAGCTGTACTTCAATGAAAAGTGTGGCATATTCTATTTAGGTAGGTGTAAAAGCTGTAGTTTCTTAGTAGCAAGCTTAATTGAAAAGTTCCCGTTGAAACAGACGAAGATATGTTTTGTGCCTGACGTAACCTAAATTATGTATGTGCAATTAGAACCATATACTTATTACATAGTTCAGAATTCCGCGTAACCTAGATCGAGTTGTTTGTGTTGACAGCGTAAATGTAAGGTTGTTTAATAATATCGAAAAGGATGTCGATAACCTTTATACAGTTTGAAGACATTTTATTTTTAAAACTTATATTCTGTCAGTATAACTGACTTTCGAATTTTAAACTTAAAAAAAAATTAAATTGAATCAAAGACAAATTAAAGCTTTTTTAAGTATGTCATTTACATTGAGAAGAGTTTGTTAAATCAAATAATTTGGAAAAATATTAATGTATTATAATAAGAATAATTTTATAATTAAATATTAATACATTATGAAACAAAAAAATATAATATTAGTTATTTAGTATTGTAGAAATAATTTAAAACGATTTAAAAATTTATTTTATTTAAAGTAAATTTACTTTATTGGATCTTGTGAATCAGAATTTAATAAATAAATGTTTTAAACATAAATATTTTCAAATTTAAAAGAGTTCAAATTTAAAAGAGAGCAAAGATAATTAATTATAAATAGTATTTTAAGCGTTTCAAAAATATTTAGTTTTTCAAGAAATAAATTATATTTTTATAATTATATATTATATGATAAATTATAGCATAATTTAAATTACATCTGATATTATTAATTGCTTATCTTTCGCTAAGTTTTAAAAAGTTATTAATATTAATTATATTGAATTAAATTTAAATTAAGTTATTTATTTAATATTGTATTTAAATTATATTTTATCCCATAAAATATTTGGAGTAAAAGTTAAGGTATATATTATTATAATTTTATTTGGTTTTTGAAAAGTACGATTGAAAAATGGGGAATAATGAGTCTAACTGAAATATTACATGCCATTTTTAAATGGATCTTGAAAGACAATTAAAAATATTCGCTATCATTTTTGATGGGATTTCTTTCTCTGTTTCTCCAAATTCCGAAACAGAGAAAGAAACAATTCATTCAATATTAACCAACCGATCTAGCCAATAGACATTTTAACAATTTAAGGCTACTGATTGCAGCATGAACACGTACGTATGACGAGAATTCAAATGGATAATGGCAGATTACATTAAGATTACGTTTTGACCCTACGTGATCACTGCGTGTTTGGGAAATATTGATGTATTTGGATTTGTTTTATTACGAGAGTAGGTGTAAATGCAACTCATTTTTATAATTGTGTTAGAAGATTAGTGGAAAGGTTCAAATAGGTTTATGTAATGAAATGAGATAAAATTTATAAATCTTGAAAATGATATAAAATGTCATAATCACGCTAGTATAAATAACAGTTTTAGACAAAACCTAGCTTTTCTTAAACGATAAAGATCATCGAATGATTCGTTTTTTTTATCTACATGATATTTATGCTGGGTGATGACACACTTTCATCAGTGTACTTCTATATATTCTTAAAATAGACATCGACAAATTTGCTGAACATTCTTGAAAAATCACTACAAGTATCTCTCGTTATTGAGAAAATTTTAGTTATGCGACATCAAAAGTAAGAACTTTTTGAAAGTTTAAATAACGGAGCAAGTCGATTTTTATTTTGATAACACCACAAAAAATAAAAAAATTCTGTATAACTAGATATTAAAACAATCAGAAATTAGACTGTCTCGGGAGATATAAATACGTGTTCAAATATTTAACAACGTTGTTTTCACTTTTAACTGTGAGGATTAAACAAACGGCAAGAAAGAAGTTTCACTGTGACATATCTAACTTAATATATTGCTGGATATTTAAATAATTTAAACCGTTGCACAATTATATAGTATTCTAGAAGATATTTTATGTTAATTAAGCATTCAAGAATGCCTGACATGAGTTTCGTTAGGCATTCTTTAATGCTTAATTAAACAGTTGACTAAACGGTTATAGAAAACTGGGAACATAATTCAAAGTTAATCACTATGCACCTAATGCAAGTATTTATTTTTGACTGGTAGTCTGCGTACAGTTTAATTATAACCAATCGTCTCCTCTCTTTAAAATTGTACGCTTTTTAAATATATAAGTCATTATGTCTTAAGACAGTTTGAAATAATTTAGATCCTAGCCTAGTAGAGTGGATGTTTCACATGCAGGTGATCGTTGAAGAGAATTGAGGAAACTGACGGTTAGTATCCTCATTACTTCTGCTCCTGAAGCTATAATTTTCTCCAAAAGCCTCTGAGAGGCTGTACCAATCACTTTGAAATCCATTGATATTTGATTTTTTTGTTAAATTTAAGAATCTTTTTAAGAAAAAATATCTAATTTTTTTCGAGAAATACTGTTGAAATTTACATATTAATTTTGGGCGTTCGAAGAAAAGAGAAATTTCCAAACAATGTTAAATTATTATATAAATGAAAAGTACATATTTAATAGCATATTTACATTTAGTACATATTTAGTAGCATATTTAATTGGGAATAATATTGAGTTCGGCGAGATTACATTTGAAAGGTGTAAACAATAAAAACAATAATCCAAGCAAGACTATGATCACGTGTTGTAATACTATATTTCTTAATGCTTTTTACTTTCTAGATTTGCTAGATTTACTTTCTAGATTTGCTAGTTGTTTTAAAATATTTTTAGCTTCCATATAGAATACGAGCTTAAAGTTAATCCATATCCCACTAATACGTTTATTAACGTTGTGACTGAAATATTTAACTGTTTGCGCTACGAATATAGGGATTAAGTTTATTTCAATAATCTTTACATTCTTAGGCTTTTTTAAACATAACTTTAATCATAAACATGAATAAACAATTTACTATCACTTTGTAAATAACGATAATATAATTTTGTTCAAATGGTAAGGTTAAACGTAATAGTCATTTTTGATGGATTTTGAATGAAAATGAAAGGTATTCGGCGGTAAAAAAAGATATTATTTATTTAACTTAACCTTTACATTGCACACTGACGGTAGAAGCTTGGACAGACGGAAAACTATCGAACCAGTATTGCCATATAAAACATATTACATTATAGTTTACCTACCAAGACCCCCCCCCCTCCACTCAATGTAATAATATTTAAAAAAAAACAATACTAAGCTTACTTTCCATGCATACTGCACTTATTTATGAATCTCAAATTTTTATTCAATGCCTTTGTAAACATGTCTGCGGTCTGATTTTCGTTTTTAAATATTTCGCATTTATTTTAACATCCATTATTAACTCTTTGATAAAATAATATCTAATATCAATATGTTTCAAAAGCTTAACACAATCATTATTAGCAACCATTATGGAAGTTTGATTGCCATTGAATATTGTGACAGGGCAAACTAAAATCTTATAATATATTGACCAGCCAGCAGGCTTCACTTAACGCCATAATGATTGCTACATATTCTGACTCTGTATAAGACAGAATAACGTTGGCTCGTTTCTTTGAACACAAAGAAATCAAACAATTTGCAAACATAAAACAATAACCAGTGGTGGATCTTCAGTCTTACTTTTACCAGTTCTGTTTAATACATATGCTGTGGTATGAATAGCTTCAGCACATAATTTCTTTGGTACACTTTTGCACACAAGATTGTTCACGCTGCCTCAATCAGAGTTCTGTTTTGTCACTCTACCTTGCCGTTTTGCTCTTGTGTGTATGTTACACTGGTTTGGTGTACAATAATACGCCTCGCAAAACAGATTTGCACTTCCTTATTAATAAACTCTAATCTATCATCTTTCCTGAAGAAGAACACTTTATTGTTGGTAACATTATTAGCTTTATTAATGAAGTTTTTAATACATTTCTTCACTCCATCCTTCCTTTTTACAATCTGTAGCTGCTGTAGTCTTTTTTCTCCATGCCCGTGACCTGTAGTTGCTGTAGTCTTCTTTCAGGATAACGAAATGTTTGGACCCTCCCACAGACGGCACCTCCATAGAACCTCATGTGTCAGCTTGTACAAGTTCACACGACTAACGAAGAAAGACGAATTGTCTTACTTTTACTGGTATTGAAGGGTGAATGATGTATTTTACCCTCCAAGCAGTACCTCGCATTTTACATTTGAATCGTCTTTCACTAAAATATTATCATTTTTAAGTACTCTTTTTACGTACTGCAGGTTTTGATGAGCAAGTCTTTCATGCCACTCTTTTTACTTGGATTTCACGGTTGCTATTTTGAATTTATAACTTATATTCATATAGTACATATCTCCGTTACGATTAGCTAGCGCAAACACTCTATTTTGTTTTAGAATTTACACAAATTTTTATTTGGAATCAAAACATAACCTCTGTCTATAGCACAATTCACAGATAATAAATTTGTTTTTAAATCCGGCACATATAATATATTGTCTATGGTCGTGTTTACCCATTCGCTATATTTAAAAACCTGTACCGCCACCTGTCTACAACCATGGACACTAATTACACTGCCGTTACCGACTAACACTGATATATTCGATATCGGAGAATAGGTCGTGAATAAATCTCGATCACAGCATATATGATGACCTGTACCTGACCTGACCTGAACCGGCTCAGTGTCCACTAATCACTGTGACTCTTGAAAATGTTCACTTAAACCCACGATTACGAACGAGTTACTATCTTACTACTCTTTTTTATATTTTCTAAATTGACACTCGATTTTAAAACGACCTATTTTGTTACAATAAAACATTTAAGATATCATCAGATTTATTATTTACTGAAATGTTATTATAATACGGTAGTTGACTCATTTTAAATTTTGATATTTTTCGTATAATATTGTGAAATACAAGTTAATTAAAAACCAGTCTTGAAAAAAAATTCAAAAATTGATTGAAAAATAAGCCAGTTGTAGGCTTCTAAATTTGGAGATACGGATAGAGTTGGGTATATGCCTGTCTCTTTTCCTCTCGTAGAATATAATGTGCAATATTAAAAATGACCTCACAACACAGTATTGCCGTCCTTCTCTAAAGGTTAAATTTAAACTTTTATAACTCGATCAATTTTTAAGATTATTAAAAATTGTTTTCACTCTTCATCAGCTTGTACCTTGAAATTATGATTAATGAAATAAAAAAAATTTAGTCAAATACCCAATTGTTTATGTTAATACTACACTCGCTTTGATAATAGATTGTTTTAACACTTTATATTTGTTTATTCACCCTCCTTGCAACAAAAGCTGATGATTATTGAGCTATTTCCCCTTTTTCTTTCAATAGTCTAGATTAGCTCCTCTTCTATCAATAGTATAGCGAAGAGATTGTCCTATGTTTGTTTATTTTCCGACGCCCACTGTTTTAGTTGACTTTAAATTCTTCTATTTTAGACAAAAAAACCGATATCTCAGTGCCTCCTCGTTTTTGTATTGGAACAAACGCTGTTGCACGATATGGATGCTTGTTTGAGATTTTTATTCGTAAAAACTAGCCCGTTTCCTCCAGATTTCCAGACTTATAAGCAGATTTCCAGACTTATATGCAGACTTATAAGCCCCGGCCTCCGGCTTGACACTCTTCCGTTCTACTACTTCTAGTAAATCTTGACTTCATAGTAAAATAATAGAATGAAACTTTAACATATAATTTTCTTTTAAGATATAACTTTAACATATTTTGATATGTTAACCAGGTATTTTAAAGTTTTCTCCCATCGTCGTGTTCTTCCTGCTCGTTTCATCCTTGCTCAACAAGACGAGTTTTCCTTCCCGCCGGCTTAACTTGAAAAAGTAGCACACGCTACGCCGATGCAAACAGTATTTCTTGACGGAACACTAATCTTCCCTTTGTGTTACTTAATCACGGCAGGATTACGTGTCTGGGCCCGTAACCTGCTGGATTTTGAATGAAAAACAAAGGTATTCTGCGGTAAAAGAAGATATTATTTATTTAACTTAACCTTTCCCTTGCACACTGAAGTTAGTAGCATGAACATACAGAAAACGATCCAACTAGTGTTGTCGTACAAAAAAAATATTACATTGTAATTTACCTATCAACAACTTTATCCAATCGGGTTATATCTTCCACAACAATTGTCGATAGAGGAAATTTTATTAGTTTTAAGCATAATAGAGCGTATGTTGTTTTATCCGGAAGTTTTCTTATTTTTAAATATTTGTGTTTAATTACAGATTGTTATGTGAAGGTGTAAATGGTACCAACTGCGTGCATTCCCAATGCCGAAAACTTAAGTATGTCAAAAGTGCAAACGATTAGCGTTCTAAACATAAAGCTCTTAATAGAATGTCCACACCATGTTTTTGGACTTATGAAGGTAGGTGAAGACTGTATTGTCTAAGTTGAAGGCAGAGAACTTAACACCCCCTTTCAAAAGGATCTTTTGTTCTTTTAGAACTCTAAAAGAATCGCGAATTTATATTAAACAATATCAATGAATTTATTTGTTTTATGCTAAAAGTTTTCTTGCTGCTAATTTGTTCGATACATGTGTAGTAAATTAATAAATTAAAAGCAACATTGAACGGTTGTTAAAATACGACTTGCGTACAATTTGTACATAGAAAATTATCCGATGAATAAAGAAAAATGAAGGAAATTGATTTTAAACGAATATATTAATCGTGTCATCGCGGCATCACCCCGAAAGATCGAAGAACCGGTAAAAATAGATGAAGGTAAACCTTCATTCTGATAAATTTTGCTTGCTTCGTTGATTCATATGGCCTATTATCGTATATATTCGCCTTTTATTAAGTTCTCTGAATTTATTCTTTGATCTTATAATCGACATAACGCTCACTTCTTTGACAGATATAACGAATATTTGGAGTTAACCTTAATTAAATTAATATAATATTTTACTACGCTTCATATTTAAATCAGTAAACGGTATAGCGGATCATTCCGATAAAATTATCCCTGGATTTAGGAGATTGAAACTACAGTTGACTATTTGATTATAGCGAGAAAATTATAGCACGAATTTTCAAATTGTTAAAATACCTAAGAGGCATAAAAACAATTACATAACCTTTCAAGCAAATTATTTTGCACAAACACTGTTTAGATTAATTATTAAAAAATATATATGACATACAACATTCGTCTATAGCGCTAACCTCAAACACCTCCGGTACAACCTTTTAATATTGTTCTTCTTTGTCCTTAATATTAATTTTGACTTTGTTCTTTTTCACTGTGCCTAATTTTTTAGACTAGTTTTACATTTTTACTGAATCTGTTTTCCTTTCATACTTCAATACGATTCAGTACTTACTTTTATACTTAATCTTTGATATAAGAGAGCCGTATTGTATCATTACGCAAATTAAAGTGTTTTTATTCCATTACGAATCCAATAAACATAAGAAAAATGAAATCAAATAGAAGAAAATAGTTTAAAGTTAGTTTTTGAATATCAATTAAAAGAATAAATTGAAAACAATGACGGCAATTGATTATGTCAGAGGTCCAACAAATTTAATGATAAAAATGATTTTCCTAAAATAAAATGTATGTAGATTTATACCTCTTCATTTTTGACCTCCAAACATTCCACAAGGAAGTTAAAAAAAAGTTCCGCGCTAACATTCACCAGTCATCTTCTACTAATTTGCATATTTATCATATCTGCAACTTGTCTAATGGACTACGTATGTAATCGATTGGAATATACGTTAAATATTAAAGTATGGAAATAATACATCTGAATCGAATATTAAATATCACGAGTCTGCCTTGATTTTATATGTATCTAATAAATAAATATATTAATGCTTCATTCCTTATTTATATGTGACTGAATAAAAAAAATAGCCAAAACCGAAAGAAAAGCTTAGATTTTCATTAATCTGAATCCCTCAATGGCGTTACTTAACAGTGGAAAGAAAAACTATGCAATCATACAGATAAACAAAATTGAAGTATACGTCTCTATTTTAGGAATTTTCAACCTTTACATACTTTTTATTTTGCATAGTTGTTATCTTCTGCATCATATATCGCACGAAGTTCACATTGGGGCCATATTTTTATATTATTATATGAATAAAGTGTTTATTAGTCAAGATGTCACTGATGAATTATTTTTATATATATTCTACAGTCTATCTACAACAGTAACTAAATTGTAGTTTTAAGATTATATTTCATTGGTTGTCTTTATAATTAATTTGTTTTATTATTTGTTACGATATTATCACAACACCCATGCAAAATAAATATAAATACTTTACGGTGAAAAGTTTCAAGGAAATCTATGTGATCTCCCATAAGTGTTTTATTGATTTGGATCACGTTTTTGTGTTTTTTATAGGTAATTTTTACCCAATTTTATTATATTTTATATACATGCGGATATACACTTGAAACAAAAAATTAAAAGAAAAACAGGAACCTTTATATTTTAATGTACTAGTTCCTTTCAAGGATGATTGAAATAAATCGAATAGGTTTAAGAGTTTACTTACTAAAAAAATTTACTAGAACGAATAAGCGAAATGCATTAAATAGTCGAATAAATAGAATGAAATCGAAACTAATTATAATACTGGAAGATAATTAATTTGATTATGATAATAATGCTAGAGTGATTAAGGCAGAGACACTTTAAAATTATAATTTTAAAGTTTCTTTTTAAAATTATAATTTTAAAGTTCTTTCTAAAATATATAAAAAACAATTATTTTATAAAATATATAAAAAACGAATAAAGAATAAGTAATTTACAATGTCGCCATTTGCTTTTCGGAACATACAATTTGACGGAGCATCTAAATTACATGAGAAGAATTAATTTTAATCAACAATTTCCCAAAATTATTAATTACGCAAGATGAAGGTCTGATCTATTTTTATACATATAAAAAGCAGAGGTTTTTGCCAAAAATATAAACACGCCCTTAAGTTCCGTCAGTTTAATTTAATTTATTAAAAAAAATATAAAGAAAAAATAGAATTTTACTTTCATATTACAACATACGCTTCTAAAATTAATAGATAGCAACATAGTATTGTATAATTAAATTAAAAGGAACTACGTGATGTAGTATTATTTCTACTTTCTTTAAGTTCTTTACCACGACCTAGGTTTCGTTGTATTACATCTTCAGGTGGGCAATTATTAGCAAAGATTGAAAGATCTTTGCTAATAGCCCACCTGAAATTTACTACCAGATATTGGCAGTTTTTGAAATTAATTATAGCAAAGTATTGTACTCATTGCATACTGCTCTTTGTGTGGCTCTGGACTTCAGAGTTGAGAAATGTGCGTAGTTTATAGAAGGCAATCGGTTAATCATTTATTTATGACACGAAGTATATCTGTAACATACGTATTTATGGCATGCGAATTTGTATAATTTGGGCCGAGTAGACGTACATTGACTCAATGAACCATCAGTTCATATGGAGATCGAATCATGGTTCATCGCTGTTTCAGAGACATTATATCTTTTATTAATTTTGTATTTACCTATTAATAAATACTTTTCAGCGCATTATTGTATAACAACAAGTAGGCAAAACAAGTCGAACATTGAGATATATTATGATATTACAACGGTGGAAAAATATTGCTTCAAGCTGCTCCATGTTTTCACTCTCTGTAGACTCATTTAGTTTAGATAGAAGGGTTAAAAGAAGAACGTAATATTAAAATCATAACATACCCTTGCATTATTTACACAACGTGGAATTTGTACAAATTGAATTCAGTTCTTTGAACTATACAATCAGGTAATGTATACAGTATTTGTATTCTTACCTTCTTGTCTTCTCTGGGATATTGGTATATCAGTTTATCTCCAGGCCTAGATATAGGCATGAAATTAAATATTTTTTAAATCCTATTTTCAAGGACTCAATACAACTGAAAGTTTTGTATGGTGGCATTAAATTTTATATATATTACCAAATATAAATTAGATATTAAACGTGTCAATTTGGTGAGTCGATTTATTTATTTATTAAATTTTATTTATTAAAATAACTCTAATACTTGTTCGAATTTATATTTCGTAGATCTTTTAAATAATGTATTTAAATTTTTATTTTTATTAAACATACAAATATTACATTCACTTGTAGAACGATGGTTGTAATTTTACATATAAAACAATAAAAAAATAAATATAAAACAAGAAAGAAATGTCTAATTATATTAGATTGTATAAAAATTATTTTGTTATTTATTTATACTAGCTTGATAAGTTGGACTGATGGCTCCAGTCGTTTTTGTCTTTTGTAGAATTATCAATTGTATAATACTTTTTTTGGCTTGACAATACGTTTAAAATGTTTTTTTTGACAATTCTAATACATCTTTTAATATTTTATTTTAGAAGCGTTTACTACCCCCTCCCCTCCCTGAAATGAACCATTAATCTTTGTGAGATTGAAGTTAGGAATATACAGTTTATTTTTATTTCTAGTATTGTAATTTTGACGATTACTATTTTTCGGCGAAGTAATTGTTTTTCCCTCATATGTAAAATATTTTTGAAAATATATTGCGAAGGTATTGTGAGTATATTCATTTTTTTAAATTATAAGCCGTTATTGGTCAACAATTAATGGAATTTATTATCTTAATTACAATTTCATCAAATACAATACATTGTGATCTGATTGTATATAATTTACAACCACTTTATTCCCTACGTCAAAACCACGGAAAAAATCAATACATGTCGTTGTAGCATTAGTAGGTTTTGCAGGTTCAAGGAAAACATTTTTCAGATGAAATTATTTAAATAAATTAATAAATTGCAAAGTAATAACAAAGAATTCACAAATAAGCTAATATTAAAATCAAGATAAGATAAGCTAATATTAAATACAAATAAGCTAATATTAAAATTCTCAAGTTAGTATTTTTTTTTTACTATTGGATATTATTTTTAATACATCTTCCATTATAGTCTGTAAACGAATGTAATTTGTTGAATGAGGTCTATATATGCAAATAGCAATATATTTGTCCAACTCAACCGAAGATAACTCGATAGTTTTGTTCAACACTATATTTGACTATATCTTTACGGTCCTTTATTTTAAGATTAGTTACAAGTAAGATTAAGGAGCCCTCTATCATAACTTTTTTTTAAATAACTAACTTCATAACTACTGATTTTCAAACCAAACACAATTTTAGAATCTTTTAACCAATGTTTTATTAAATATAGAACATCTACATCATACCGTTCAAGATATATGTAGTCCCACTTGAAGTTCTTTGCCGAGAACGCTTGCTGTATTTTGTTGCACCAATATTAACTTAGTGCGCTTTCTCATTGTCGGTTTAATTAGTTAGATTTATTAAACACAATAGTGTCGTCGCCGTGGTGTGTTGGGTTGGTCACAAAGCATACGGCCTTTGACGGTGTGGTACACAGCGGGGACTCAGGTTCGATTCCCGGCTGCTAGTCGAATGGGACTGGACTGGTGTTCTGGTTGGCTGTAAGAGATTGCCCTCGTAGCAATAAGTTCGCCATATATATCAATGAAATACATTAAAGTACATAAATAAATAAATATTATTTGTATTATTACAAAAAAGTGGTAACGTGTTTTTGGAGAATTTCTTCGCACAACTTTACGTAAGTGTATTAGTGTTTGCATAGCTGTATTTTCAAATGTGTTATGATTACTCACGAATCAAATTCGAAAACACCAAATATGGCAGTTGCCCGCCCACCATATTCGCCGCAAGGGCTGTTTGTATGTAAGAACGTAGCCCATCCTTCCGTGTGCCCCTCACGATTAACCTGTCACGTGCGAGCTTATCACGTGACCCTATCTCCCCACATTTTCATTACTTTTCATCGTCACAAAATATTAGAGTTTGGTGAAGCCACCAGAGAGTACGAAATCGAATTTAATGCTAATATGTTTTCTGTCCCGCAAGGCTCGATCAACGCTGATGAAATGTTTGGATGACTTATTATTAAAAAAATGTAATAACTAGATATTAATATCGACAGGATAGAAATGGACGCGTTGTTCGACATCTGTATTGCTGTTATCTGTAACAACTCAAATTACAGTGCTTACCGTAACAAACTTCGGAGTATAGTTAAAGAGTGAGACTGAGTAGAGATAAGAGGAGAGTCGTACATCGGAGAGAAATTTATACCGAATGAACTGTGGTAAGAAGGAAGAGAAATAAAGTAAATTCTTTTTGAATAGAAGATAACAAATTACGGAAATAACAATCTATTTGGTAGTGTTGGTAACGTGTACTAGTAACACGATGGTATCTAAGTAATTGTTTGGTTGGTACGACAATTATTTTAATATTCAAAGAGTCCATCATTTGAAAATTTTCTATAATTCTTGGATGATTTATTTGAAATGAAAATTTCAATTTTCTTTTGTGTGTATTTCTGCTGTAGGAAATTTGCGCGTCCAGTGATTATTTTTAGTCTGCATATATCATGGCTTCCTCAATACATATGTTAATACAACAATTTGAGAAACAGTTTATAGATGTACACTGATGTATATACGTTAGTACGAGTAGTAATATGATGAAGCAGATAAAATGTTGCAAGAATTTTACCCTTTTTCAATGCTGCATGTATGGTACTGATACGTCTTAAAATAATATATTATTTTATACATAGCAATGTAATTAGTTTTAATATTTATTTAATTATTACATCATGAATATTGCATGAAATGTTAAAGATTTTTATTGTGGAAATATATAAAGCATAAAAATATGAAAGGTTTGTGTTCTTGAAGAGGATAAAATTATGTAAAAGAATTATGTGCTCTTGAAAGGTTTGTGTTCTCGAAGAGGACAAAATTATGTAAAAGAATTATGTGCTCTTGAAAGGTTTGTGTTCTTGAAGAGGATAAAATTATATCAAAGAATTACGTGCTCTTGAAAGGTTTGTGCTCTCGAAGAGGATAAAATTATATAAAAGAATTATGTGCTCTTGAAACGTTTGTGTTTTCGAAGAGAATAAAATTATATAAAAGAATTATGTGCTCTTGAAAAAACCTAGGTGATTTTTAAATTTTTTCTGACGTATTTATTGATTGCAAACTCTTGGCGGGTAGGTAGAATTTATTTTACATTTGCAAGCCTTAATAATTCGCAGATGTTGAATTGAATCATTATTTATTAACGAAGAAAGATATAATTCTAAATCTAATTCTAATCTAAGGTCATACATACATAGCGTTGTAAACCTTAAGTTCTAATAGTTCGCATATATTTCCTTTTCGCTAAGGAAAAAGGTTTTGTGCTGGTTGTAATATGCAATTGACACACTGTCGACGCTCGTAAACGTTTGTTTTTAAATTATTTTCCCATGTTCCAACTTCTTTACTACTTCGCTCTCATTAAGTTAGACGTACAAAAATCAGATTAAATATGCGCAGAGAGCACATGCGTAACACAATCGACACACAAAACGTTTTAACAGTTATTAAACATAATTTAATTAAAATATAACCACAACTGAACTCTGTAACTTTAATAAAATTCAACTCGCTGCATGGAATATAATTGAATTAAACAGTTTGCATTCGCAATTTTGACTTGAATTAATTATGTATTTAGAAAGTTTCGTCTCTATTAATAATGTGTATTACAAAATAAACGGGGGGAAAACGGCCGCTGAGATTTTGCTATTTAGATAAAGTGGCTTTATTTGCGTGAGATTTTGTCGGTATTTCGTAGTAATTATTGTAATTATATTTATGTATATTGTGAGAGTTTTCGTGGGTAATTATCGAATGCAACACAAAGATGAAAGTCGCGACGCTTCCTACGTTAACAAATAACGCCGTGCGACAAAGAGACGTCAGAGCTCAAGTGAGTCGTTTGTCTTTTCTGTGTCGTTAATTACGATGGACTTATTTGAAAATTTTGAATTTGTAATTAAAGAGTGTTGCCATTTAGTGGCTCAGTTCGGAGGCGGTCGTTACGTTGACGAGATTCACGTTCTCTTCCTATTTGTCATGTTTTATTGTCTAAAAAATTGATTGAATAATTTCATAATGTCGTTCGACGTACTCGCTTTGAAATTTTAGTATTTCACGTTGTTCGGTTTCTTCTACCAGAAAGATTACAGCAACTGTAGCAAACGCTTCTGATCTACACCACTCATCTTATTTACAAACATAACAATATTTGTCCTTTAAAATTTATTATCGATAGTTATCGAATTATATAGATTAATAACATATCTTTCTATCAACAATCGATATAAATTTCTGTTTTAATCAAATATTACTCTTCTTTCAGGTATTGCTTGATATCCCCTTTTCCTTTGTATTTTTTACTTTTTTTCGATGATGGGTATTACGTTACAATAGAATGTTGTAATGTGCAAACGACATTAAATTAATTTGTGAATATTTAGTAATCTTTTCACCGATAGGTTGTAAATGTAGCCAATTAACATTATAAAGAAATTTAAGGCGAGGTGAAACTCTCTTATTATTTAAAGAGTATATCCAAAGATGCCCAAAATCAATAAAGAATAGATATATGTCAGAGTAAGGCGTAGATTCATTTATTTTTAAAGTAAAAGAATTGAATGAATATTTTCTGTAACATAAGAATATTTTCTCATTTCAAGACAAAATTACTAAGTTCATTTGTAACTGACTACAAACGAAAACATTGAAAAACACCTTGATATTGCGAATTACATGGGAATATCGCATAATAAATCCAACTATCCTATTTGTAATTTTACAAGTACAAATAATGCCATCGTGATCCATTACCACTCCGATATCCCGAAAATTAGAAACTCACGCGAAATTAGAACCTGCTAATGCATACTCATATTCAAACGAAACTTGTTGCTTAGACTTCATCGTAAGTCGACGTTGAACCGTAATCGGAACTCGGGAACTAGAGTTATTGTTCAGTTTCTCATATCCAAACGAAGCTTGTCGCTTAGAGTCCATCATAAGATAGAGTCGACGTCTGATCGAAATCGGAACTCGGGAACAAGAATCATTGGGCGTTTCTCCATATTCAAACAAGGTTTGTTTCGTAGACTCCATCATGAGATAGAACCCACGTCGGACCGAAATCAGAACTTGGGAAAAAGAACCATTGTGAATTTTAATTCAATCGAATTTTATTGCATAAAATCCATTATAAGATAGAGTCAATGTGTCTCTAAAGCAATTCGCAATCGTAATGGTTACTTATTCCAGAAAAATCTCTAAATTGTCGACGAACAGGATACAATTTGCAATGTTTATTATTAATAGCAGGTCATTTATTAAATTATAAGCAGAATAGGAGGAGATATAAGTGATTACTTTAGTTCATGCCGGAGTTAGTAACGCAATAATATGACTTAAAATTCCCAGATTGGATAAATAATGTCCAAGACAGAAAATGGTTGCTGAAAAATTGAAGTTTCCGGAAACAAAATTGAAGGAGAATCTTGTTTTCAGTAATTTTACGATGATCGAAAGCTTTTGTGAGAATGAATTATTCCCTTTTTATTACCTTTTTATCAGGTATCTTTGGTTCATATTAGCTTTACGTATTACGTATTACATTTTTATCAGGTATCTTTGATTCATCTCAATACATAAAAGGTATGTAACATAATTAAAAAATAAAAGTCACCGATGTTTTATATTTTTGCAGACGTTAATAAATTATTAGAATCTATGTCGAAGAAATGTTAAGGCTTTAGGGAAATATTTTTATTTCCCCGTTTTCTTCATCTTTTATTAAATCAGATATTATTTTTATCTCATTATTTTTCCAAACTTCTTACGTCATTTTGGTACTTACGCAAAACATCACGCTACATAGAGCGATTAAATAATTTTGGTGAAATATACATGATGTGATCATTTACTTAAGCGAGTCTGGACATTAAATCGTGTAGAAAATACTAAGTAACTAAATACAAATTCTAAAGTTCTGATAAAAATTACTGCAAAATTTCAACGAAAAAAAAATTACATTCTTTTATAGAAACGGCCTTCAAATACACTCAGCATGATGCACGTAATCACCCGTATGAATAATAGACACGTTATTTGTTACAATTTGTATACATATATACAGCTGCGATAAAGAACGTGTCTGTTATTCATACACTGATACTGTGCATCACTATGAGTAGAAAATGTTAAGAAACTGTTTAAAACTTTTCGAATTGCAATTTCAATAAAAGATGACTTTTTCTTTACAGAAACACTTTTCAAATATACTTAACTTGATGTAAAAAAATGACCTGTATGAACAATAGACACGTTATTTGTTACAATTTGTATACATATATACAGCTGCGATAAAGAACGTGTTTGTTATTCATACACTGATACTGTGCATCACTATGAGTAGAAAATGTTAAGAAACTGTTTAAAACTTTTCGAATTGCGATTTCAATAAAAGATGACTTTTTCTTTACAGAAACACTTTTCAAATATACTTAACTTGATGTAAAAAAATGACCTGTATGAACAATAGACACGTTATTTGTTACAATTTGTATACACATATACAGCTGCGATAAAGAACGTGTCTGTTATTCATACACTGATACTAGAGTAGAAAATATTAAGGAACTATTTAAATTTTTTCAAAAATTGACCTTTTCTTTACAGTAACCCTCTTCAAACATACTCTATTTGATGCTAAAAATAACCTCTATGAACAATAGACACTTTTTTGATGTGAAACATCTATAGGCGCAGGTATAAACCGGATCGTTGGCGTGGCGACGCTTGCCGTGGCGACGGGTCGCCACGCTATACTAAGGTATATAAATAGTCTATATGTAGTAGAGTGTACGGTATGGCGACGTGTCGACATGCGCAACCGACTACGCGACCCCCTC
Organism: Druceiella hillmani; assembly: GCA_039881145.1. Taxonomy (NCBI): domain Eukaryota; kingdom Metazoa; phylum Arthropoda; class Insecta; order Lepidoptera; family Hepialidae; genus Druceiella; species Druceiella hillmani. The sequence continues at coordinate 26,373,516 of JAYKKI010000009.1, read as the reverse complement.
CTCACTCAGTTCGACGCTGTTATTTACTACGGTACACATAACCGGTGCTTTATTGTTTTTGTATTAATTATAAATAAATGTTTATTAAATAAAGTCACCATTTTCTGTAAGAAATTCGTAATACTTAATTTTTTCATTATGCTATATTTAGTTCCTGTAATAATCTTGTCTTTTATGCATATTACTTGTACGATAATGTGGAATATTAAAAATGACCTAACAACACAGTATTGCCATCCTTCTCTAAAGGTTAAATTTAAACTTTTACAACTCGGTCAATTTTTAAGATTATTAAAAAGAATGTTCGCTCTTCATAAGCTTGTACCTTGAAATTATGATTAATGAAATAAAAAAAATTAGTTAAATACCTAATTATGATTTTCGGTTTTGTGCTAAAAAATTACGTGTCAAGTTTAAATTTAAAAATGCTAACTTATTTCGTTAAAAAATTAGAAGGCTTTGAAATGCGAATGGTTGGACAACGTTGTCATAATAAAAACGTATTTTATGTAATTCTAAAAAGCACCTGTCCAATGCTTATTTTTTTTAGAGAGGTTATTTCTCCAAAGAGATTCGTGTATATACAAACATGTTACCAAATATAAACGCAAAATAGCTTCGAATAACCCTGTCGATGATGTCAAAAAACAGCGAATGCCTTATGCAAATTAACAGTTCGTTTGGAGGTCCATCGCAGGCTGCGCCTGCTCTTTGGCTGGGTTCGAGTATATCCGGTTGACCTCAACCGTTTCTGTCGCCAGACCAATGTAGCGGAATCGATTAACGTCGTTTATCGAGCGAAGAGACCTTACGAATAATGTTATACATGATGCCCTGCGGGACTTTACGTCTCGAAGGTATAACATTATTTATGTACAGAAGTTCCTTTTCGTGTTTCGGAAATATAAGTCAATAGCCCAAATGACCTTCCGTTGCCTTGGACATCCACCAGGATGTGTGAGAAGGACACAAGTGAATGGTTCTCTTTAGGGGAAATGTTAACAACATAGTGATCTATACGATTTTTCCGTAGACATGGCAATCGTCTATATGTTTTGCTACGATATCTATATATGTTTTGCTATATATATATATATATATATATATATATATATATATATATATATATATATATACATATAATGTATTTCGTATATAGGTTTATCCTTATAAATATACATTATCTGTACCGAGTAGCTGGTTATGTAGACTGGTGTGTTGGATTGACCACAAGGCATACAGCCTTTGACGGCGCGGAGTACCGCGAGGATCTAGGTTCAGTTCCGCTCGCCTGGACTGGTATTTTGGGTGGCTGTAAGAGATTACTCTCGTAGCAATAAGTCCGCCATATGTATCAATTGAATACATAAAAATGCAACAATAAAGAATTGGTAAATAAATAGACTAGTCGGTGAATTTAGTAGTATGCGAATAGGCTGCAGAAGCCCGTTCGGTTAACTTCATAGTTATGTCAATTATAAAAGGTACTTTTAAAAGAAAAGATTTTGTTAAATTAAAATCATCTTATTCATTATTCATAGAGTTTAATTTAAAATATAATTCTAAATGTATTTAATAATCGATCACCACCAACTATCAGTCACAATTCAATTATATTAACGATTTACAATGAATTGTTTATTACCTACAATTTACCAATTAATAAATTGATTAGTTGGTTTAACCATCACAAATTGAATCTTTGCAATTAAAAGAAAAATATGTATTTAGAAAATAGAAAATATATAGACAAGTAATATTGTTTACTCTGATAAAGTAACACAAAATAATGTAAGATGCAATTATGTTGTTTTATTAATTAAAACGTTTGTTGTAAACTACAGTCCTGTCTTTAACGATTTCGTAGACATTATCATCGATAAACTAAAAAGTTTTTCGTGGACTTTTTCTATTTCCACCTTGAGGTCGGTTATCGTATGGCATGACTGAATGGTATGCGTGCTCCTACGTGTATTTGGAAATCCGAAGAAAAAGGTATTAGACAAATTACAAGTGAAATGTTTTGCATATGTATTAGGCAATTTATTTTCCCATTTACTTGTATTTTAAGTTGAATTAATACTTATATTTTAGGATTGTCTTTGACGATAAGACTGTATACATTTATTTTTAGAGTTTCGTGAGCGAATAGCAAATACGGAACCCTTATAATTTCGTTATGCCCTTGTATCCATTTGTATATTTATTCAGTTCAAGACCGATTGTGATGAAACTTTATAGAAAGACATAGTTGAGTTACGTGATCAGATATATTTATTTAAATTTATTTAAATTGTATTGAAGTTTCTTCCCATACATAGAACTTGGGGATGGCAAGTTTTTCTTACGGATCCCATCGAGTGGTATGTCAATGAAGAGGTTTTTTAAAATGCAATCAAACATTTCTAATGATATTTTTCGATACAACTTCTCTTTCGCAAGATATGAGTCTCCAAATTGTTTTTAACCACGCATGTCCAAAATGTGAAAGAATTAGAATAATGGCATTTAGTAGGTACTTCAATGCCAAATTATTTTGGTCAATTTATAATAGAAGATTAACGAGATATAGGCAACCAAGTTATTGCTCGCAATAAGGTCCATATGTGAAGTAACGACAAAGATATCTTTGTTGCAAATGCTTGGTTAAATTACGTAGTTTGTGCTGGTCTTTACCAGGAGACAGAAACCATCTAATTATCTAGAAATACCTTGCTACGAAACTTTAATATATGTCGGAAACTCATTTAGCCAGATCTATAACAGTCTTACATAAATTCAGTGACAGGAAATTATTAGAAACAAAACCTTTCGCTCCTGGTCCTTGTGGTATCCATTTTGCTTCTGGGTATGTAAAGCATAAATATATGATTTAAAGCAAACGAGGTTTGAAGTTCAAAAGGCTTATTTTATAATATTATTAACTAATTAATTTTTTTACTTCCTCATGCCAAAAAAACAAAAATTACATATTTAATTTTAGGGCATCATAACTGCCCTTGGAACAAACCTTGGAACAAACCTCAGGACAGTTTTTTAGCATTTTCTTAAAGGAAATCGTCAACAATGACACGAGAATCAATTTTTTATACATTCTAAATACCGATCAAATATATGTATAATCGGCACTATCCCATACGTAGTACAGAATCCTAAATCCAACTGGAACGAGTATATAGATATTTAATTTAATAAAAAGAAACTAATTGAAATGAGCGTACCCTTGCTTGTATTATCATTAGAACAACACATCTTTCAATGAAACATGTTATTAAATAAGAAACTTATGTATTGTAGGATCAAATATTAACATAGTGGGGATAAAGTGGGACGACATGGCGAACTTGAAATTATATGAGTGCAACGTAGCTCTTTGATTCTATTGCATTCCCGTAGACGTTGTTAATTAAAACGATTATACAGCACGTACACGTTATGGAGACGAAATTGAAGGAACTTTTGCTTTACTTCCTATTTAGAGTTACGTAGTTAAAAACATAAAATAACGAAACTCGTATTAAGATCACAACTGTTTATCTTAGAAAGTGTTTAATGTGTGTACTGGAAATTTGATAAAATATTTTGACTCTCATATGTTTCAAAAAGTTAACACTCAAACATACATTTTAGAAGGTGAAAATAAACCGACCCAATTTTTTTTTCATAATTTTCTGTACAAGATATTGCGTGAAAGTATCAAAAAAAAACATGCTCCCTCTCTATCTATGAAACTGTCAAAATTATGAAAAAAACAGGGTTAGTAACTACTAGTGTTTTTGAAATTCAAGACATCTTTTTACTTGTAAAAGACATATTGGGCATTATATGCACCTGATGAAAAGTAATCTGAATATTTTCAAATATCACGGAGAAATACTATTTACCCTTAATGTTGATATACGAGTATGTCTTATTTTAAATATATACAAAGCCATCGCAATGCGAGTTCCACACGCACTTAAATTTTGATCTAACAGTGGTTAGATTGGGATAAAATTATTATTAATGCGAAATTGATTCGTTCGATGCTAACTGATCATTTAAATAAGCCTGTTCTAGCGTCACGGAAATATGTGACAGAAGTAACGCGGTTAGTTTGGGGGTAGCGTGATAAGTTACCGTTGAGCACCAATTATATACAAGTTAAATATAATATAAAGCTTATCAAGCGCCTTTGCGTTAAATATACGTGGTACGATGACACTTTTGAACGTACGATTTATTTCATTATCGATTAGAAGCAAAACATTAAAAAAAATAATGTAGCGTCAAGTTTCACATCACACACGTAAAAAACGTACCTTTTATCTGAGCGCAGATTAAAATCGTGGTATCCTGATTGATAGCATATTTTGAACGATTATATTATTAGATTATGGTGCTTTCTACAAAAAGCCTGTTGAATCGCAACATATGGTAGTCGAACGAGGATATCTTTGACTTGATAAATAAACGAGTGCCGACAAAGCAACACTTAGAATGTAAGGTGTCAGTTTAAATCGTTTTCATTAAGTCACTGTCGGCATTGAGCTGCCTCTGAATTATTAATCGTGATTGAAAAATGCTAACAACTTCGAGTAATAATAGGCCATTTTTATTCAGACAAACGTCGATTAAACATTAAGCTTGCATTTAAATTGGTTAAACTAAAGATAAAAGAATAATTAATAAGAAAAAGAACGACACAACGAATAAATCATATGTAAGTGGTTATCAGCTTAATTCTTATGTCCATACCCACACTCTTATTTTATGATCTTTTATTTTTATGTCTTCTGTAAAATCGCAAAAGGCAGTTATAGTGTGCTTTTTTGCAGTAGTTGATATAAAATAAGTGATGAGATAAACGCGAATGTGAGTTTGTTTGATTATTTGTTTGTTTCTTATTTTAACCTTCACGGTTCAACTATTAATTCGATGAATGTATGTATAATATAACATTGTCATGGAGATACCGCAGGATATTTTTATCCTGGGGAAAACTAAATTTACGCGGGAGAAGCCGCGGTGATAGCTAGTGTGAATATATATATCTATAAAATATATTTATAAATAGAAAAAATAAATATTAAAATAAGTAAATTACTAGGTTTATAATACTTTTGTGACAACACTTACTGCAACAAAAACCACTGTAATACAATTCATTTTACAGATTACAAAAAGTTCGTAACGAAATTAAGTACATCTTATCTTACGTGATAAGTTAGTCAAAATTCTAAAGTGTTTCGTAATAGCTCGTTATTTGAAACCCTAGATTTTTTTGTCTTCACTATTTTCCGACATATTCTGAAATTTACAATAAGTTGATGTTTATATGGTTTTTAATACTAATATTCCTCCTACATCTATATACATATATATATATATATATATATATATGTATATATATATGTATATATATATGTATATATATATATGTATATATATATATGTATATATATGTATATATATATGTATATATATATGTATATATATATATATGTATATATATATATATATATATATATATATATATATATACAGATATAATAACATATTTATATGCAAAAACGACATATATTTAAAAACGTTTGTTGTTAACTAATGTAATTAATTATCCATATAAATATTTATATTATGTATGTCATTTAATATCTAAATTGATAAAAACGCAGCGGGGGTCAGTTTCGCTGTTTGTTTTAAGTTGTCACCTTGACTCCTCTATGTGCTTGACGGCGAAGATTTCCAGAGAATTTTCAAATTGTAAATGAACATTTTCTGTCAATCTTTACTGTTGGTATGTTTTAATGGCTTTGTTAAATATGTCTTGGTTAAATTTTATTTTTTACTCATTAAAGTGATCGTGAAGATGCAACGATCAGTTATGCAAGGTCTGATATGATATCAGTGATATCACAAACATTTCGTTTTAATAATATTAAGTTTACTTTCATCTCCCACGCAGAAATAGAAGATTTTTGTTTGCAGAACTGAGTTAGGCCGAATGATATTCTCATTATGTTAAGTAAAGTACGTGTAGTAGATTCATACGTAATTGTTTACGTCGGAAAAAACCGTCCACCAAGATAGGTAAACGTGTATAAATATACCATGAAGAAGAAGCGGACGTAGGGTAACCAAAATTATCCAATTGTTAGTTATTATAAATTTAGATACAAATGAAGCTTTACGTATTTACGTAATCCGTTTAATTATAAACATTATGTTTCAACACGTAAATAAATTGCGTATGACATCTAAAATCATCGCTGTAACTTTACGGTGAACTTTCATGAAACCCTGTCTTTCTAGATTTTAACTTTAGTTGTTTTGAAGGTGGGGGGGATTTTATGAGTATTTTCAGCAATGTCCCTAGAACTATAATTTATAATTATTTTATAATAATAATTTTTCATAGTTTTTACTCATCTAAAATAATATAATATGGGCAGGTGTACCTCAAGGAAGTTTCTTAGGAACTCTTCTCTATCTACTGTATACAGCTGATATTCCCACTACAGAAAAAAACCTTCTAGGAATCTTTGCTGATAATACAGCAGTAATGGCAACTGCAGACAAAGTCAAGCCAAAAATTTACAGGAAGTACTTCACAAAATCACAGATGTACCGTTGGTTGGAAAATAAAACTCAACGAGTTTAAATCCATTCATGTCACATTAACAATGTGACGAACAAACAGCAATCTACTTACTTGTCTTAACGGAGTTCAAGTCTCGCAAGCAGATACAATAAAATATCTTGGACTCCATCTGGATAGCAGGCTTAATTGGAAACATCACGTTAAAGTAAAATATGATCAAATCATGTTGAAACGACAAATGTGGCTGGTTGGACATCATTCCGAGCTAAACCTCTACTATTTACCTTTCTATTGTCAAACCGATTTGGATGTACACAGCTTTGGGAATGTACCAAACAGTTAAATCGTAATGTATTCCAACGAAGCCGAGAGTTGCGTGTATAGATATATATATATATATATATATATATATATATATATATATATATATATATATATATATATATATATATATATATATATATATATATACCAATGCATATCGCTATGTAACCAATCAAGAAATTCATAACGACTTAGACAGAAAATGGATTAACGAAATTATCCAAGAATATGCTATTAAACACGAAAAACGACTCCTCAACCATACCAATGTAGAAGCTATTCGACTTTTTAATATTACCCATGAACTGAGCAGGTTAAAACGTATTAAACCTCATGAATTAACTTCATGAATAAACTTAATTTATTTGGGAGCTGAACATTGGTACACTAAACCCGCACATGACTTACTTGAAAATAAAATCAAGTACATTTCATCAATGATAATTAATGAAGATTCAATCATGTATATCCAGTAAAGGATGATTTTAAGAAATTTTAAAAAAGACATCTAAAATAAAACGTTTATATCTTCATTAGTTACTCGTCGTTAGGTCATAACTACGAGAAACTAATGAAGCTTATCGATAACACAATTTTTAAGGAGGAGACTCTCGAATCGACAGGATTTTATTTGTGTATATTATCTCGAGTCTCTGGCACTTATCGACTTTTTTTATTTTGGAAGGGTATACACTAGAGAGGTCCCATGAAATTTATTTAGAATTTAACCACGGCAATTGAAGGTACACCGAGAGTTTCTCAACAATAAACAGCATAGTTGCCGTAACCGAGTTTGGATGATATAGGTCTAACGATAATCTAATAGTGAAAATTAAAAATAATAAAAAGTCTTTTTGTCTAATATTTAATAAACAGATTTTACAGCCTTGTTATTTCTATCAATTTCTATCTCTCGTCGTGGGGTCAGGTCAATAATTGAAGTAAGGGCAGTTTAAGTTTTGATACGACTGGGAGTGACGTAAATGAAAAGAATAAAATAGAATTAATAAGTATCATTAGAAATGTGTGAGCGAGAGAAAGAGAAAGACGTTGAATAATAAATTTAAGTTCGAGAACGATATTTTGCCGCAAAAGTTCAACTAAATACTTTTATTTTCATTATTATAGACTTTTAAGTGAGCTAGTGTAAAAAGAGTTTTATTTAATATTAACTGGTTCACATTTATTTCGCTCTTTCTTCTTTTCTGCTAGGTAATCCGCTACAGATATAAATAAAATAATGAAGCAACAAATTTTTGTCTTATCGAGGTGTACAAACAAGTTCGGATACTCTACGTGTTTATATTTATGACAATATTTATATTTTTGATTAAAAAACATAATAAAATTAACTCGGAAATTTACAGCTCTGTCTCGTCACCTCAAAATCGATTTTTATCAAAACAACTAAATACCCAGCATAAGTATTTCGTACATGAATACAAGTAATTGTCTTAGCTGGCTTTCATTTGAATGAATAAAAATATACTGCGTTTTTCAAAATGGAAAAATGAACTGCTCCATAGTCAGCGAAGCAGTATCGTCGACAGCAGGTGCGGGTATGCGGGAAGTCGCGTTGGGGTGAGGGGTGGGCCCTACTGTAATGGTGAACATTATGTCATACAACTTCTGCATGGACGAATGTGTAGGGGAGCAATAATTGAAAAAAAATTAGGTTACTTTTAAACGTTTACGATACGTTTAGAACAAGTAGTATTTGAATCAATATTCTATCTGGATTAGACATTTTTTCATCCAGAAGAAATGCCGTCAAGTCTCTTGTGTTTTAAATGTGGTATTCAATTCAAAAGATAAGATCCTGTTTTATTTAACTACTAGTGAAGTGTATAATATTTTTTCATAAATGTCGACCACCGATAGTCCATATATTATTGAGCCCTAGTTTTACGCGAATAGAATGAGCGTTGAAATATTAAAATTATATTTGTCATATATAAATGTCACCCCTTTCTATATGATACTTATTAGCTATATCACTGATGTAGTGTTTACAATAAGTGATTCAATCACTATTTTATTTGTCCGAGATCCTTATCATTAAATAGATCAAACCTCCGCAATTTATTAACAATTCAATAAAGAGAGAACAAAAAATAAGTCCTTTAAAAATTTTATGTAAATTGTCGTTTTGAGAATTAGAAATTTTGTACTGTTTGTACATAAAAAGTCAGGTTATTTTCCATACAGTTTGTAAATGCTATTTCTACGGAACTCTGATTCAGCAAGATGAAACAAAAACATACATAGATGAATTATACTTATTTATGAAGCTCGCAGACCTAGCAGTCATAGAAAGAAGTCATATAACATTTGAAAAGAGCAAAAGATATTCGAGTTAATAGTATATTTTTAAATTAATTTAGGCAATGGCTATATTTAATGGGTGTTTTTAGAGGTATTCAACTTTGAAATGAAAAAAAGAAACAGATGAAAGTTATAGTATTTACTGTATTGAAAATGTAATTTTATTCCATTAGTGTTTAAATATGATTTCAGGCATATAGGCGCGCGGCTGGCTCGAATGAAGCGTAATCTGAAAGTCCACTTTTTAGAGTAATTGGGGTCGTATGTTGGCAATAACGTAGTCAATGTTGTCTTCCATCACTTCCTTAGATTTGTATTGTTCTTTTTATTTAATTTTTGATATATTGAAAATATTATATGTGCGCGTTTTTTGTTTGATTTTGTGTTTATTTATTTTTGTGAAAATTGTGTTTTATTTTTTGCACTTTTCTAATTTTCACTCGCCGAATTGTTTGGTTTTTATATTCTAAAAAAAATCAGCATTTTTAAAAATTATGAACAGTATCTCTAACGCTAGGTCCATTTAACTGATCTACTTTATGCATCGCAGTTGAAAGGCAATTAAAGCTGGGACCATTGGTACATAAGAGAAAAAAATACGTAATTTGTTATTTGAAACTAACGAAACGGTCACCCTATTCTCGCGTCACCTGTCAGCGCAGGACGACGTTTGGCTCATCTCGTCGCAAGTTGGACGAGTCGAGCGAAATGTTCACGGGCCAAGGTCGCAGCGACGGCGGCGTGGTTAAAGGCGGAGTCGTGCTGCGCGCCGCAGGAGGGAGCGTCGCGATGGTTTAGAAAGTTATTTCTTCGTTCACGACAGCATTTGACATTGCCGATTACACAATTTGGTTATTAGGATAGAAATTTCAACAGCTTTTACTGCGATTTTTATATACTGCAAGTAGATTTATTTATTACTTTCGATTCACTGTCAACTTACATATCAAGATTATATATTTGTTTGCATGTACATATATAGTGTTAAAATGTTACAAAAAAAGTTATTATTTGTTAATACTTATATTAAACAATTTTCATCTTTTAATTTTTCTTAAGTTTTTCAAGTGTATTATTAGTTTTTGTGTCATCAAAAACTATCATATAACTGTCCAACAATCTTCTTCTAACAGTTGAATATCAATAATTATTTACTCGTAGCCAATATTTAAAAGATTTGGAAAATATAGATGATGCTTTGTTTAGATTTGGAATATAATGAAGAAAATGGAATATATATTCAAAATACTAAAATTAATACAACATTTTAAACATGTCGATTATAGATTTACGTGTTTAAAGTATTTTCCATCCACTTAATTTTTTTCGCATGAAAAAACTTTAAAAATCCTTGAAAGTATAAACTGCTTATGACCTCATGAAAAATTTAATGGAAAGATCACATAAAAACTATTTTCATTTTAATGTACTGAGGATTTAAAAAAAATTAAGTATGCGCGAAATAACGAGTGTTCATCTAATTTATTGATGTGATTAAATAATTTTACTAAAAACATAAATGTAGTATTTTCAGAATGCGAGTTTAATTTTCACTCGAGTTTTATTTTTCGTACAATTTGTGCGTAAAAAGATTAATTGAAAAATGTACGTTTAATGTATTTCGATCTTTAGTCAGCCATTATAACGATCCATGAAGACGTTGGTCACGAAACCGCGGGTGTGACAAAGTGACACGTGTATGGCCGCTGATACACTTCGTCAACATGTTAACAATGACAGTAGTTGCACACTACTCCAACGTCTTTGTTGTTAGCATCAAACGTTGAACGATCCGTCAACCGTTCGCCTTTTTAATACCTAATTTTCGCATAAGACTTAAAGGTAAGTCTGATTGTTCTAGCATTGCCGTATCCAATATACAAAAAAATTGGTACAAAAAACTAATAATCAGGATTTGAAAAAACAGAATTCTCCATCATTCAACGAAAATATTTATTTATTTTTTTTTATTAAAGATAATTACACCCAATATAATTATACCCTATACTCGATGGTACTTATGTATTAATCAATTAGGTAAGTACTTAAATACCGTAATATACATAATAATTGAACAACAAGATTTTAAACATCAGTAAAGTTACTTGAACATTCAAAGTCTACGGGCAGTCGAATAATTTTGATCTGTACATATAATAAAATAGTAACAGGTTGAATTCTGTATGTTGAAAATATTTAAAAAAAGTGATTGACTTCGCGTATAGCATGATGAAGCCAGAATTTTTTTTAGAATTTTTGTTTATCTGTATGTTCCTTTAAGTGGGTATCACGCTAAATCTACTGGACGTTTCTATTGGTCAGGAGTGTCAAAAAATTAAGACATCACATAAACATCGAGACGTTTCTATCGGTCAGGAGTGTCAAAAAATTAAGACATCACATAAACATCGAGACGTTTCTATCGGTCAGGAGTGTCAAAAAATTAAGACATCACACAAACATCGAGACGTTTCTATCGGTCAGGAGTGTCAAAAAATTAAGACATCACACAAACATCGAGACGTTTCTATCGGTCAGGAGTGTCAAAAAATTAAGACATCACACAAACATCGAGACGTTTCTATCGGTCAGGAGTGTCAAAACATTAAGACATCACATAAACATCGAGACGTTTCTATCGGTCAGGAGTGTCAAAAAATTAAGACATCACACAAACATCGAGACGTTTCTATCGGTCAGGAGTGTCAAAAAATTAAGACATCACACAAAAATCGAGACGTTTCTATCGGTCAGGAGTGTCAAAAAATTAAGACATCACACAAACATCGAGACGTCCCACAAAACTCAATACATCTGGCATTACTAGATGTTACTGACTGTTTTATAAACAAATTTCCTTTGAAAGAAATAGATGTATAAAGTGATATTATACTCAATAGATATGTTACGTCCATATAAAATTAACAACAAATATGACATCAAATACTTTTATGTGCGAATAATGATGAAAGAGATAGAGTGAAAGAAATAGAGTGAAAAAATATATAGGCTTATTGAAGACAAGCCCAGTTACTAAAGTTATGGGGACTATTTTTACGTTATTCACACCTTGAGACCATAGTCACAATTTGTAGTGCAGTTTTAATGGTCCTTAACCCCTAATCCGATATGAATTGTGATATTTACAGTTTATACTAATTTTGAACTACAGTAGAAATCTAGTAAAGAGTATATTTGAGTTCAGATTTTCATCTGAAACGTGACATTTCGTATGTCTCGTTTCAAATTTATCCTTTAAAAGATTTAAGACAGTTATGACTACTAGTACTCGACTAAGAAGTGATTTTGTAATGTAAGTTGTTTGACGGACGTGTTAGGGCGGGTATAGCGTGATTTAAATTGTTTAAAAAAAATAAGCAATAGCTGTAAGTTAATGAAAAAATTCCATTAAAAATCTAATATTCTTACGGAGAATAGAACATTTGCTAAAAGAAAAAAGTGTATAAACATAAAACTATAGCTGTCTCACATCCCACAGAAACGCAGAACTTGAAAATAATCCTTTGTCCCAGTTTATTATGTGAGAATTACTGTACTATCTTCGGTATACGTAGTATTGTTTTTTAATCTTGAATATTAGTTTCGAAACTAAAAAATTTTTTTGAACATTTATTTTGATTCTGAATATTTTTGTAAATGACCGAAGCATATTGTCGTTAAAAATTGAATTAAATGTGTAAAGTATAATGGGGAAATATCAATTTTTTATTATTCGTATACACAAAAATCGATTTATCTTCACAATTATTGAAAAAAAATTTAATAAATAAAAAAAATACAAAAATGGTATAAATATTATATCGGTCTTGTCTTTTGAGTTGCACGAGAGTGTATATTGACGATTTATATTTTGTAAGAATGTTTCTAATTTTGTGGGGTATGAGGTGTAATTTGGATCATTATCTAATAGATTATGAATATTACTCTATCTTATGTTGGAAAATAAATTTAATATTACGTTGCTATATTTTTTTAAAACGGAAACTCCCGCAAGTTTATGTGTATCGGACAATATGTAAATGCATAAATGAAATAAACAGTGGTTCTGTTTAACGTCATAAACTTTAACGATATCTACAATATTTTAATTAATCGAGGTCAACCACGAGACATAAAAGAATAAAGTCAAAAACTTTAAAACGTAATGATGTTTAGCATAGTATAAAAATAATTTAGATCTATACTTTGATGTTCTGGTTATACTTATAAATTATAAATATTATGTTTTTTTTTCAAAAATAGTTTTTAATCTAACTAAATTTAATTCTGTAAAATTTCGAAATTAAAAATATCAATTTTAAATTTTTATATTTCGATATGCGTATTTAAATTAAAAGGTATTATATTATTTATGAAATGTTTTGGTTCTGATGAAAAAATAGACGGCTAAAAGTAAAGTTAATAATATTCTAAGTACAATATCGCCAACGTAGCCAAATCGGTTTTTTTCAAATATTGAATATATTTGGCGTTAATTAATTTTGGCTTAACGCTAAATATATTCAATATTTAAAAATAGAGTATCAAAAGAGACAAAATTATAAACGTAACAATTTGAAAAAAATATATATTTGTATGGAAATTTACCTCTCCGTGAACAATAAAAACCAAAATCTGTTTTCGAGTCTATCGCACCATGACGAATGGTACTGTTGTGACCTTGAACGCGTGTCGGCGCCAAGGTCGCACAATTTGACGCTCCTCGTCGCGGTTGATCGCGCTCGCGACCCACCGTCGCCAATCGGTGCTCAGTACCCACATAACACCCGTACTTCCACCCAATTTACTAATCGACTATTTCATGAGGATGTACTCCGCTATTCTATCTTCGCTGCTAGACCGGCTTATTCTCATAAATCTCGAAGTTCCAAAAATAATTTCTTTATTTTGACAAGGAGGTTGTTCAAACCTTGCATTTTTTGTTCTCTCATATTTCTAAATTTAAGAACAAAATTGTTTTTTATATATTTATGTCCTGTTGTATAAGTACAGCGTATACAAATAAAAACAACTTATAAACAATATTTCATAAAAAAAAAGTAATATAGCTTTAAAACTGAAGACCTATTCTAATTAACAATATTATAAATGTACGTCTGTTTATTACCTAATCATTCAGCAACTATCAATTATAACTGACCAATTATTAATTGGATTATTATTTACCAATTACAAATTATACAAACTTTTTTATCGATTAACAAATAAAGTGACCTATGTACCGCAAAAGCAAGCAATTTCGCAAGAAATAACCAAAAAAACTTTTTTCTTTCCAATAACTCCTGGCGTTGTCTTGTCTTCATGGCAATTAACGTTGTCCCCACTTTTAATTTAAAAGTTTACAATTGGAAATGTCGGCTTATCATTACGAATAATTAGGCAGGTTTTGCTAATTTGCAGGTTACTGCCGCATGTACTTACTAGCATTATTTGCGGATAAATAATTGTTACATTTTTCTGTTATTTGCTGCATATCAGTCCTGATGTAGTCTTGGCCTGTCCTAAAGTTTATTCCAATTTAAGTTATATTTTGAAAAATCTTCGAGAATTCTTCAGCACGAGCTTAATACTGTCAATATTGTGAAACTATTCTAGCTTAAACGATTATAAAAATACTCCAAAGTAAATCTATCCTAAAGTATGCTAGGAAATACCGCAATGCGATATTTGGTTTTTCGTGATCTATAATGTTTGTCTGGACTATGTTAAGATGAGTTTGGTTACTCTGAAGTTTTTGTTCATTTATGGTAACCAATTAAACCGTTCAACATTATTCTACCATTAGATAGGAAATTATAAAAATTCCAAAAAAGTTCATTTTTGTGTTCTTTTTTTGTTGATAATGTTGAGAAAAGTTATCAGTTTTTATGGTGCTGAATTAAACTAATCGCATATTTTAATAGCATAAATACAAAATAATGTTTATTGAGAAATTGCCAAGGACTATCGCAGTAATATTACAAATTGGTTAATTCTATAATGTTATTTCTGTTAAGCACACGTACCAATAAACTCGATAATAGTCATAATTAAAGAATTCAATTACAATTTTAAAAAAGTTTCGTGATTTCATACATCGCTTAGCTCACACGACGAGTCGTACGCAGCATCCATCCTCTAAGATTATATTATTTTTAAATTATGCTTATAAAGCAGACAGGAAAAATAATTTCAAGTGTTTAGTCTTTTTTCAAGGTACTGTACCAAAATGGGATATTTCCCATTTAGGTTTATTATACTCAGTACAGGTTTATTATAATATATACTTAAGTAAATATTCAAGTGTGTATAGCATTTCTGTAAAATTATTTATAAATATTGTAATTATTTTTCATTATATACCTAGTATATTTTTCACAGGTCTAGGACAAAAAACTTGGCTGCCAAAATCTCTTTAATTTATTTGAAGTAACTTAACCAAAAAAATACTTTTCAGTGCTTCTCAAATATAGTGCCATTATCATGATTTTTTTTCTACATTTTTCACGTGCGTAATTAAAATGTTAGAGGCGCGGTGATACACATTACTTGACAATTGGATTTTCATGTCTCGCATAAAAGACGTGTTAAAAAATGCATATATTATATTTTCGATCGCGTTTTGAGTCTTTTTCTGTAACGTGTACTTGATAGGACCAAAAAATCTTTTTATATCCAAGTTTTATGTATGTATGTATGGACTTCCCGTCCATAAAAAATAATAACAATTGGATTTAAATTGAAAGGGTTATGATGCTGTAATATCAAGATGACAAAAAGATGTGATGAAATTATAGGAGTTCCGTTTTTAGCTGTTTGGCTACGAAACACTTATGGTGAGATACTCAAAATGTATGTGTTGATTTTTTAATTAATGGCAATTTATACTTCAATTACACTTTCGCAACGATTTAATTTAGTAAAAAAATTAAGAATGGTTTTTCTATAATTCAGACATTTTCCACGGAATTCTATGACTCGAAAATTATCTACGAATTTTTCACTATTTTATTTTTTTCATTGTATTTCAAATTCCATGGTAAAATTCCATCCGTCATCGCCGATTTTCTCCGAAACTTTCCGACATAATAATTTGAAATTTAGCACAGAGATAGAGTATGGTAGCTCAATTGGAACGTTAAGTTATAAAAGTATAATTTTTAATTCTGGGGATTAATTTAAAGGGGTAAATTGGGAAATAAAAAAAATCTTTCAAGTTAATCGTGTAGAAAACAAAAATTCTTTCAAGTTAATCGTGTAGAAACAAACTGTCAAAGGAAAACTTATTGAAGCATGAATTTGACAATATATATGAGGTTCTTTTATGAATTTTATGGGAAACTCCTTTAAAGATTTTTGTCCCCACCCTTATCACCAAACAGATCGCTCAGAAAAATCTGAAAAAAATCATGAACATTGAGATTGAAAAAAAAACCGGGATTGAAATATTCTAGTGCGATTAATCGTTACAAACAATTTAACTGTTTTTTTCTTTATAAACTTTGGTTTTAGAGAAACGTTTTTCCTTAAGTAAAAAGTTTTCTCTTCTTTCACCTTCGGAATAACTTTTATCATTTCACGCTTTTAAACATTTTTAATGTCACGTCACGTCTAAGTCGAAACACTCCCTACTCAGCTCCGCGAATAAGGGATGTGATACGGCATTGATGCGGTTGGCGGCGGGTAGCGCGGCAGATAGGCTCATTTTAAGCACATAATTGGAGTGCTTTGCTATTTAAATTTAAGTGGGGGGGGGGGGGCTGATGACGTGAACAATAATTGTGCAAGTATATCTTGAATTTGACGATTTATAGCACGCTTTTATTGAAAGTATGGAGCGCTTTTTCACAAAAATAAATTATTTTGCTTCACAAATTGCAATGCTTAACGTTATAATTAAATATCGGAACAGAGTGTCCCAGATTTTTAGACTCAAATATTATATTTAATAACAAACGTGGCTTACACTAAAGTCCTTTCTGAGTAGACTGAGAAAACAGGTGCGCTAATAATTTTTTTTGCTTTTTAGGGCAGTTTTATGTAAAGGCGTGTTATTTTTAATTAATTTATTTATATTTAATACAGTGATTTGTTTGTATTTTATATAAAAAAGCTCATATAAAAAAGCTCTTATATAAAAAAAATCAATGAAAGAATTTCAAAGCGATTTTAAAACAAAAATAACTTTTAAGCGACTTTTGTAATTACAAAATTTTGTTTTTTTGTAATGTTTCTTTAAATATAAAAGATTTCTAAAAGTGAACTTGACTTTAATGCTATGTAGAATGCTCATTCAAGTTCATTCGTTTATCATACCAGTTAAGTTGGTATAAATTAATTAACACTTAAGCGATTTCTAATATATAATGATTAAATACTATTGCCAACATTTCTAAAATGAATTAAAATTAATTGAATTTACACACAAAAAACTACAAGCTAGTTCGCGGCCAAGACAGCTTCTGCCGAAATGTTGTCACTGTTGATAAATAGGCGCAATTATATTATATACATTTGTTTAAAAAAAAAATGCGCAGATATCGTTTGGTATCTGTTTGGATGAAGTTTTGTGCGAGTTGAATCTATATTCGCCTTTTTTTTAAAGTATGACTCGTTCTTTCTATTGAAAGTGGAATGTGAGAACTATGCGACAACGTCTTAGTTTGTTTTTGCTATTTGTCTTTTGTGTACGTTGGTATTAGATGCGCTATCGGGCTGCACTATATTTTGTAGCCCAATGTATATTTAATATTTTTTGAAAATTGCAAATATTTTCTTAAGTTCAAATGAAAAATGTAAGTCTCATCAAGATTAATTTCCAGAGTATTATAAAATAAAGTAAGAATGTATTAACAATGAACACTAGCAAAATAGTATTTAAGAGTCAAAATTATTTCAGCAGCTCGTGGAAGGGAGTATATGTATATGTATATATGTATGTGTGTATATATATATATATATATATATATATATATATATATATATATATAGAAATAATTTGTATTTTGCAGTGTCATTTGAAATACGTGTCATAAAATAATGGTATTAAATTTACAAATTTAATACTATTAATTTATGAGACGTACCAGTATTTCTTCAAGAGTCTAAATGTCTGCAGAATACTATTTATAATACGTATTGTCCCAATTTGCTAGATTTTGAAGACAGAATTTTTATAGCTCGTAGTTTCAAAACAAATAGTTAAATCCTTAAAAGTATATTGTCTGTAAAATTAAGTTTCACAAATACAATGTTTAGACATAATTGTAAAGAGAAGGAGGCAAGCCGCGAAAAGGGTCTGCGCCTGTTTATTAGGTGCAATTGAGCAATTAAACTTGTAACACAACATGCTTCACATGTTAGCCAAATAACCACCCCACCACGATACATTTAACAAAATTGTAACCAATAGAAATTTAGAATACAAGAGAGAAGGGGTACCTGTAAGCTAAAATCATTTGTAAAAATGTATTCTGTCACCAACACTCACCGTGACAACCTCGAGTATCGATAAATATCAAATATGACTTAAATTCGTTTAAATCATTTAATTACAATCGGCGCGACTCATTAAGTCATCCGCAGTATTAAGATTTAGTAATAACAATATTTTAAGGACCTACTTATATGTTATAACAGAGTTGATCTGATAAATAGCCCTGATCGCCAAATTCAGGAGGATCATACAAGGCAGAGAAATCATATGTTGTAAGACATTTTATTAAACCCTAATTAAATGCATTATCTTACTACATAATATGAAGTAAGATAATGCATTTAATTAGGGGGTAAGATAAAGAAAGGATAAGTCTCACAGTCTTTTTTATAACGTTTCGATTAATTAAAATAATTGTTTTATTAGATAAATGTTAAAAAAAAACTTGAGAGGTGTCAAGGGACACCCGGATGGAACGAAGTTCCTTTCGATTAATTAGTGAAGGAATTGTAATAACATTTTAATTCTTTTAAGTTATAACAATAATTATTGTTATTATTTTGTATTATTTATTATGTACAAAAAACCTGTATACACTCAACAAAAATAATCGTCACGACACCACACTGTTCAATGCGAAATAGAAAGACGAAACGAAAATAACTGGCTCGCTTTCTATGAGAGAGAGAGAGAAAGAGAGAAAAACGCCCACGCCGCACGGCTTGCAGCGCGCCCGCTAGCAACTATAGCAAAAAGTGTCGTTACAACTTTTGGTCTTAATTTTTTCCGTCTAGGCCCCTTTCGCAACGCGCGATAAGGAACTTCGTTCCAATATATTAGAAGATCCGCTCAGCAAAGCGTGGTGATCTAAAAGGAAAAACTGTCAGGTCATAAATATTTTAGCGTATATGAGGCATTGTATTTTAGGAAGAAAGAAATTGTGAATGTATTTTTCGCGATCAAATGTTGGAAAAAATCTTAATTCTGGCACTACATGATTTTGTAATACTTGAACGCAGATATTAAATCTTACTGATCAATAAGATTTTATTGAAGATTTGGATAAATAATATCGAAGTGCTCGAATGAAATCAAACGTTCCAACTGCTGACGATAACTATTTCAACATAAATAGAAAGTCCTTACGAGTAACGTTTTTATATTTAAAAATTATGGAAGGTAAAATAGAGTGCCAAGTCGGGTAACGGAATAATTGGGTCTTTTGATTTGACAGTTTATAAAATGTGGAAAATAAGAAAATTTACAAAATTAAGTAAGCTCTTAAACATCGATACACAAATGAAGATTAAGATTAAAAAGAAGTACAGTCAGATGATTTGTAAGAGCTTCAATGGTAAACAAAATTATTTGAATTTTCCTTTACCAGATTAGCTAGTTCGATATTGCACTGGAAGAATTTTGTACAGTTTATGCAATGCAACATGCTATAAATATTTATACAAGCAAAACAAATTAATTTTACTTAATACACTCTTTCGAGTTTCGTATTGGTCATGCTTCCAATTCCTTTGTGTGTTTTTCAATCCATGTTATCAGAGTACAAGGATCTCCTATCAATAGAATTTATTATGAAACGTTTCGTAATTTTGCTGAATTTTCATCAGTTTCCCGTTCATGTAGTTGTAGGTGCACATACTCGTACAAACGTGTATATATATATATATATATATATATATATGTATTTATTTCTATATATTCGCCGTATCTAATAAATAGGTGGTCAAAATTGCTTTGCGAATACAGTTTGAATTTGATGTTGTTTCTGAAACCCTAGAAAGGTTTTAAAAATTAGAACTTGACCAAAATATAGGTAAGGGCAGTACATCCTCAATCAAATTACTTCTTATTGTGCTACAGAAACATCCTTCCCAATACTCATTCTCTCACTCAGGTTGACTAGCCTTAATATCTTTAATAGATCAGTTGATCTTGGCGCTTTTTATTGAATTATTTCGTTAATTGTTATTACGGTATTTTAATAATAATCGACCTAAATATCTATCATTTAATTAATCATTTGAGTCCGAGGTATAAGCACTTTAACAGGTTGGCTTGTACATTATACGTACTGTACATTATACGTAAGTATAACTTCTTCAATCATTTATTTTATGAAACAATTAAACATTGAAATTAATAATTTGTTGTTCAGCCGTATCGTTTATATAGCTGAACAACAAATTTTATAACGTATCATTCGCACTTAACAAAATATCAAATATGAATAGAACTCGCATTGTAAGGGTTTCGTATACAGTTAGATATTAGTATATCCTATTAAATTATTTACGGAAACTAAAATTTCATTTTTCTCCATGGAAATATAATTTTAACAAGCGTGAAAATGTGGTGAATATTCCAAAATATGGAATCATTGCTATTGTTTTTCGGTAATCTTCTAGTCAGGTTATATCCACTAGTAATTTTGGAGATGGGGAGGAGAGGTCGTGCAACTTTTCACTTTTCTGCACATTTTAGTACGTATCTCCGTGAGAATGCACATGAAGCTCTAAAAATGACTCATGCGATAAAAGAATTTGCCCTCTAAAATTACCATTAATATAATTAAAAGTCTTAACTACTGCAAATATGTGGGTAATTATAGGTCTTATAGGGCTTCAGTAAGTAGTCTTTTTAGATTAACTAAGTAAGTGGTCTTATAAGGCTTAGGTTTTTTTTCTTATGAAGAACAGAACCCTAAAAATTAAGTGTGAAATTCACTGACTGCATTGAAGATTTGGATGAGTCATATTTCCGTACGTTTATCTTTTATATTCCATGGCATACTTTAGTTTAATCAGGCTGAGACTAGGCTCTGATTAAGTTTTACGTCAAATAAAAAACCAACTGTGAGCAATCCACTTCGAAGGTAAACATATCGAAATATTCACATGAAAATGAATAACTCCACACAGAAAATACGTCGGCCATCATAGCCCAAGGCAAAAACAGCTACGGATGTTGATAACGCCGAAGATAAACAACATAACACTTTAATGCAGTTTTGATTACAGCGCAATTCCCATTCGACCGTATCGACCATGCAACTGTTGCATTTCATTAAACTGCACGCAATGCACAAAAAGCATAATGCCTTGACACTTAGTTGCATTCCGTATGCAGTTTCATTACTGCCGTCCCGTTTATTACTTTGGTGAATGTTTGTGATCGTGGGTGTTTGTAAGTTAATTTCTGTGTGTTGCCACAATCGCGTGACGAGGATTATCTTCGAGCGCCGTCGTGCGCTGATGAAAATAGAGGAGGTTTGAATAATTTTATTGATGTTTATATCTGAAACGGATATTAGAGTAAAATGTGTTTATTTTTTGTCAATATATTTACTTTTAAATTTTCCGGATTCCACTGTGTAAGGAAAAATTAGAAATACGCACTTACAATTTCACGATGCCTCCGAAAGGATTGGAAAATTTTTTTCCAGCGAAAGGGTGATTTAAATAATTAAATTGCAGTCATAAATTGTCGTTAGAAATTTTAGGAAAAGCTGAAAAAGAATGTACTTTCTTGGTCCAAGTATCATTGCAACACGGACATAATAAGATAAAAATTATTTAATACAAAATAATTAATCTCCACACAATGCTTATTACTGTAATTAATGAATATACGGAGAGTTATTTTTAAGAGACTCATTTATTACTAGTACTTACTTACTAAACTTCACTACTTTAATGTGTATGTTTGGATTATATATTTATCCAATTATATATCTATAAACAAATAAATAGGTTAATTACATCGGATTAGGTTAAAAAAAGGATATTTTTTAAATTGCAAAAAATGCACCGATGTTTAAGACTCATGGTCACGACCATTTGTATTGTCTAGATTATCGCTTATCAAGTATTATGATCGAAAGTACAAGGAAAATTTAACCTGCTTTCTTATACGTATTTTTACGATATAAATATCGTAAAGAATTTGATGTTAATAACAGAAATATTATAAAGTTTCACCTGTATCGGATTTGTAATTAATATACGTGTTAAGTAATTTAAATATTTGTGTTAATCTACTTTTAAAAGTTCTTCGTATAATAAACATTTATTATTTCACTTGTTGTATTCCATTTTCCAATTACAGTAATTACAGTTAATTGGAAAACTGAATATAAGGCAGGAGAAATGAGATACTGAAATAATAAATGTTTGTTATGCGAAGAAGGTTTAAATATAGAATTTAAATAGTACAGTTAACAATTTTAATTTTTGTTAACGCTAATAATTTTAAGTTTAGCGGATTCTGACTTCTTTGAGATTTTGCCTGAAAATTTTGGTCATATAGGATCAAGTTATATAAAAGTCTGAAATATGATTTGTTATATTTTTATGTAAATGTTTCGTTATGGTATTTTATTATACGTCTGGTTTTCTTTGTTAATTGCGAGTATACCTAATACTAGTATTAGGTATACTCGCAACTTTTATTTAAATATTATTAATTTGAAGAAGATTTTTTGAAGATAACGTGGTTTTCGCAATTATACTTAAACTCTTTAATAATAAAATTGACATTACAGGCGTTATCCTTAAAATGGATTTTACAATAAAAATCTCAATATAAGTTGTCTATAACGACACTTTTTTAATTGCTAATATGTTTGTTGGATATTTTTTTTAGAATTTTGAGTTAAACAAACTAAAACGCCACAGACATTAAAGTACATTAAGGTACATTAAAGTAGATAAATAAATAAACGAAAGGAAATCAATATAACGTGAATTTGTCTCTTTGTACCATCACTGTATTTTTTGATTAGAGAAGAAAAATAATGGCGGTGGAATGATGAAACGGTGGAATGATGAAATTGTTTTAATTACTCTACTTCAAATAGTTAATAGTTTCTCGTTAAAACGGCGATTCCTCTTTAGATTTCTGACGTAGTTTTTCTCTTTTTTCCCCTGCTTCTACATATTTTCCTCGTTTTCCCTGCTTTTAACTTTCTATTCTTTTTATATTCAACAATTAAATTATCTTGTTTGATTTCTTGTACCTTGAATTTACAAAATATCGTGAATTTTGATACTGCCTTAAATAGGTAAATAGCGCCCAGGCGTGTACGTTCTCAATGCTGTAGCTTTTTCAATCTCTTCACTTAAACTTCTTTTTTGGAGTTATTGTTTTTATTAATTTATAAAGATTTGTAGCTATTAAATTATTTCGACATATCTGTTATATTCATAAAAATACCGTTTCATATATTCATACTTTCAATAAAATAATGAAAACATTACGTTAGCATTCAGGAGGCGCTCAATGAAAGGAAAATAGTGCTTTTAAGGGAATTTTAGTAGATAGCACGAACCACATAGGAATTTATGTATATATATGTATGTACATAAATATGTGCGTGCGAATGTGTGTTTTCGAAGACTTATAAAATCTGGATGGAGCATCCGATTAACTTTTTTGTTTGATAATTCTTAGCGGAGAGAATAAAACGAATTTCTAGTATGGAAATCTATTCCGTCCTTAAATTATGCCACGGAGAAATTTAAAAGTATGTCTTACATAAATTGACGAAAAACTATTAGATTAAAATTTGATAAATTGCAAGCTATTAGCATTGTTCCATAGACGGTACCTATGGTTATTAGTTATTATTGGTAAATTATTTCAGGAGATAAAGGCAAACAATTGAATTGTGTGTAAATGGTTTAATTTATTTTCTGACCGAAAATTAACCGAATTTAATGTAAACTTAAATTTAAAACGTTAATTTTGACGAAAGTTCTGTCCTGATTTACTCTAGGCCGTTAACACGTAAGTCAATCGTAATTTTCTAAATTTTAATTTTTAGTTAATTGTCTCTTATATAGTAGTTTTTACCTATCAAAATCGGAGTAACTACCAATATATTTCGCTATATACAAAAATATGAAAATTCCTGCATTACAAATGATATTAATTTTGAGATTATTTATTGTCAAAATTAAACTTATTTTTTGACTTACACATTTAACGGTTCAACATATTACAAGACGTTGATCAGAAATGTTGGTTTATAATTTTTAGTTTTTTTTGGATTGAAAACTTGATTTCAATTTTGAGTGGTTTATTATCGACAAGAAATAAATCAATGGTCAAGATATGTATGACGTTAGCTAGATCAAGAATTGTGAC
This sequence comes from Druceiella hillmani, assembly GCA_039881145.1. Classification (NCBI taxonomy): domain Eukaryota; kingdom Metazoa; phylum Arthropoda; class Insecta; order Lepidoptera; family Hepialidae; genus Druceiella; species Druceiella hillmani. The sequence goes on along the minus strand of JAYKKI010000009.1, from coordinate 26,348,686 downwards.
ATGCGCTGACTGGCTAATTTTAACCAATAAGAGAAGTCAAGAATTTTGGATGATTACAATAAAATGTAATTGGCTGGTTCAAAATTTATGGATGATATTTATATCGATGTTTTTAAGTACGCAATTAATTCTCACTTTCACTGATATAATCGACATTAATATATATTATTTCACTATTTTATTTTATAATAGTACATATTTGTTTTTGAGGGTTAACAATTTAATGAATGTAAATTAAAACTATCGAATCATAAATCTTCTAATTAAAATTAAATTAGAAGATTTATGATAAGCTTAATTTATTTTTCCACTTAACAGAAGAATAAATATATTTTAATTTATAGGTTTTTAGTATGAAACAAATTATTTTTGAAGCGAAACTTCTTTATGCAGGCTTCGGAATGTGGAGTTAGCCTAGAAAAACCGAGACGGGATGGAAGTGACCTCACATCAGAAGCGACGCGACTGCGTATACCTAAATTACCTTAGGCTGCCTGTATAAACGTATCAATATGGAAATCGCAAGTCGGTATCGACTGCATCCTATCCGTGTTCTCTCTCTGATGCTTAGCCGAAATGTCACGCCCTCTTATTTTATTTGTCCCTCTCTCTCTCTTGTAGAAACAACACGCAATGAGGCCTTCGTTCTTATTGCATTCGTATCGAACCGAAATCGTCTACTGTTATTATATAATAATAGTTATCGTAAAGTTGTTACTTCGTTCGTTTAAATAATTCCTGACAATACAAGCCGATTTGATATTAAATATCGATCTGAATGGCATAAGAACTGAGCTCTAAAAGTAGATATATTTCAATACAGGTTGTCCGGCAATTGATGGTTAACCATGAAGTAGCTTATAGTAGAACTATGGCCATTCCAGGCAAAGTACAAAAAAAATATATTCCAAGTAGGCACTAATTGGGATAGATTTTTTATGTCAGAGATACTGTGACAAAAAAAAAATTATTAAAAAATATTATTAAAATTTATTGTTCTTTCTGTAAACTATTGAAGTTAGTCATACTATTAATAGTCTACCTATTAAAAGGGTTAACGTACAATATTATAACAACAAAAAATCTATAAATTTTTTTCATTTATAGTCGCCGTGTACGTGAATCTAAAAATAAGTAAAAAATTTGGAATTTTCATTTTAAAAATCATGTGTTGGGTACTACTTGGAATGGATTTTTTTTCGTATTTTCACTGGAATAGAATACTAGCTTTTACCCACAGCTTCGCTCGCATTGTTATAATTACAAATTTATGGGGAAATCAAAAGCATACAGCGCCATCTAGTATGATTAAGACAAATTAAATACTAATTCCTTATTTTAGTATTTTTTTTAAACAAATGACAATGAAAACAAAAAAAATGTCTCTCTGAATTAGGTATTAAAGAGAGTGATTCTGTTGCGATCTTGCTTCATTATTCTGTTTGCATATTTTGCAGTTTTCGAAGAAAGGGGAGTTTCCTGGGATAAGATACTTTTGTCATTTTCCTATCCGCAAACTATATCTATGCAAAAAATCACTATCTGTGGATCCGTCGGAACGTTTTCTACACAAACACACTATCGGATTTATAATATTAAGTTAGTGTTACCTTATAGTAATATGTAAAGGATATTACGTTGTTACATTTTTAGTTCAATATTGTTTTTCTGTGCGTTTCCTTAAATTGCGGAATCGATATTCTAATTTTCAAGTTACAAAGTTTTCGATGCTAGTCTGAACTTGAAACTGAAGCATTATTTTGAAGATTGAACTGAAATATCTTTTATTAATATATTCATAGTTAATTTAGTGATTTATTTAAAAAAAATCGTAAAACCAGAAACCGGAAGGTGCTATGACTAGTTTTGTTGAGTATTTTAAAGAAGTACTTTACCTGAGATTCGATAGCGAAGCAGCGTTTAAATATCAATGTTATAGAATTGCAGAAAAAAAACTAATTGGTAACTCATTATTATCGACACAATATCGTCGGCCACCGCACTTTGTATTTATCCGCGATAAGTAAATTGTTCATTTGATAAGAGAGAGTCGTAAAATGCTTCTGCAAAAAAGGCAAACATTGAGAAAGAATACAATAGCAGAGGGCTGTGGAGAGAGATAACGGGCGAAAAACGTGGGCCAGGGATCGTAAACCGCAACCTGCGGCTTCTGTTTGTTACATGTTTTAAGTTATCGCTTTAAAGGTTCATATCGCTTGAATGATGATTGTGTGAAGACATATCGCTTGAAGAACGGTTGTGCGACAATTTATTGCAATGTGAGGGATATATAAGGTTCATAATACTATTTATATCATAGTAAGCTAGAAATACAGTTATTAATTATTGCATTGATGTTCTTTTCGATAAATAAAATGAATGGAGAGTATAGATATATTTAAAAAGAGGTTTATAATTTCTGATTATTGGAATTTGTTTTTGTTTTTTTTGGGATTTATTTCAAATATTAGTCATTACAAAATAACTTTCCTAATCAGTTTTCGAAAGAAAGTTATTATGTTTTAGACATCTTTGAGTATGTATTACATATTATACGTAATGCTAATAGCATAAAAGGTTTGAGTTTTTTTTATATATTGTTTTTGCGATTGCTTTATCTACATTGCTTTATTATTTTTATTGTAATATTTTATATATATTTTTATTGTTATTCAGAAACTATTGCACTGGTTTCGAAAAGTGATCATTAACAAAAAATAACTTAATGCGAATTGATAAATACTATATTTTAGTCAGAAACACTTTCCTCAATAAAACTGTGATATTTGTGACTAAAGTCGGAGAAAAACCCTTAATCTTCTCAGATTCTTCTTAAATTAGATTTTTAGTATGAAACAGACAAAACCGTTAAATATACATTTAAAATGTGTGGAGAGACGTATTTGTCAAAAAAAAATCTGCCATGTTATAAATTTATGCGAAATGATACAAACCTTATTAAATTTTTAAACACGGAAATTAAAGACCATCTTCAGTGTTTGATAACTTAATCGTTATGAAAATAAATATATTAATCTTTTCTTTATGTAGAAAAACAATTTTGAAACTTAAACAAAAATCGCATTGGAATTGCTTCGAGTGGGGCACGGAGAGGTTTTCCATATGTTTGAGTGAGCTTTCCATATGTTCGAGTGAGGTTTTCCTTATGTTCGAGCGAGGTTTTCCATATGTTCGAGTGAGGTTTTCCAGATATTCGAGTGAGGTTTTCCATATGTTCGAGTGAGGTTTTCCATATGTTCGAGTGAGATTTTCCATATGTTCGAGTGAGGTTTTTCATATATATATATATTTTTACACTTTGGGAACAGATAATGTGAGTAACGAAACAACAGATCAAATGATTGAATTCTGGTTACAGATGATACCTAAATGGAAATCGATTGGGTACTTAAACAAATGATAATATTGTTGACCTTATCTATCTATAGTTTACTTACTATTTTCCACGTGTCTTTATATAATTTATTAAATAAAATAAAATTTCGTTATCTAAAAATTGAAAATTATGTAACTTGTAGATTAGTAAAAAATGTACTTAATGCTGTACTTTTGTATTATTTTGTGCATTTATCGACCTTGGATATCTATTAATTCTCGATTTAGATTCGTTTATAATTGTACTATAGTACATACCGTATGCATGTATTATAGTACATACCATATGCATGAAAAATACAATCGATTTATGTCCTATAAATCCTCTGAGGGATCAGCAGGCACCTCAACGTATAGACGGTGTTACTTATATTACTATGATTTACTTCAATTCATTGGGTACCGAAACCCATAGTGGACAACTTAAACCTAATTTTAAAAATAATATTATTAGCGAGAGTGAATTCGGAACGTGATGGTAATATACTTATTTCTATAAAAATAGAAATGTACGTATGTCATAAAAAAATTATAGTTTTTCCGAAAATATAAAAATAAACAATACGATGCGTATTATGATTTAACTGTGACATTAAGATCATTTTTTCGGAATAGCGTGTTTATAGATTTAACTCTTTTCACTTATCACACAAAATTCAAATGGTTAAATTGGTTTGAGATAAAAATTGGTTTGAGATAAAAATTGACATTACGTGAATGTATGACAATTTTTCTTTTTATCTCAATGCGCGACTTTTGGTACTTACTTTTTATAGATGAAAAAAGACTTAACGGAATAGATATAAGGAAAAGATATTTAGCTTATTTTTTATAAAATATAATCTGTTTGTTCATAATCTGTTATTCTAGCTACTTGTTTTACAATTTAAGTAGGATATAGGATAAATATATTCAGTCCGAAAATTACTTGTAAAAATGAAACCTTTTTAATGTCCAATCAATATAATAAAATAAATGAAGAGTTAAACTCGAATAATATATATATATATATATATATATATATATATATATATATATAAGAGTTTGAAAAGGCCTGCTCGAGTTGGTGATAGCTCCGGCTAAACAATGGGTGAGAGATTACGACTTTCCAGTGGCGAACTTGTGTGAGAGGTTAGCCTTCTTCTGTTGGTTGTGTGTTTATTTGTTTTTAGATCGGCCTTCGTAGATATTATGTCAATTTATTTTTAAAATTATAATGTTAATTTACAGTAACAGAAAGTGTTTTAGTGTTCTCGGTACATATATTTCTGTCTAATGAATGGAATCGTAATATTTCATAAATATATACTCATAAATATATTTCATACATATATAATATTTCATAAATATATACCTATATCATAAATATTCTATAAATATATATACGACCTTTCATAAATATATATACGACTATGTAATTTTCCATATACACATATGTGGATAAAATGTCTGCTACCTACAGAGATCTAAATTTGTCACGGATCGCTATCAAACTTGGCCAAACAATTGTTCTCGGGTAATTATAAGGTAAAATTCAAAGCAGAATAAGTATTGAAAGAAGAAGGATATCGTGGCTGCACAACTTTAGAAAATGGTATGGATGTACATCAAAGGAACTTTTTAGAACGGCTATATCTATATCTGTTCTAAAAAGTTCCTTTAGATTAGAGTACCTATAATTACTGCCAACCTCCGACGACGAGAAGACACTTATAGACTTATAGGTGATAGAGAATAATTATAGGTCGTTGTTCAAAATGAGCAAAATGGTACAAAAGGAAGTGGAAGGCTTAGCATTGCAAATTTGTAAAACATTCAAAGTCAGGTCAGTAAATTAATATTTTAAATTTATCGGAATTGCAAAAATAAAACTGTTTGCCAAAGATGGCGCGTTGACTTTCGGAAACAGTGCGAGACGTCCGTGGAGATTTATGACTACGTATCAACCATGCATACCTATGAATATCTCATATGCGATATGAATATTATTTCACTATGAATACGACTGCCCGGGAAAATGAAATTCGCTAAGATCTTGTGGTTCCACATGCAGTTTTCTAATAATTGATTTGCGTGTTTTTATAGGTCTATGTCCGCAAAATTCCGACCAACACTTACTTTTTATTAACTGTAGTAATGAAAAAAGAAGAGGTATCAACCAGATTTTCTAATTATAATTTACGATCATTAATCGTTTCTGAAATAGAGGAAAAAAACATTTTCATTTCTTTTATCTATTTAATATTCCTTACGATGAATATGTAATCGGTGAATAGTAATCGTAGATTGACAGTAAGTGGATTCAGATTTTTGTAAAAAAACGCTGGACAGAAATATAATATTTTCTATTTCGTAATATTTAATTAGTTTGCAAATTTTTAAAATTTTCAGATCTAGTGCAATTAATATTAAATCTTCTTCACCCGGACAAGAATGTGAGAATTACGGTTTTATTGTTTTAATTGATTTTTTATATTATTTTTTGATTAATATATTAACGGTTAATGTATAATAAAATCTTCATTTACTATTTGAATTAAGCTATAATGGATGAGAACTCAAAAATACACTTGGCACACTTCGATTTGAATCATTGTTGGTCATCGCCCACAGGTTCTAAAAATATATTGTTTATATCCTAGGTTATTCTGAAGACTGTAAAACTATACGATTGTAAAAATATAACTCGGTTAAATCACTTTTGAGCTAAGTCCTTAATCACAAACCAGCAAATAAAGGTTGTGTCCCTATTTATAATATTAGTATGATTAAAGAAATTTAAGCTGTGTTTCTTAACTCATTCATTTACATTATCTTTTATTTTATCATCTTACACAATATAAACAGAAAATCTATTTTCTTTTACCAACTTACAACACAAAATTGCCAATTATGGTAAGAATAGAAACCTATAGAAAGTTTGTAATAACCTATTGAAACCGGCTTGTTACTTATCCACTTTAAGGAATTAAAAATTAGTTTCAATATAAAAAGTTTCAAGCAACAGTTTAAAAAAAAAGCTTTATTTCAGAAGTTATTTTATTTGTCAATATACAACCTTAAATCCTAATAATTCTTTGGAAATAAAAAACGTTGACAAAAGTGCATTTTTAAATTTATAATAACGGTTTCAAAAAATACTCCACGTAGACTTGATTGCGTGTTATTGAAATGATACGAGCATTTTGATGATCCTTTTGAGTTGTGCTTACTGTTTATTCTTTTGAAACTATGTTGCGCTATTAAAATGATACGAGCACTTTGATGAACCTTTTGAGTTGTGCTCACTGTTTATTCTTTTGAAACTATGTTGCGCTATTAAAATGATACGAGCACTTTGATGAACCTTTTGAGTTGTGCTCACTGTTTATTCTTTTGAAACTATGTTGCGCTATTAAAATGATACGAGCATTTTGATGAACCTTTTAACAATTTCACGTTTCCCGCGACTTCATTATAAGAAAACGTTCTCCAATATCGGAATAATATTTGTTGGATAAAGCGACTGATATTGGCAAAGCAGTCGACCTTTCTGCCTTCGCGTGTATTTTCCTTAGCACATCACTTTCACGAGTGCCCCTTGGCATTTGGCATAGCCTTCGTTGCTGCACCACAGTCGTGTGTAGACGAGTCGAGAAAGTTATAAACGGTCTTCGACTTTATTACTAGAAACTCAGGGATGTGTCTTCCACCTTTTTGTTCTAGTTACATTTTATGCAACAATTTACCTACCGCTCGCACTAATGCTGGTGCTCGTGTACCACTATGCAGGCTTTGTGATGATGGCGACGGAATATTTCATTCTTTGGACATATTCGCTAGCTCATTACATCAATAGAAGCAGTCATTTAAACGGAGATTATACAACCATTAGTCATTTGAAAGCATTGACACTACATTTTCTTTTTATTTTCAAATAGATATTATTATAAATAGGATAATTATTACTTTTAATTCTATTACTGATAACTATTATAGTGATACCAATAATAATTTAATTTAATATTTTATAAAATTTGTGAATATTTAATGTATAATACAAATATTTACATGAGACTGAGGATAAATGTACGTAGAATATTATTTTGATGTGGGAATGTTAGGATACAAGTTAACTTAATAATTGAAAAACTCGCTTTTTGTATCTCACTATGACTTGTACCTGTTTTTTCCCACAGGTGATAAATAAATAAATAAAATATGTCTTTGAAAAGAGAAATTCAAGTAATCAATTTGAATATTTCTGTTGCTAGGCTGTTATGAGCTGTAACGGCAAAACTACATTTCACTTAATTACATTGTATTATATTCATTTGATAGTTCTCGACTATGCAAATAACTTATGGGTTTTGGCTAGAAATAATGATTAATCGATTAACCGAATTAATTGTTAGTCAGACAGAATAAATATCACGTTAGTGCGTAATGTGTGTAACTAACATTTAGATTTTCATTTATGTGTGTTGGTTAATTGTATAGCAACAATTTTTTTTAGTTCTTATCAAAACTATAAAACGAAAATATCTGATAATATTTTTGATGAGAGTCTTGATTATGGAGGAATAAATTATATTTTTAATTTAACTTTTTTTTTAATTTTTGTCATTTTCTCAATCATAATTATATTTAAATGTTATGCTATCATAAATACACTCTCTGTATAAAAAAATAATGAAATAAGCGTTTCTCTCTGTGATAAAATATTCATGTCACTCAATATTCAAAAGCCAACAAGGTATTTGCTGCACGTATCGCTTTTGGTGCTCACTGTACAGTGCACTGCACCATGATTAACTTTTGCATTAACTATGGTAATATACCATAGTGCATATTGCTTTATTCTGTACTAAGTTTGCTATATTCATTTCATAACACTCTGTATGATGTACACTAAAACGGACTATTGGAATACTATGAGGAACAATTTTTTTCGGAAACGAATCTTTATGCGGTTTCGATACAACGATATAATGTGGCGACGCAACATTTTCACATATTATTTGTAATTTATCTACCTGACTTTGTCATATTACATTGTGTAGTGTCGTATTAGTGTATTAAATTATATTTTAAAACTAAATATCTTTTTTACGATCTCCATTTTGAATTTTAACTTTGAGATGACCATTTCAACCTGAAATGTAATTATTAAGACGGCTTGGCACCCAATAACTGACTGTGTACATATCAGGTATTCCGTACCCTTTGTCCCAATTTCCATGCTGTTGGAGTTCTTGTCTCTGTGTAAATTGAGATAGACGGTGGCAAATAATAACAGGTGTAATCTGATAGCCCGCTCAAGTAACACAGAGTTGGGTAGCTAACCGGAACCGAGCCTATGTAGGCCGAATGATCGGGTCGTTGACTAATTAGATGCAACGGTGCATAATAATTTTATATAAATAATAAATATTTATCTATATTTTTAAAATACGACTAAATTTTGTCAGCGGCTTTGCTTGCGTCTTCCCACTGATAATTATTTAGATCCAGGCATTCCAGCTCCGCCAATATCCATATGCAATTCATGGCGCGTCGAACTTCCACGCATTCTAGTTCATACTTCATAAATAACAGCATATCTTCATAACCTGAAGGGCATAAAAATCCATCCGTAATACCATATCAAAGTCATTCAGTAGAACTTAAATTATAAGCAAACAGAAAGAAAGACAGACAGACTTTGCGTTGTATCTTCAGAAAAGGTAGTTTATGTGTGATGGAAATGTAAGATTTAATAAAAAAAAATAAAACAAAAAAATAAATAAGAAAATAAAATAGAATTGGTTTTTTAGTTTCTCTTTGTTTGTGATTTTATATGGTTGTACTATATAAAATCACAAACAAACTCAGAAACGTTTTCTCTTTTTACTACGATTAACTCCTTCATTGTGGGCGATGATATATAGTTCATAATATTTCTCAAAGTATAGGCTTTCTAACACAAATAATTGAAATTGGACGCGCGACTAGAGATTAACGCGAACAAATAAGAAGAAAAGCAAACTTTTCTGCTTTATATATTAGTATAGATTATATTCAGGTATGCTCGCGAGAAGATACTTTTTAAGATCCCATGCCATGAGAAAGTAGGGTACCTCGATAAACATTGATTCAGGAAGGAGCTACAGCGAACAATTTGTGTTTGCGAGCTTTCATGTAATTATTTGGAGCAAAAAGGACATGTGACATAAGTAAAAGACAGAATATTTTCCGCATAATAGTGTGAAAATTAAGAAGTAATGTTTAATTCTAAATGTAAATTGCAGAGAATGAAAATGTAACATACTAAGGATGACAGAAATAGAGAAAAGAAAATGGAAGTAGACATATTGTCTTCCAAACAAGTACCTCTAATACTATTTCAAGTTTAAGATATTACTTACTTTCTCTAGTATTCTACATAATGACTTCATCATACTGCGAACTAACGTCTTGTGCAGAAGGTAAACAGATGCTAACATGATAAAATCGTGTTTCGCCGAATAAATTCGACAGTGCGGAAAGACGAGTTGGATATGTCAGCAACGTGATCATGAAAGGCTAACTGTCTGTTGAATCTAACACTGAAATTCGCGGTTTTGAACACGACGACTCAACAAGTTAATGTCAGCGTAATAATTATGACCGATATGAACGAGAACACGATTATAACTCACCACTGAGTTTTAATCCGGGTTTCGTTGTAATCCCCTTGTTTTGCTCGACTCAACCATAGTAAACGGCTCAACAATAGATATCAGTTATAACGCTGTAGGAGGCTTCTATGGTACAGTATAAAGCTTAAGATCAACAGCGGAAATAAGGTTACTCGTCTCCTTAATTATACAACTCAGCCCAAATACCAAGATAATGAATAAACGCGGATCAACATTCGAATCCTAACTCACTTCTGACCGGAAAAATATGTAGCAGTTAAGTGTTAAGGCGTAGTAACTTGGGTTATGGCGAAGAGAGCAACTATGTTAGTTTAATGTTAAAAAAACTGGAGTTTCACTAATAAATGAAACTACGTGATGTACTATTATTTCTACTTTCTTTAAATTCTTTACCACGACCTAGGTTTCGTTGTATTAAAACATCTTTAGGTGAGCTATTAGCAGTGATTTTTGCTAAATGCCCTAAAGATCTTTGCTGATATTAATAGAATTATTTAATTCTGAATAATGAATTTCTACAAAATTAACGCCAAATATATTCAAACTGGAGTTTATTTTCTGCTAAAACTAACAATATTTATCTACTGACATCACTTTGTATTGTTTTGCAGGGAATAACAATCACCAATACGACCAACCAGGTCGAATGGTGTTGACTTATGTTTTTAACTTCTTTAACTGATGTATATAATTAAGTTAATGTTGTGATCTTAAGCCTTTTAATAATAATATTTTATGTTGTGTATTTCCTCTAATTCTAAAGTACAACACGTCCATGCATTTAGTTTTCTTTCAAAATTCATTACAAGTTTTCTGGAGTCAGGCTTTGTTTCTCATTGTAGTGTAGATCGATTCAAATTGTATCTATTTATATAAAATTTTACTTTTTTTCACTCTTTCAAACAAGTTAAGGGTGCAAAAATTATTTCAGTGATACGTCTTAGTTATTACTCTTGAATTATAGTATTTAAGGGAACAGTAAAACAAATTAAATATTTCTAACACGGGATATAATATTTATCTAAATATAGACATCGCATAATTGTACATATACACTAGATACGATAATCGTCTCCGTCGTGTGACGGAGTCATATTCGTGTGCATTAACATACAATGTGCCGATGACCTACTCGCGGGCCGCGCTGCGCCAGAGTGACACGATTCCCAGACGCGACGCGCCTTTTATCTTTCGTGACAGCGCAGTGCATGGCCGGTAGATGCGCGGTGGCTGTGTACTTGTATCTAGGGTTGTTGGTGCCCTTATAATATTTGTGAAACGAGGAATTAATTTATTTCTATTCCGGGGAATTAATTTAGTTCTCTTTCACCGTATCTCCCCATCTCATCGTAGGTCTTCCTCTTTTTGTCTGTCCATGCGGTTAAGCCAAAAATACCCTTTCGAGGGGGTTTGAATCCTCCATTCGAACTACATGAGCAGCCCAATTTATTCTATTAATTTTAATGAATTTTATAATGTTTGGGCCTTTGTAAACTTTATGTATTTCTGAATTATATCTCCTTCTCCAAACGTCATTCTCCTTTATGCCTCCAAGAATTCATCTTAAAACTTTTCGTTCAAAGATACCCAAATGGGCCCTTATCTAATTTTATCAATATCTTTGTCAATAATTTTATCAACTTTTTAGTGTTGCATGTTTTGTTTATTACAATAATGTTATATAAATAAAATAGACTTAATAAAATGAATATTTATAGTTTACATAATTGGCATAAAGAGTACAACACTGCTTTTTATTTTGAATTTAATTAACTTTAAATTAGAGACTATAAAAAATATAATTTTGCGACAAATATCCCGGAGCGATATAGTCCTCACCGCTTATTTGGTGTAATTGTGACAAATACAAAGCAAGCGCAGAATAGTTACTTATAAAAAAAATATTATTTATTGCAGTTATATATATATATATATATATATATATATATATATATATCTTATAATCAATTAATCGGTATTATAATAAAATTTGTTTATATTCTATACATATATTACCACTATATTCTTTTGTTATATTTTTACGGTCATTTTCATTGGTTAGTTACTTGGTTTTGGTATTATTTTTGTTTAATACTTATGAAAATGTGTGACAACCTTATCGTTTAAGAAATGTTGGTCTAGCGTCAGCCCTACGAGCGAGAGTTAAACTCTAAGTACATACGAGTCGAGGTTCAGTCAAATCTGGTAACAAAAACGACGCGATCGCTATCGGCGCCTGTCGTACTGCTGCTCCATTGTCTCTGCTCAAAGTCAAGTGTATCATTTACAATATGACATTTCATTGGTACCGTCCGCATTAAAGAATAATACAGTAAAGTTAATAGTACATATTTTTGGGCCAACTTACCTCGTAGAAAACATATATCCAGTTGGATGTTCGAAAATTTGAAAGTTTTATAAAAAAAATTGTTTAAGTATATGTGATAAATGCACGTCACGTGAACTTTTTTTCCCATATATATTTTATAATTCGCTGCACGCTGCTCTTCAGTATCTACATTAAATATGTCACGCGGTTAGTTTTCGAGAATTGTGATGGAGGTATATCGGTAGATGGCAGGAAAATGTCAAACTTACGTATGCTGATGATACAACTTTTCTTGCTTCAATTCAAGAAGATATGGTGAATCATCTCTGAAGATTAGGAATTGCTGCGCTCGATTTTGGTCTTGCGATAAACTGCGAAAAAAACAAAATTATTATTACAGACAGAACATATAACAACTGTCCTGGAATTAATGTCATACCTAATTGAGAAATGGTACAGAGCTACATATATCTAGGCTCTTTTATAAGAAACGTCGGTGAATGAGAGGAAGAGATTCGTAGACATTGTGCTGTCACTAGATACGCAGTATAAAAACTTCGGATGAGTTAGACGGACAGGAGAATCACCAAAAAGGCTAAAATTTTCTTGATGATATGCTTAGCATTTCCAATCTTTCTATATGGAGCTGAAATATGGACAATAAGTCTACAGGACCATCGGAAGATCAATGTACTAGAAATGTGATGTTGGAGGTGTATGCTTAGAATCCACTGAAATATTCATTGCACCCATATATCAGTTTCCAAAGAAGTTTATCGTCAACAGTGCAATTACAAATTCTAATATTCTTTGGCAGCAATTAAAGGAAGATGAACCGTCTGGTTGTACAGGGAAAAATTGAGGTTAAAAGTTAAAGGTAACGCTGTCGCACTCAATGGGTGGACCTTATAAAATCCTTCACGCACTCCAACATCAATGTGTGTTCACACAATCCCAAAAATAGAATGAGACGCATCTCGAGAATCGCTGCGTAAAGGTAGACGGAAACATGATTTTTCAAGAGCGCACGACTATGAAGAAAATTACAACTATAGCTCTAATGACCCACTCGTTACTGGATGGAAGCATTTGAAAGTGAAGGCATTTAGATCCTTTTAACAAACTTACTACATTATCAGAACTAGCAAAAGCTAGTGTTAGAACTAGCAAAAGTTGGCGAAATGAGAAATTGAGAAGCACTTAGCAATATTTTTATCAGAGGGAGGAAGTAAAATGCAAGGTGCTAGAATTAGGCACTTCATTAAGTGATTTTCTGTACAATAAAAATAGATCGATAGATAGAATTAAAATAGAAAATAAATTATTAGACAGCCTCTAGAGGTAACAAAAAACAATGAAATTAGCCAAAAACTTAATTCCCAATTTTATGCCGTACAATATCTCCATCTTTCTTAAAGTTACTTATGTTAAAAATTTTGATAATGATCATGAGTTGAGCGCGCACTCCACAAAAGCTTCTCGGAAAAAGTAACAGGCACAAATGCAATCAAATGTCAAGTTCAGATGCGACATTTAACATCAAGTTAGCAATGTCAGCGTTTAGAGAGTCTAAATTAAAGATCACCTGTTTGTAATTTTAAGCAATATGTATGATAATTTTAAGCAATATGACATAGAAGGGTAAGTTTTCTCTTCTTATTTAGTGAATACATATATTTCTATATCCCACTACAAAAAGTACATAAGGCTAAGTGAAAAGTTAAGTGGAATCATCTATGTTTTAATGTTCTAGATTTACGCGCAAAATAAATTACAAATTGTGTTTTGCGAAAAACAAATGAAAAAAATATTTACAGAACAGACAGATAAACAGAAACAATGGTTAAAATACGATGAATATAAAACATGACTAAAAATAGTGAGTCGGCCGTGATCCACTCCAATGAGCACTCTATGATCTTAAACTCACACATAGAATAGGAGAATAACTCGAAACTGCTTCCAATACTGAGTTGAGCAAATGAGGCATGCAGGTAATCAGGGTTTGCAAACAGATGTTGGTACGTGCATGCAGAGTATGAAAGAATGAGAATCTCCGTACAAGCGAATACATGTTCAGTACAAAAGAAACGATGTTAAACCAATACTAATAGGTTGACATCTTCTATCACTTCGAATAAATGCAGGGCTAGATGCAACTCCTTCTTCACTTGCAGAAAGTTATACGTAACCGTTCTTAAAATGAAAAGGGAGTTGCATACAAAAGTGTAAACATTTACTTATAATTAAAAAGGTTTTAAAATACGACTTATATTAAAAAGAAGTTATTTATATCTTCCTATTGTATTATTATTTATATCACGCCTTCATTTCGTTTAAAATGAAAAAGGAGTTGTGTACACATTTACGAACTTGTATATAAAAGTGGAAATATTTACTTATAATTAAAAAGGTTTTAATATACGACTTAAATTAAAAAGATCTTTGTTTTTATTTTATTGAAAAAAGTTGTTCATATCTTCCTATCACGCCTTAATTTCGTTACGTTATGAAGATTTTGTTTTAAACATTTGATGTTACATGAAGTGTATTTTATATTCTCTACTGCGATATTTAATAATAGTTAGGTATGGATATACACACTATTAAGATGTTATATTTTTTCGTCATACAAAACTCGATCTTTTATGGTTAATTCAGGCATGCACCCGGCATTTTGTGAAGCAGACATTACATCCGGCATTTTGTGAAGCTTCTTCAGATATATACTCTGGGGGATAAATTTTTGTTCACTAATACGCGCTTCGCTAATAATTAAGGGCTGATGAGTTCGTCAAAAAATTTACTTAGATTTGAGCTGCGAACTTGTGTTCAGTTCGATGGTTTGGTTTAAGAAAAGGTATTTTAATATAGCATATATTTTATATAATAAATTTAGCAAAATTGAAGTATTACGGATTTAGATCGTTTAGCAAGTATACAAACGGTACTCGTATACGGATACTGCATATCAATTCGATTTCTTGTACCGCACCTTCCTAGTAGCTGATAGAGGCACATTCCGTTTGTGATCATGACCATCGACCTTCGATTGTTCTGTCCGATTCAAATTATGATTATAGTTACACTACTATAGTCGTCCGATCGTATCGTTTGATTTTATACCCATTTCTGGGATGCAAATGCACCTTGCACTATCTTAGCGAGCAAGCACATCGCTTGCCCGTGTTCGAAGCGAAGAGCTTTGATATAATGTTGATAACGAGAAATATTATGGGTGACTTAAATACTGGTCGCCGCGTGTTGGCATAGGATCTTAATTTTATGTAGTGGTACATTGGCATCAGATTGGGTTATGTTGAAAGTTTTCACTATAAAGTTATGCTTGACTGTAAAAAGGTACCTGGTCCATTTCGAAGCGAATTGCGTCGATGTGATGTTGATTTAAATGCTGGTCGTTGCGTGTTGGCTTAGGATCTTAATTTTATGGGTTGTGTTGAAAGTTTTAATATAAAGTTATGCTTGGTGAAAATGAGTGCTGTTGCAATGCAGGAATTGCAATTAAGTTGAATATACCTGGTATAATTTAATGCGAATTGCGTCAATGTGATGTTGATTTAAATGCTGGTCTTCGCGTATTGGTAGAAGATCTTAATTTTATGTAATGGTACATTGGCGTCAAAATAGATATATTTGACAGAATCGACTATAACTACTTGTAAACTACGTTGAGAAAATTAGTGTTGTTACAATATAGTACTTGCAATTAAGTTTTATATATAAGAAAAACATTCCAAGAATACAATAAATACGTTACGAATACGTTAAATTGGCACAGTTAATTATACTATACTGTGTGGCAGTTAATAATAATATTGGCACAAACCATGGCACAAACGATACAGGGCTAATTTTCTGCCACGACGGTTTGCCTTGTCTGCGTTGTAATTTCTATAATTTGAGCCGAGATGTTTATTAAATTTTGAAAGCAGATGCTTCAGATAAAACTCTCGATTAATATGTATTACAAACTGGAAGCGACTTTTTTCATATCGACAGGGCTACTACTGAATATATTTTTTAAAACTAATGTTATTACCATTTTTAATTTTTAAGCCCCGATTCTGACATATTAAGCCCAAATGTGACTTAGAATGTGACATTTTAAGTTAGGTACTTTCCAAGACTAAGATTTTATTATTTAATTAGAACTTTCAAACGAAATGATCTTGCTTAACTTGAGTCGACAATTTCAGAAGATATAAACAAAAGGTGAACTCAACTTTTGCGCGTTCCCACGTGCACTTGTCCAGATTATGTCCATATTAAATGAAAATTACCATTTTTAAAGTATCGACATTATGCAGGATTTAAACGCTCTCACTTTCTCCTCAAATTTATAAATACAAAATGCCTGAACTCGCATTTTATTATTTTTATTGTTAAACGACACCTTTATGAAGAATAAAACTGAAAATGCCCTACGAAACAAATTCTAGCTTTATCGCTAGTTATGACTACAGTTAAAGTGTGGACATTTATACATAATAAATTGAATAGGGTGTGTAGAATATATTGCTACACAGATTCTTTCACAATGCAAGCAACTAGGTTGTAGAATCAACATGCTACATCAACAATATGTGTTTACGTTCGCTACTGTCGCCGTCACATATTGAATTAGAACACTAAATGTGTAACCATATTTCGAGATTCATGTGAATTTTTAAGGTTGTTTTGTCTTTATGTATGTAACTTTTCGTCCTCTCCTTGATAGATGGAATAACTAGCGGTAAAAGAAAACAGCAAAGAATTTCCTAACAGAGCGCTTTTCATTCATTCATTTACAAGTTTCATAGAAGCTCTACTATTTTTAGCTCAAGTTATATATTTTGAAGAATTTAATTCTTCAAAATATCTATGATATGAGTACTATTTCTTTAATATAAATTTTTATGTCACCTTCCATGAAGTGATAATGAGTGACAATGATGAAATGTAATATTGTTTGGAGCAATTTCTTTTGGATATATATATATATATATATATATATATATATATATATATATATATATACAATATGCCAATTAAAATCAAAATCTGGCATGAAATAATCTCGTAAATAAATAATTCAATACCTATTTCACCAATTATTGAAATTCATTCTCTAAGGCAATAAAAGTTTATGGTAAATTTTGTACGGAAAAATAGTATAACACGCCTAACTGGAGCAGCATTAAAGAATCAGTAAAATATTTTATTTAACACCTATTTTACAAATTGTCGACATAAGGCGGTGAAAGGAGGTGTCAAAATTCGAATGGAAAATATAACACATCCATTGATTTCAAAGTAATGCATGACACATTTATGAAACAAATAATTAAACATTTAAACGGGAATAAAACCATAGAACAAATAAAGACTATGTAAAAAAGGAACTGAGGGCTGTGGTTTGGTGAAAATATAGACTTACTCTTGAAAATCGCCCCGGTAAAAATATTTAGATGCCAAATTTCGATTTCCACGGGGACGAATCGCGGGCGGTAGGTAGTCCTTTATATGGAATGAGGGTTGTTAAATTTTTCCATTAATACTGTTTACATCAAATATATACATAGTTTTCATGTTTCGCCATGATAATAACAGCGATATGGTCATGAATAGACTCTTAATTTCAATGGTGTATACTTTTTTGTAATACAGACTTTAGGTAACACTGAAGACGTTTCTGGTTCGGACGAGTTTCGAAACGGTATTCGCATAATGACTACACCGCATGCCTACACGCAATGACAAAATTTAACATTCAAAATGTAACATGTAGCTATGTACCATAATAAAAATATCATAAAAAAAACATTTGACGATTTAGTTTAACCACAAGAACTATTCGCGGTATTACTTTGTAACATCAGTTTAGTCTATTCGTCGTTACCCAGTCATCAGTTCATTTACCGTATGGGTGAGAGGTTACCCCAAAGTATGAAACAGTTGTTTCTGAGAAATGAATAAATTTACTAAATAATAGACTGAAACTACTTTGTTACTCAAATATACTGCTCGTTAGATGTGGCTTAACGGAGGAGATTCTTTATTTATTTGATGATATCACATTACCTAGAAAGTTGATGTTATATAAATATGAACCAAAAGCCAACATTTATTAACGAAAAGTAACGTTTTGTTTAAGGGTGTAAACATGGGTTGTCATTTTCTCTGAAAGTAGTTTTCTTCACTCCTTGGGAAATTTAAGCAGAAAATTTTTGTTGAATTTACATTTAAACAGAAATCAGGTAACTTATGTTTTTTACGACTAAAACAGGCAAAAAAGTGTATACTGCTGTAGCTTCTGCACGGCTTAAGAGAGTCTATGTCGTTCGTATGTGTGCGACCACATATATGTATGTTTGGGTTCGTTTTCAAGTAGTAGTATTGTTTCATTGTGAACTTCTTTACCGTCGTTTCATTCTTACGAGCTTGCTTCTTCTTGACAGTGCACATCTCCTATTGTAATTGTCTTGAGAATGCACATGTACTGTTTGTAATCCTTTTGAGAGTACACATGTACTAATGTAATTATCTTGAGAATGCATATGTACGGTCGTAATTATCTTGAGAGTATACATTTACTGTTGTAATTATCTTGATAGCGCACATATACTGTTGTAATTTCCAACCAGGCCGTTATTATCTGAATTTTCTGATTTTTGTTTCTGACGGTATTTTGTTTAGACGATTGGATCGTCACATTCTATTCAGGTCGCCATATTCGCCGTAATGAGCATTTGTCGTTGACATTCGTTCAATTAGCGAAGTCATCATTGCTCGAGTTTCGAGCTCAACCTTGTTTTGACACTTACCGTAAGTTTTGTTCATAATTATTGACCTTAGTCGCTGGGTTCGTCATTTCTATAAATAATCAGTAAACTAAAAGTGTTGTATGGTTCCTAAAACTCAGATTCTTAAACCTAGGTTTACCTGACAAGTATTGTAGAATTAAACGAGAACCGAATGGGATTTAGAAATCGTCACACAACTAACGAGGTAGACTTTATTTAGGTAACAACTTCAATTAGAAAATACAATGAACGATAATAAATACAGCTGCCATATAACGTGGCTGTTAACATGAACATTCCTAAAAACAAAACTGATTTATTCAATATGATGCCAAACACGAGCCAGCTATACATAAAATATATAGAAAATAGTAAATACATTTCTAAACAAGTATGGTATCAATAACAATATATTAATGAAATATTTAATTTATATATTGGAAATTAAAAAAACATAGTTTTCACGAAGAGTAAGTGTTTTTAATTTCATAATATTCGCAAACTCGAGTAGTAAAAATGTCGGTCTGTCTTCGACCCTTTTAGAGAGTTTTCTCTTAAATAATTAATTCCAAAATTTTTAAGAGGAAGTTGTCCGTATCATTTTACAGAAGAGATTTCCATCTTTCATATTTGATAGTTTCCTTCCCTCTCACCATCACTGTCTTTGTCTAGAACCGATTTTTTTCTGTTATTATTCTACTGGACCCCTTAAGCTTTATTGTATTAGTTTGTGATATGTTTACGATATGTATTTCTTATATCTATAATTTCAAATGAACCTTCGATTATAAGTATAAATGAAAACTAAAGAGAAAATCATCATTCTGAAGAAGTTTGTCTGTATGTCAGTTTATTTATAAATCAAGTTTAAAAAAACTCTTATTTGTCTTTATTTTAAAGTTTTATTTTACAAATAACGCGAGCAAATCTGTGGACAAATACTAATCTATAACCTCTGTATTTTTGCACTGGAATTGTTAAAAAAATATGTTTTTTTTCTTTTATTCTCATTTTATGATTCAGTTGCCAATTCTAAATCGTTTCTTAAAATTAGTCACATAAGTCTCGAACTTGTAAATAGAGAATTTTGTAAAGAAATAAATTTCTAAAGTTAATGTACCTATCTTTTTAGCACCCAAGGTGTTTTTTACCTGCGAAATTTTTTTATTTTGATACTGATTAACTCATCAACCGGGAAAATGGAGGTATTATACGCAACCTGCGAATTTGAAAAAAAAATTAACGTAAAAAATCGCCCGCACTCTTAATTTAGTGGAATTGAATATTTAAAGCAGTTACCATAGCGAATGAAAGAAAGATTATTGCTTTCAGAAAACAGAAATAATTCATATTATATTTTATTTTATGTTCTGTTTGTAATTATGCAACAGTAGTTCGATATTTATCGAGATATTTTAACCGATTCTTAAAATATTTTATGCAAAATTCATATTTGACTTTACATTATACGAGATAGACTAAATTTACGATTTTTGTTAACCCAGCGTGGACCCAGACTTCGCAATGCGTAATTCATTTAAAAGGTGTTGTTACTTCGTGATGCGACTTTGATGCTATGTGAAAATTTATATCTACAAGGAATAATACTTTACATTGTAATAAGTGCGTACTTAAAAAGATGAATACGTAATTCACTAGGTACGAGTGTACTTAAATTATATAATTGAATCGCTATTAAAATATGTTTATTTTAAAACATATCAAAAAACGGATTAACAAAAATATATAATTCGAATTATTTTATTTAAACAATGACAAACTATGCTCTAATCGAGTGTACTTATATTCGGAGATGGTTTGTGTCTGTTTTATTTTACATCGTTTTCTGCATAGACTCGTTACCTACTATTGTTGAGAATGTGGTTACGCACTTGAAACGGTTGCAAATATACACTTGTGATGAGAAAGGAAATACATTAGCCCTGAACTTTACTCGGCCATTGTAATAAACACTACATCTTATAGGTCGGTGTCTGATCGCATGGTAGTTGGCGCCTTATATCCGTATACATTCGAAGAAGTAATGGGTTTGTTAAATTATTAATTGGTTTATACAAATTGGGAATAAAATCCAACATGCTTGGCGTATGCCATAATAATATATAAAAGCTAATCGCTCAGCTTGAACAGTGGACTGAAAAACGTAGGTTCTTCAATATTCTCTTGTCGTTAAGCAAACGTGGCACTTTCAATAGTAAGTGTTGGCGTGGTGTATCTAA
This sequence comes from Druceiella hillmani, assembly GCA_039881145.1. Classification (NCBI taxonomy): domain Eukaryota; kingdom Metazoa; phylum Arthropoda; class Insecta; order Lepidoptera; family Hepialidae; genus Druceiella; species Druceiella hillmani. The sequence continues at coordinate 26,327,259 of JAYKKI010000009.1, read as the reverse complement.
TAAAAAATAACTTTATGTAGTGTTAAAGTTTATTTCTGCCATAACTATGTAGAATTTAACCTAAATGGACTTAACTGGTCAGACTTGTCCACAATTATTTACCTTAACTATCGAAATATACCAATATGAATAATAGGGAGTGGTTTATTCGAAAACCGGTAACTAATGTTCAAGAAATAGAATCTAATAAGTAGAAACATCTCCCTACAAAATTAATCGCAATCCTAACAAAAACATTTAATAAACAGAGATAAATTTCATGGCGTTTTGACCGTAAACATTAGGGAGATATCATATAAAACCAAGTCTATAGTGATCTTATTAACTCTGACACTAACATTCGAAAATGTCTGAAAGTCTCTTTAAAGGACATTTTGCGACTAAGCAGTATACGGTTACTATTTATTGAATACGGTTACTATTTGTATATTAATGTATAATGGTTAAATCATATTGTAAAAAGTATTGAATGAAATCAACTTTTATATGCCATGGAAGCCGCGTGATATCTTTGTTTTCTAAACACGTCAGTAGTAACATTTCTTAAGTGATTTTAATGAAATTTGTTCTGTTGTTTCAAAACCACTGGTTCAAAATTTAAGGGTTGTAAGTTCAAGGAGACATTTTTATCGATAAAAGAGTTAAATAAAAGATTTTTTTTGGTTTAAAATCGTTTTTCTTTATTTTTTTCTGAAATTTTGGAAATTTTTTGAAGTTATGTAAATTTATATATAGATTCCGACCGATGTGGTTGAAAAATAACATGGCCTTGCAGTTTATTCCAAACTTACCTGTCGTACATTATAATTTCTAGACAACCTGTGTAAAAGGACCTCAAAGAAATATAATATCTTGTATTAATAATTTAGAAGGGGGAGTGAGTGAAGAAGAGATAGTGAGTGAATTTTAAATCATTTTAAATGATCATAGCTGTCCATTTATTGTCGAAATATCACGTACGACAGATATTTAGTGCCTTCCATTTTCTCAGATAGCCAAAGTATTTTCATAGACAAAAGATTCAGACAGAAAAAAGGCGTATTTCATAGAAATGTGGAATATATGTGTTTCTTATATGGCGCAGAAATATTTATTTGGTAAATTATTTATTTAATTAGTATTAGAACCGTGACTGTATGTAGTATTAGAAAGTAGCTTTAACCACTTTTTTCAACATACATAACTAAAAAACAAATCATTCGATTTAGAAAAATAAATGCTTCTTATTTTGGAGTTTTTTTTGACCCCAAACAGAATTATAATAATTGTACAATATTTTTGAATAACTACTTTTTATCAGTTAAATTAAAAACCGGTTTTCTTAAGTCGCTATTTTGTTTTATGTTTTAATTCATCTTATATCGTCGTTTAAGCGATAACGGCAAACTTCTCAATATTAATTTTGTTTGTTTCGTTTTTGTTAGACAATTACAAGAGAAGTTATCATGTCGGCGGTATGCCTAGTATGACCCAACAGCTTAACGCGCTTCGGGTATACTCGGCTGTAGGCCGAACGAGAGGAATATCGAGCGGCCGAGTTTGTGTGGAAGTATTGTATGAAGTCGAAAAAAAACTGCAAGTTCGCACATCCTCACTCCTGCTCTCGGAGTATACTTCGTTATTTATACAGATATAAGTTTTGGACAGTGACCGAATTTTAAGGAGCCGTTGAGCATTGGTAACTAAATCATAAATGAGAATAAAAGAAAAAAATATTTTTTTTTACTTTTCCATACAATCCCGCGTTTTATTCAAACGGCATTGTATGGAATTAGTTGCCGATTCTTAATCGCTCTTTAAAATTCGGTCACTGACCAAAATTGAATCCTGTACACTGAGTATACGAGTATTCTGAGTGCGGGAGTAAAATGATGACGTATATTTTCCCTTTGGACAAATGCATTTATTTATTTTGTCGCGTATTTTGTATATAAACGATCATATTTGTTGCCAAAGATTTCACTTTTGCTGTGTTGTCTTAAACGTATCCATTTTTTTTATAATGTTGAAATTAATTTTTGAAAACATAAAATGGGTAAAAGGTTATTTAAATATCATATTACAATGTTAATGTTGTAACTGTCTTATTCGGAAATCTTAAGACTTTATTGGATATCAGCACTTTTGTCTTTATAATATATTTAAATTGAATATGTTTGGCTTTAAGTTTGTAAAAATACATTTTAATTTAATTTTTGCTAACTAAATGAAACTATGTGATGTAGTATTATTTCTACTTTATTTAAATTCTTTACCACGGACAAGGTTTTGTTGTATGACATTTTCAGGTGGGCAATTTGTAAAGATTTTCACAAATTGTCCACCTGAAGATGTTGTCATACAACGAAACCTAGATTGTGGTAAAGAATTTAAATAAAGTAGAAATAATACTACATCAATTAGTTTCATTTATTTGTGAAAAATTAAATTAAAACATATTAAAGAATCGTACTAATTTTAATTTGGTCATTGGTATGCAAACATCTTCGCACTCTCGTAAACAATTACATAAGTAAAATGTAGATGTTAAAAAATAAATTATTCATATCCACTTTCATTTTCATTATATAATTCATTACATAATGCATGGTTATATTTTTTAAAACACTTTGAATTTTATATATACTATTGAATGGTTAATAAAGATAATATAATATTTATTAACTAATTTTTGCTCACGACTTGTTTCGCGTTCCTAACAAAAATGAGTCTGTATTATTTTTTTTCTATTTTTATTTATATATATATATATATATATATATATATATATATATATATATATATATATACATATATATATATATATATATATATATATATATATATATATATAGCACCGCGGGGACGCGGGTTAAGTTCCCGACTGCTTATCGAGGGTTGATGGACTGGTGTTCTGATTGGCTGTAAGAGATTGCTCTCGTAGCAATAAGCATAAATTATATATATTACAGTACATAAATAAGTAAGTGATAAATATCGAAATTCGAATTATATATCGAAAGTGTCATTATAAAAATTAATTAATATCGATATCGAAATATTTTAATTATTAATATCGATATCGAAAGTGACATTTACGACATCAATGTCGTTGTTAATACTCGTATAATACTTGAGAAAAGAAGTCATTCCTTTGTTCCTTTTCAGTGACAATCCGAGCAAACCAACTGGATAAAATATTATTTTTTTAAGCGATTGCAAAGAGGCAGAGTGGGTAGTCTAGAATTTTATTCACGTTCACTATCCTCTTTCATCATTTCGCTGATCTGTTTCTTGTTTTCCTTTTTACATATTGGTTTTAATATTGATTTAAATAAAAAAAAATATTAAATAAATTCTCGATTTATTGTTTTAATGTTAAATATTTTCATGCTAATTACGACAGCATAATTTATGCTGTAATGTGCTTGTGAAACGTTAGATGCATAGAAATTGATAAGACATCATAAAGGCAGGAGCAAATTTGTATGGATTTGGAATATGGGGAGTGAATTAAAAAAATATACTTAATATAATGTTCAGGAAAACTATCAGCTATCGACGCTTTTCTTACGATATTATATATATATATATATATATATATATATATATATATATATATATATATATATATACATATATATACATATATATACATTTACATATACATATATATATATATATATATATATATATATATATATATATATTATTTCTTCTGACTGGATGTCGTATCCATAGATAGAGAGCAGACGGGCGGGGGTCAATTTATAAACGACATAACGAATGATTGTTTTAGTGACAAAGACCTGTTTTTGTGATACCTCACACATAAAATGACACTACAAGGAGCCATTTTTAAGACACTTTACATTCTCTCTTGACTCTATGCTTTAGCTTTTCCTTTAAGTTACCTTTAAAAATGACTGCAAACTTCAACTTACTATGTCGCAAAGTGTTTTCTTGTTGGCATTGTCGCAAGATGCAGGCCGGAATTAAATAAGGTGTTTTTCTTCCAACACAACACTCGCAAATTTTTCCTTTTTTTATCGTTTTAGTAGTTACATTTTTTTCATATTAATTGCTGAACTTAATGTGGTGGAGAGTTTCTCTAAAATCGTAATTTGTTACATTTTTATTTAATGTCGTATTGATGTTTAGTTGCTTTTCCGGAAAAGCTTCTGCATTTAATTTATGTTTTAAACATGTTTTTACTTGATGCTCATACTTTTTGGAAGTCTATTGAAATCTTTAGAATTTTTCTTTTAACACTTGTTTTCATTAATTTTCAAGAAATTACGAAGTGGGTGGATAATCATAATAACTACATAAACGATATATATATATATATATATATATATATATATATATATATATATATATATACACAGGTAAAGCATTGTCGAAACACTTGTTTCTCGCATTCTATCTAATGAAGTCTATTGTATAGGTCTTCAAAATAAAATAGGAGTTCCATTTACTATTTTTCATTTTTAAACTCTGCTTTGCAATATATTTAACATGAAATTAGTCTTGTTTTTATTAGAACATTCAATTAAAATTGATTTGATTAACTTGCATCAACAATTTAAAGAAATACAGATGACTACGTAGACATTTTTCTTCCATAGATTGCATAGAACTTTTCTGTTACAGATTACCTATCTTAAGGTTTGCGCGTTCTGCATTATCTACTCTTATTATTAAATAATTTCTCAATGGAACCAAATAATCTGATTGTGCTGTCATCAATCTTTTATCTGATATTAATATCTGTCATGAACTTACAAAATTGCTGAACACTATGTTTTAAGACAACTCGCTTTTCAATAGCTTTACTTCAGATTATAACGAAGTTTTTTCTCGATTAATTGTAATGTTTCGAAAGCCTTTTCTGACGTTTACATATCATAAAATGTACAGAAATATATACATATTTACGATAGTTTACTTAATCATATCATCTTACACTCAACATATCACAGGCACAATGCAATACTCCTATTAACATCATCATAATATAACGACAGCTACTCTTCTATAAAGTGAGTATGAACTTAAATTCAGAACAGAGACGGCCAGCAACGCGGAAGCAGCCCACATTTAGATTTCATCTCCATGCATAATCTTTCCCATAGAGCGAACGAGGTGATCCACAGTCTCGTGACAATAGAAGATAAGGAAACTTTATTATAAAATGACATAACCGCACTAAGTAAGCAAGAGGCAAGGTTGGGCCAGATGCCGACATTTAATTAGACAACGATTGTTGTCAAGCTTACGAAGTAATTGTGCGGGCAGTTTATTGTTCATCTCGTAGTTCTTTAGGTAACGTTGGCTTGTAATAATGCTGTAAATTGAATGCAGTTCTCAGGAAAGTGCATTGTCGCAAGATGCAGGCCGAAATTAAATAAGATTTCTTAGAAATGAGGAAAAGAAGTTTGCCAGTTGATTTCGACAAATTATCTACCTCGATCTTCAGGATGCGGTAAGCGATGATTACGACGAACCTCAATTCATAATTTGAGCACATTTCAAGTGACACTATTCTGTATTATTTCCTAGTGGATTCGTTCATTTTCTCATAAATTGTTTTAATTTTTTTTAAATACAACATATTTCTTTCCGTAATTTGTCAGAACTTTTTATGATGTTTCGTCCTGTTTTACTTTAATTTAATTATTTTAACTTTGTTATAATAATAGCATTAACTTGGCACTCTCAAAAATGAGCAGGTTAGAATTTCGCAGTGAGTTTGTATCTTTGTAGGGGCTAATCTCGGAAAATGTTAAAGCGGTTCTAAAAAGTTACTGTTTGAAAAGTCATTATTACCCACCATGTATAAACAGCATTATATCTAGTACATGTAAAAGAAAACGTCTCTTTGCCCGTTTTCTCTCTTCGAGAACTTGAGTTAATATTAGTGTACGTTATCAGGTCAGGAATTTATTTCAATATTTGCCAACCCTATTCTAGAATGTGTGTAAGCATAATACCTATAAACTGTACATTGAGGGTGGCAGTGTTACAGCGCCGGATGGGAGTCTATGCTCACCAGAGGGCGGTTACTGTTCAACGTCACATTCAGACAAGTGAAACTGCCGGTGCAAAAGTTAATCTTTCATAAAAGAGTAGTGGGTACTTTTTAAGTCAAACTTTTGGAAGATGATAAAATAATTAGTGGATATGTCAACGATTTGATGGGCTTTGTAGCATTATTTATCTGACGAAGTTGATATATAATTTATAAGCTAAGCATTACTTGTCACCAGACTAGAGTAAGTTAAGCCTTTCCAGGTACTTATACTTAATAATGTCAACTCTACTATTTCTTTCCTTTCACTTCGTCGTTAGTTTTTATTTATTTTTTTATGTTATATTTATATAACACAGCCGAGTTAATATTAATTATCACTATTATTTATAACAGCGGTTTAACGTTCATGCGTAAAAGTTATATTAATCCGTTTAATCCACAGTATTTTTTGATGTAACAAACTATTTCAGTGTGGATGTCTTCTTCGTTAAGTATATATTCTTTTTTTTAATCACGTCCAATACATCAGCCTTTGTGTAGATACATGACTTATTGTGGAAGTAGAATATTGTTGTTATTGTTTATATAAAACTTATCAGTTTATTAAGATAATCTTAATAAAAAATGCACAGAAAAACATTGCGTTAGAAGTTATACTTCTTTGGCATAATACAAGAATAACTTTACTTAGCACGCAAATAATTAGTGAAAATAAAATAATAAAAGGACTGGAGCCTGATTATAAATACGATAGGTAAAATGAAATCCAAAAATATAATTAAGAGTTAAATAATTCATAATTTATAATGCATAATGAAACTTAACTTCACTTACATAAATACACTTAAAATATATTTTAAAAAGCTTGTAAGCAATATTTCTGCCACGAATATTCATAATAAACTTTTTTATTATCATATGGACCGCCTTTAAATTTCAGTTACTAAAAATATTATTTAAAATCACAGATATAACTTAGGTTCGCATGAATATAATACACGCGTTGTATATTTATAAATAACACAATAATTACCATGAATATAGTATCAGGCACTACATGCATGTTAAGTGAGCAACTTTATCCTGTCGATTTTTGTAGACTTCAAAAGTTTGTCATGAAAAATTTCTAATGTAGGTCAAGATAGAATATAGTTTTACTAAGATTGTGTCACATAAGTGTAAAGAGATGCGATATTTGAAACAGTTGTACTCTCAGGGGAGAACATACTAATTACCAAAGGTGTATTTTTTGTGTCGTTATTTCTACTTCTTTTAGCATATCGATTAAGAACGAACTGTGTAATAATGCTATTTCCGTCATTATAATGACCATTATGACAAAATTTAGAACTGTACCAATCTGTGTTAAAATTTCAAAATTACTGTAAATTAAATATGTAAGTCGGACACAGAGTTACTGTTGCATAAAAACTCTATTTATTGAAAAAAAAAACTTTAGAAAATATATCGAATCGATGTATTAAAGGTATGCTGTGTTTAAGGAGTTTTACAAAAATCTAGAAATACTTCTAAAAAATATTTAGAAATACTTCTACTGCTCGATAACCGGAACAAGATAAATTATACGGTAAATATGTGATTCATCTTAATATGAATCTGTTTAGATGTAACCTTGCGTGGGTCGCCCCATATGGGGCAAGTAACCTTACTTTTACGTTTTTTAATATGTGATCGATATATAATCTATTCCAGTCCAATAAACACCTCCACCTTGACTTACTTCCAGTCTAGATCTTTATAACCTTGGTCAGTCGGAAGTTGACGTGACTTCGAACTTCCTTTCTGGGCAATATGTCGTTTCTAGTACTATCTTATATTAACTACGTATATGAGAATGTGAATTTAAAGGAAAGTGAGAAAATTTTCATGAGCGAAATGGGAAGAGCGAGTGGTCGATGGAGTTTCGCTCTGCGTTGCCAATTTCTCACCGCGTTCTTGAATATCCGAATGAAGTAAGCCTATCTAGCTTTTTCAGTTTTAACGATACTCTCTGTCATTATAAATTATATATTCATCGTTATGTGTTAATGATATTGAGACAATACGAGTAAATGTTTTGATAGTGTCAGTCGTTCAGAATAATAATGATTATGAATGTGTATATTTTGCGAATAATATGTTCCCATTTTTGTTACGTGATTACCTTAATATTTCTGTTTTCTTTTAGCAATAGACAATTTTGGAAGATACGTTAGAAGGGAAACGTCTAACCATAACATTACGTACTTTTGTTATTATTAGAGTCTTATAGTGAAACAGAGGACGCTTTTGTGAAACAAGGATTTGTCCATCATAGCCTGACAGCTTATATAGTTTAAGATCTATGTGAATGAAATTTTGCAACTAAATGCTTCACATGTCAATTAATTTGCTAGAATATTCAAAATAAATATTCCTTAGCATACCACTCCATATACGTAAAGTGGGTTTTTTGACCCATGCATTGAGCTGAATGACACTGGATGGTTCTTTTAAACTTAAACTGAAATTGAATTACTATTGTTGACTATTTGTCAGTTCCAAGTTCGTCTGAAATATTAAGTTTTAAAATAATAAGCAATGTGCGTGACCGCGATTATTATAGAAAATTGGCTTAGTTAAAATTTTAGTTTTCAACTGTCCCAACTAAAATAAGGCTGTTTTTTCTAAGGGCGTGCTCTCTTTTAACATAGATCAGAAAAGACATACGCCACATACCTACAAAGCCCATGACAAGATCCTAGTTCTTATTTGAGGAAATTTGACTTTGAAAGTAAAAGAATTAAATGAAAATTATTATATAGTTATTATATAAGCAAATTGTATATTTTTGATATATAACATTATATTCTACAGAATCTTGCACCTGATATTTGCGATCAATTATAGTAAGAGTATGACAAACAAGAAAACCTTTAGATGTTCTAACTCAATATGAAAATAGTTGCGGGCATATATTTCTAGCATGGGTTTATCTGTACAATTGGAAGTGAGCATAAGAAGTTTAATAAGATAATAAATGCTTTCTATAACTAAACATCAAAGGAGAATATAGCGACGGTTTTTATGGCAATAAAGGAAGCAATATTGTTGTTAAAAATATAGCATATGCTTCGATCCAAGTCTAAGAAATAACTTATGGGAAATACGACTTCAAAATTTGGCAGTATGACTCAAAATTCATTATGTTAATAAATATTTATTTGTTGATATATAAATGTATATATGTAATCGTAATATATCCATATAAGTACAAGAACATGTTTTAAAGATATACGTAGAATATTAAGTTAAAATTAAGGCTATTTAAGGATGATACCGCAAACAATGTTTTCTCCACAACAAGGAAAATATTAACAAACCTCTCCCTAGAATGAAACTATTAACGTTATGTCTCTTTCATTCCAGAAACACGATGACGGTGAAGAAATCGACGAGGTGCGGCGGCCACGCCGCGTTGCTCTCACGGCAGCGCCTCCAAAACGTCAATCAGCAGATCGATATGAACTCGGTGACGAAACCGAGCAGTCCGCCGAACTACAACATAATCGTGGGCTTCAACGAAAAGGACCAGCTCGAGTTGAAGACGAAGGACGATAGCGAGAAATCGAATGCCGACGATGATAAATCGAAATTGAACAAAAACGAATACGGAGATGTAAAATCGAAAATAATAAAAAGCGAGTCGATCAAGATAGACGACGTCACGAACTGTGTCAACGTCGAGAGTTATCCCAATTGCGAAAATACGCTCGTTTTCTATGCGCAGAAGAATCATATCAGTGAAGCTATCGCCCTGAAGTTTGAAAACGAACAAGACTTTAAACGGATTTATTTTACTTATAAATATTTTAAAATGAGAAATCGGTTGACAAAAACAACAATAAATACGACCGCCTACGCTAGCACTGATAACCTTTACGTAAGGAAGAACAAGCCAAACGAAAATGTACGCAATAGGAAAGATAGTGTGACCATCACTGATGGTAAAATATCACCGAAGAATGAATATAACCTCATGCAGACCACGGATAACAATGGCGTGACGCATATATCTGTGCAACAGAAGTTCCAACCGAGGTTTGATCAACCCATGAGTTTAATTAACTTAAATAATTCAGATTTAGGTGAAATCGACAGTATTATATATACTGACATCGATATTCCCGTAAAGCCGCAGAGGAGAAGGCTTTTATTTTCCAAACTGAAGACGAAGGCTCCTCTACCACCATCGGAAGGTATGGAGCATCAATCTAAGAATATAATGAAAGGGCAGTTCGTAAGGGTTAACGTGGAGCGAATACCTGATGTGGTACCGAAGGAAATTAAGTTGAACAAGATACCGGATGTGGCAGCTACGAAGGATGTGAAAAATCGATTAAGGGCAGCAATGCTGAATAATAATTCGTGGTCGTCTAAAGGTAAGTTATATTCAATTGGCGCATATCATTTCAAATGTTATAATATGAAGGGAAAAATGCTCAAATTTACAAAGAATTGCAGAAAATTCATAAGTATTTAAATATATGAACTGGAGCGAAATTGTTTAATAAAATATCTTTTAAAAAACAGACTTTAAAAAAGGAATGTACTAAAAAGTAAAAAATTATTAACTCATAATAACTACCCACTTATTTGCAATAAATAACTAAGTTACTTATTTTTGAAGTCGGTGCCAGCACCGCCGATCAACTTAAACAATTGTAAAATTTTTATATTTTACATACGCCCTTTATAAATCTATTTAGTATTGTAAGTATATTAGAAGTTAAAGTTTTTAATTTACATTACAAATTAAATTAAATTGTAAATTTCTTTAAGTTTGTCGACAGTGCTGGCACCGACTTCAAAAATAAGTAACTTAGATATTTATTCCATATACGTAGGTATTTATTTTGAGTTAATTATGTTTTACTTTTTAGGACATACCTTTTTTGAAGTCGGTTTTTTAAAAGATATTTTATTTTAGAATTTTTAGTTATTAAATATGTGATTAATACATTAATAATCACAACTGTTTCCTTTCTTAGAATATTGCATAATTATTAAAAGTCACGGGAAAAAGCGAATATATGGATGATTTCCTCTTTGTCTAAAGTTGATTATTAACAAGCAATTCGTTAAGGAACTCCATTGTTCATTTCCGAACGTCGTCATCAGATCATCATTATAATTATGTAGGACCACACATATAGCACCCTCTTTCAAATAAAAAAAGAATCATCGAAATCGGTCCACTCGGTGAAGAATTATCGCTGAACATACATGAAAAAAAAGGTTCCGACGTATTGAAAACCTCCTCCTTTTTTGAAGTAGTATTTGATTAATTCGAGGGGTACAAAGCAGAAAGGGACAAATATAATCATAGTTGCATGTAAATTGCAAAATTTTCATGAACTATAATTGTATATGCATTTAGATATCTGATCTCAGTAGAGGCCAATCAATAATAAATTAGTCATGTTTATTTTTTTCACGTATATATGTATTCTTACTGAGTTTATGAATACTATATATGGATAGAGGTTGCCGGAATGATTATATAGATCATTCCGGCGGAATGATTATATAGATCATTCCACATGATTATATAGATCATTCTATGCATTATATAGATGTTTAAAAATAAAGAAAATAAAAAGAAACTAAATAAGGCAATTAGGTTTCTCATACAGATAGCATATAAAGTAGGTGGGATCTATAGAGGAATAGGGTTCCGAATAATACCAGTATAATTTCGCTTTGGAGAACGAAAAATCCGAGTTGGGGAATATTAAACGGATTAAACATACACAATTAAATGAAACTACGTGATGTAGTATTATTTTTACGAACCACGACCTAGGTTTCGTTGTATTACAACATCTTCAGGTAAAGAAAATAGAAATAATACTACATCACGTAGTTTCATTTAATTGTGAATAATGAATTTCTACAAAATTAACGCCAAATATATTAAATTAGGATTAAACATAATTAGTATTTTCCTTGCATTCTCGCTGCGATCTGATTACTATCATTATTTTGCTTTGTTGAATTTTCATCTGTTGCCTCTGTACGATAATTTCCTATTTAGCGTGGTATCAACAGGCACAAAGGAAAGTGGACCTTTTTCGAAGAGAGAATATTCTGAAAATCAGACTTTAGCAACTCGAAGATATAATATGAATTGAGAATTAAAATGATTTTATTAAGACAATTTATGGTTCTATCATCTTTTTAATCGTTCATGACCTACAATTATAATTTTTTTAGATTAATGTTACCGTCTCTTGGATGGTCATTTGTAGGATTCTTGTGATCTGGTCGATCCAACAAGCTAGCTATCGGCCACAAGATCTTCACCTTTCTACCCTTCCTAGTGGGATGTTTTACTTTAGCTTGTTAGGGTTTTTGTGATAATATGGCTCAAGTATTTGAGGACCCGATGGGTATTTGTACAGGACACCTATCGCGGATGCCGATATCTTTGATGATGGGCTCGTTAGTCCAATGGACAGTTCAAAACACAAATAGTGTGCACTGTCAGCATCATGTCTCGAAAGAATTGATGCGTTTTTAACAGCAACCTTTATGGTTTAGGTCTCAGAACTGTAGAAAAATACGAGAAATTTCTACAGCTTAGTGATAAAATAACTATAACTGCAGAAGGACCAGTGAGCATCTTCGTATATGAGTTTCGAAAGGGTGAAAATTTCGAATGAAGAAGTTGTAATATGTACAATTTAAAATCTTTTTACATGGCCCCATTATGTTTTTGCTGAGTGAAGATGCCTTCAAAGTCAAGTTCTCAAATTGTTACGAGACGGATTGTAGCCGTAGCTTCGTATCATGGTTAACAAAGTTCTGTGGAGAAGTGAGGTATAACACTACAATATATATTTGAAAAACTGATCTATTTCATAATTTTATTAGCATTTTAGAAATCTGAAGTCACAAAAACTTTATGATTGATGAGGTTTATGAGTGATGAGATTATGAGTGATGACTTTTATGAGTTATGAGCTTAATCGACAATTAATCAGCCTCAATAGCGATGATAACATATCTCAATTACATCATAATGTTATGACCTTAAATTAGAAACCATATTTTTGGTTCGATTATGTTTAATCCATTAATTTCTCATTTTCAATTTTATCTTCATTTTAATACTGATACCGCATGAAGTTCTTTCGTTAATGATTATCTGATGTGGTTATGTAAAAACATAGTCTTTTAATAAAACGCTGATTACCCACGCACACTATGCCTGTATCTGCGCTTATAAATGTGTTTAATACATGATTGTTTAATAAAGATGGGCTGATAATGAGTATGGATGGATAGAGTTTCTGAATATGGATTGCTATATGGATGTCTTGTGTTTCATCGAAGTATATAGGGCACTCTTATGGAGACTTTATTTATAAAAAGATGATCTTATATAAAAAAGGTGGCCATAATTTCATCTAGACGTTAGAATGAGTTAAATAGTATTCCAGTGGGTAAAAAAGTATCATTCAAATGATGTTATATGCAATTGTTAATACATGATGTTAATACAGCCAAGTGGTAGCATGAAGGAAAGTGTAACGCTGTCAAAGGCGGCAGGCGTTACATTCATTCATCGTCATCTGGAACATACATTACAGAGAAATAGTGATGAAACCTAAAGCAAAGTCTATCCTTAATTGACATATTTGCTTAAACTTAAAAAATAGAAGCGAGTTAATATTTACTTAACATATATTTTTGATATAATGATATATCTTATACTTTTTAAGCCACGAGTTCTGGACTATTCTAGAAACACTGCCGAAAATTTCAGAATATATTTGTTGCAACGCATGAATGTGAATATGCCGAAGTCTGCTCGTTGATGATAATTAGCGCTAAGTCTTCAAGTGGGTTACATCAAAGGAAATGGATTTAAATCGATATCAAATACGGACTCTTCTAGTTTATGAGGTAATGTTTGTCAACAATTATTGGCATTAACACGCAACATCGAATAGTTGAAGCAATGGGTAACCGGTAATGAGAAATGGGTTATATATGTTAATTACACACGCGAACGTTAATGGCTTAAGTGTAGGACAAACATGAGTTTCAGTACCCAAATTTAAAATGAATACCAGAAAGGTGATGCTGAGCTGTGATGTAATATTGAGGGCTTTATTCATTGGGAGTTGCTTCCGGAGGTATTTACGGTGAATGTAGAGAATAAATGTCAGCAATTAGATCGATCAGCTAACTAAGTACTCAACAAAACTAAGTTTATTCTCCACTATAACATTCGGTCATATACCGAAAAATATACTCGTCATAAATTACCGGATTTGGACTGAGTTCTGTTAGTATATTTATCTGATTCATCCAGTATTGAGCCATGTGATGATCATTTGTACAAAACTACGAGCAATCATTTTTAAAACAAACGATTCAACAATAAGGAAGACCTTAAAAGATCTTGTATTTTTTTTAATCTAAGTCATCTGATTTTTGTACTGAAAGTATATTGTCGCTACATACCAGGTGGCGGCAAGTAATGTATAATGACAGCGCACATGTGGTTTGATTTCCTTGATACATTAGATTTTAAAATATTTTTTTATGAAAACAGGTCGGGGTTAAAAACTTATTGGCCAACCCAATAGCTCATCTACTCAAGCATGTATGTCGCGACCGCGTTCTCCTTTGCAATTTATTCTCGAACATCTGTTCGAGTAAATTGGCCGTTTTAACGGCTTTTCTCACGTTTGCGTCAATTATAGCAAGTATTGTATCGAATAGCACTACCGTAACATATTTCGCTTCGCTTGTCGTAAGCGACTGAATTGAGTCATCATTTATACGATATACTAAAATTTATACTGAAAAACTTCGGATACATCACTATTTTTTACTTTCGAGTGATTTACGATTCGATCATTGTATTCGATTCGAGACATTGTATTCGGTCAAAAGATCAATGGTGAGATTTTAATTAGAACAGATGTCACAGCTATTAATTATGCGATAAAAGCTGAATTTACATAACGTCTGAAGCGTGATCTGCATGTTTGTCTGGCGCCTAAAAAAACTTTGTATTTGACAATTTCTTACAAATATCCCCCGAGGTTTTTTAAATATCAAAAATTAAATAAATATAACAAAGAAATCAATTTAAAAATTCGATTTTATTAAATATCTTCCCAATGATTTTGTTCAAACTGTCCATATTATTAGTATTTTATGTGCCAAATAAGCTTACAACTAGGACTATGCTGGATACGAACTGCGAATTGTTGCAATGATCAGTGCTCTATGGGTTAATAAAAAATCCAATTGCACTTAAAGTGTAAAATCGTTTTTTCATTATTTTTTTATAATTCTGCACTTCATGAGTTTTTAATCAGGGCTGGTACGGTCAAGTCCTGTGACATTTGTTTTCGCATTAGACAAGGTTATAACATTGATACGCTCCCCTAAAGTACTATACAGATGAATCTAAAATAATACCTAAATACAGTTTTATAGAATACTTTAATTGAAAAATACGTTTTAGTTTGGCTAACATTTTTGATCAAGAAATTGTTATAATCATTTAGAATTTCCGACCGTAATTGCTTACAAAACTTTGTTGATTAGAAATAATAAAAAAAAAAAAAATTAATATATATTTTATCAATTCGAGACGTTTTTGTGTAATAATTATCTTTAAATTACGTTTTTTGTGCATAAATAGAGATTCGCTTCCAAAATTAAATAACTTATTGTAATACACGGTACAATCTATAGAATGTTTTTTATTTTTTCCATTTGTATCCAAAGAATTCTCGACAGATAAATCTTATTTGTGTCGATTTCATTATTATTATTTGCAGATTCATAATACAAGAATCAAGAGATGAATTAAAATATTTTCAAGTTTAATATATTCAATATACATGTTATACGAATAAATGAGAATATGAATTTTTATACACACATATATATATATATATATATATATATATATATATATATATATATATATATATATATATATATATATCGTTACGCGATAATTATATACTTAAATAGTCAAACGATTAATAAACTTCTATAATATTATCTTTCGCTAGTAGTCGTTTGTACGTGTAGTGGTATTAAATCGTATATATAATTAAGGTTATCTGCATAAATCTTTATTTACGGCCACAAAATTTAGTACTGAAATTTCAATGAGCGCTGTATTACGCAATTAACTTTTCATTAGCCATAACAAATGGTAAAAAGGTTAAATTATAAAATTGTAAAGGAAATGATAAATTTTGTTACTAACCATTTCAGAGGTATACGAGGTAAAATATTTCAGAATAAATGCAATGTTTTCTAAGTATCAAAGGAAAATGGTGTGTAACATCAATGATGATATACAGCACATGATAATTGCAAAGGATAAATTAAATTTTAATATTAGGTAATGTTTTGAAGAGTAAAAGGTTAAATAATAATATTGTGAAGGAAATGATAAATTTGATTACTGACTATTTCAGAGGTATGCGAGGAAAAATATTTCAGAATAATTGCAATTTTTTTTAAGTATCAACGGAAAATGGTGTGTAACATCAATGATGATATGATGTTACAATCAATGATGTACATGATAATTGGAAAGGATAACTTAAATTTTAATATTAGGTAATGCTAATTTTAATATTAGGTAAGCTAGGCAATGTATGAAAGCACGAATAATGGGTTATAAAGGAGTGACCTGTACGGTGAAAAATATAAACCTAGAATGAAAGTGTAGGTTAAAAGAGACAATGATTTTGAAAATAACGAAATCTTTTGAAATTGTTTTGTACTTGGATAATTAGCAGAGCTCGTGAAGTGGTATTTGTAGTGATACCACTTTCAAGCACCGACAGCGCTCGACATTTGCTTAATTTCTCATTTTCAGGTACTTCTTCTCCGAGGAAAACTGTAATATAATACTTCAATTTTCGACTTCCATTCGTGGTTACTGGGTACAAATTATTTTATTTCTAACACAAGATAAAAAATTGTACTGGAGATTGAAAGGTCAGGAGTCTTAATCTGATTAGTGTTAAGTTGATTTTTGCCACGAACGAAAAAAACTATAGAAAAACATCGACTGTTAGATATTAAAATGACATTTGGAAGGTATTGAATGAAAGCGAAGTACCAGAAATTATATAAGCAATGCAAACTTTTCGACATTACTGCATAAATTTTACTGCGCGTACCCGATTAGGACTTCTCTTGTCACCATTAATTAGAGACAATTAGGTAACTAGGAAACATGTACCTAACACCGAGATGTCAAATCGTAATTATCGACGCACCCGTATCAATATCACGTTCACGTTGCTTACATCTACGTGACATTCACTGTGCCCACGTATTCTACAGTATGGACCTCACGTAACTACGTGATTATTTAATGTGATGATTATTTACGTTATTCAAGTATGTTTTGCCAAGTGGCAATTGCATTGCATACATCGAGTTGCGAAATAAGCGAGGTTTCAACCGATATTGGTTCGTTATGTGGTTCAGGCATGTTTGCTGTGATGTGTAAGTGGTAGTGAAGGCTACATTACTTCAAAATATCGTTAGGTATTTTAAATGATGTTTAGTTTGAGTTAAATATTGGCTTAAGTATATTTTTAAGCAGTTTGATTTCGGTCTAAGTTGATCTTAGAAGTTTACCTTGGATTAAGTGAGAGTCCGATCAGAAATGTGTGTGCGTTGGGTTTAACAGATCCCTTCAAATATTTAATATAGTATCAAAATGTATTACCGGATAGTCTCTATCTAAATAATACGTAGTAATTTTGAGCGATTATTCATTTTAGCGTATTTTACGTTACTTTGTCTTATTACACACACACATATACACACATACATATACATATCATTGTCTCTTACGTACATGCCCCATGTCTATATAGGTTTTTCTTTATAGTTCACGCAGCATAACTTGGACTTAACATTTTTGATCCTTTTATAAGAATATAACGTTTCTATTTCATTATTACGTCTTCGCACTATATCGCTCGCATTTTTTGCCCATCTTCTAGTATGTCGTTTTCATAGCATGCTTAATATAGCATTTTCAATTAGTCGATCAATGCACCTGCGATTGTCAGCTTGATTGTTCTAATTATATAATTAGTGTCTATATACAAACAATCAAACTTAAGTCTCTGTATATTATTACAGATAAATGTAACCATGTTTTTTGATATTTTTGGGCATAAAAATTCAGCATAAAAATTCTGATACGGCATTGAATGGAAGATGAAATAAAGAGAACCCTTGAACACACAAATAACTTTTTATATATAAATCGGCATGTGAAGCGATAAATCTTTACATAAAGGTACAAACAAGGTAATTTTAAGCCGACCTCAAAACTGGTTAGTAGTTCCATCTTTCAATCACTATTTAAACTCGATGACACCTGTTTTCTGCTTAGGACAAAAAATGAGGGCGAATTTTGAAATAAACACTTCACAATGAATTACAGGAATGTTATGAAAATACCCCAGTCTAAACATGTATAACCAGCTCAAAACTGTAGGCAGCTTTGTAATATTATAAAGAAGTAATAAAACAATCCACCAAACAGAACTTTTTAGTTGATTCTATAATTAGTGACGAATAACCAAAGATTTTATTTTTTAATTTATTTTCATGTTTTACCTAGATTATCGTAAACGATCGATTATTATTAAAATCGTTTACAAATTGGTAGATATTGACTGAATTTGTTTTCGACGACAAATGTAGCGTACGAAAGGCGTCTGATATTTGAAGACGAAACTGATATTTGAACCCGAAACTGATATTTGAAGCCGAAACTGATATTTGAAGATGAAACTGATATTTGAAGCCGAAACTGATATTTGAAGACGAAACTGATATTTGAAGACGAAACTGATATTTGAAGCCGAAACTGATATTTGAAGACGAAACATATATTTGAAGACGAAACTGATATTTGAAGCAGAAACTGATATTTGAAGCCGAAACTGATATTTGAAGACGAAACATATATTTGAAGACGAAACTGATATTTGAAGACGAAACACTACGTTTTACAGCTGAAGCTATATATTTACTCATTGTATATATAAACGTAGATGAACATATATAAGTGTATTCGAAAATAAATAATGAAATAATTCTAACTCTTCTGTTGCTATGTAGTTAGCATCTGATGCCCCGTTTCTGATGTCTCCGTTCGTGATTTCTACATACATATCTTTATTATATTCTTTTTTACTAATAATGTTAGGGTTCTCTTTAATATGACTATAATTAACTATCGAAAGAAGAATATTTCTAAAGTTTTCATCAAAATTCACACTGATAAAAAGCAAAGTTCATCTCTGACGGCTAATTTATACAAAGAGATTAATAATTCTTAAATAATTGCGCCCATCTCCAGATTAAAAAAAGAATGCACAATAGCTTTGAATATTAGTCAAGGTCGAAGTAAATGGAGATACCAGAATTGTATAAAATATAAAAAGGTGATATAACAGTATATCAGAATGAAAGAGGAGCATTGTCACGAACACCTTTTACTAACATTTTATTAACATATTTATATGTTTGGGGTTACAAAATAAAGTACGAAATATTGAGGCAATTTAATAGTTTGTCTACATATAACTTTTGATATTTTGTTATAATTAATAATTTTCCAAAGATGAGGATGGGACTTTTCTAGAAATGTTGTCGAAAATTCCAAAATAATTCGTTATAAGGTGTAAATATATCTTATAGTATTGTGTTAAATAATCCTAATGATTTCATATACCCTAGCTCCAGGTTTGCGGTAATAGATACCACTTTACTTGTATTGTGCTCAAAAAGCTTTCTCATCCTCTTTCACACTCCTCCTCTATTCGAAAAAGATGTGCACACCCTCATACACACACATACATATACACACAAACACGCACACGCGCAGCGCCCGCACGAACGATGCACGCGCACACACATCGGTTTTCTGGAACTTTTTCATAATTCTTGAAATAATGGTTTGATGAAAATCTCACTTACAGCTATTTATGCTGAGACCCTCTCTTGACAATACAAACACACTTTTGCTATCGAATATAAATGCGACTCTTTTTTTCATTTTTATATACAAATTTTCACAAGCAACAATACATAAATTGTATTACTGAACAATTGCCAGGTGATTAGTCTATTAATAAAAAGTAAAACCAGCAGGTTAAATGCACTGGTTCGCCAAAATGACAAGTAATTTGATTTTTTTATGATTTATTGATGTTTGATATCAGTTACGTGACCTCTAATTTTGTTTTTTGTGGCCAGATCCAGTAATTTATGAGCAGGAAGTACGTGAGTATTCTTAAGTAATCCAGCAATATCCTAGATTTAAATTCATCAAGAATTGTTGGACTAAGATGGGTAACGAAATTACCAACAAGAAACCCAGATTCAAACGTGAATTGCAAGAATATATTATGCGAGTATGTGGAATCATGAAATAAACCTGGAATATTTGAAAAAAGAAAATATTCAATGACCAGAAGATATCATGCACTGATTGTTTCACGAGGTGTAGCCACCGAGTATTAATGCTTAAAAAGATAAATAAGATTTAAAAAAGTTTATTCATATATTTTATTGACAATAGTTTAATCTATGGTCCTATAACTTTTATTTTGGTATGCAGAAAAAAGTTTTACTAGAAAATTAGCTAGAAAATGGATATTTTATGTCAGATTATACATGTAAATCTTATTTTCATATTATAATTTACGGAATCTCGGATATATCATATGATTTATACTTGCTAGATAACTAAACATTACCAAAAGAAGAACCATGCAGGTACATGTGTTAGTATGCACAAAATATGAATCCAACATTGTAAATTTAGAAAAAAGCAAGTGATGCAAAATTTATTTCGACCACTGTATGTGTTTGATCATAGGGAGGGGGATGAGGAACTACTGCCCTACACCTGGAGCAGTGAGGTATATGAAGTCATTAGAATTATTTAACACAATATTGAAGAAAAAGAATTATGTCATATCATGCACTTGAAGACTTGGCACTATCTCTCATTAACAGAGCGCTCTTCAGCCTACTCATAATTATACTTTATAATAAAAAATAAAATATTCTAGAACTTTCGTCAACCTTTCTGGAAAAGTACCGAACTCGTAGTTTAAAACTTATTAGTTATACCGGTATAGAAAGATATATATCGACTGACTATTAATATGCCTAAACATTTTGTCTGCAGCTCGTAGCTAAAAATTTATTAGCTCTATCCATCTATAAAAAATATATTTCGGTTATATATTACTATTAACTTCCGACAACATTTTTTCCTGAACTCGCAGCTGAAAACTTATAAGCTATACCAATGTGTAAAAATATATGTCGACTAAATATTAACTTGCTTTAATATTTCATCCTGAACTTGTAGCAAAAATTGCGGTCTTATATGCTAGTATTTGATTTCCCAAATAAAAAAAATATATGTCGATGAACTATTAACTTGCCTCAATATTTCGTGTCAAACTCGTAGCTGAAAACTTATTAGTTATACCAATGTTTATACATTATATATACAAATACTCGTATATGTCGATTAAGTACCCATTAATATTTCAAAATTTTGTCTCCATCTCGTAGCTAAAAACTTAAATAAATAATAATATATAAAAAATATACGTCGACTAATTATTAATTTGTCTCAATATTTCGCCCCAAACTCGCAGCTGAAAACTTATTAGTTTTACCAATATGTAAAGATATTAATAGACTAAAAATTAACTTTCTTCGATATTTCATCCTGAACTTATAGCTAAAATTTATTAGATCTCCCAAATAAAAAAAATATCTCGAGTAAATATTGCCTCAATATTTCGTGTCAAACCCGTAGCTAAAAACTGATTAGTTATACCAATATATAAAAATACTCGCCTAGGTCGATTAAGTATTAATGTTTCAAAATGTCTCCATCTCGTAACTAAAAACTTATTAGTCATACCAATATGTAAAGATATTAATCGACTAAGCATTAACTTGCTTCGATATTTCATCCTGAACTTGTAGCTTAAATTTATTAGATTTCCTAAAATAAAAAAATATATATGTTGGTTAATAGTTATTAACTTTCCTTAATATTTCGTACCAAACTCATAGCTCAAGATTTATTATTTATACCAATATGTAAAAATATATATCGACTAAACATTAACTTGCTTTAATATTTCGTCTTGAACTCGTAGATAAATATTTATTAGCAAGACTAACATACTCGTATGAAAATAAATGTCACTTAATTATCAACTCGCTTCAGTATTTCGTCCCGGATTCATAGCTGAGAGCTTATTAGTTACACTAATATTTAAAAATATATAAAGACTCAATATTAATTTGCTTTAATAGTTCGTCTCGAACTCGTAGATAAAAATTTATTAGCTAGACCAATAATAAAAAATATATGTCGATTAATTGTTAACTTGCCTTAATATTTCGTCCCGAACTCGTAGCTATAAACTTATTAGCTATACCAATATTTAAAAATATATGTCGACTAACTATAAGCTTGCCTCGATATTACCTCGACTCGTAGCTGTAAACTGATTACTTATACCAATATGTAAAAATATATGTCAGCATGATCGAATAATATAATGAAATTATTAGACTTAACTTGCCTGAAATTTTTTTCTCGAACTCGTAGCTTAAAACTTATTAACTATACAAATATATAAAAATATATATCAATTAACTATTACCTTGCCTCCATGTTACGTCCTTTATTTTTTAAATCTAAGTGAAAGAACATTTACAATATGATAATAAACCTAAAATATCCCATATCTTAAAAACTACACAATATATCTTATACAAACAAATTTTCCTTGACAGTTTATTTTAAGTTCTACTGCCTTCGATATTTTCAGAATATTTCATACGTTAGTTGAAAAGTTAGAGGGGGAGGAACACATTTTTTAGAAGACAGATATTTAGGAAGAAGATATTTAGGATCATTTATTTCGCTAATATTGAAATAATTCACTGTCACAGCTTTAAAATGCGTTAGCATTCTCATGAGCAGGAAACAGGTTGCGAAGAGTTTAAATTGAAATGGGAAGATTCGACTCTTCCTTCAGTGATGACGGTTAATCTGTAAGATTTATCGCTTCACTTACCTGTGTGTGTACAAAAATATCGGTTTATCTCTTACATATTCATCTGTTCTATATTTCATCGTTTCTTCATGCTATAATAACAATGTTTATGCGACTTAAGAATTTCAGAAAACACGGTTCCAATTATCTACATTAATATATATAAATATATATATATATATATATATATATATATATATATATATATATACATACATACATATATATATATATATATATATATATATATATATATATATATATATATATATATATATATATAAGTTTAGTTGTTTCTATACAGACGACAAAATTAATCTGACAATTACCTGCATATTGATTGATTAATTAAAACTATTTTATTAAACATACTGTAAAAACGATATACTAAAAGATGGACCAAAAGTTACTTTTGATATGATAAAATGCGGGCGATACACTGCGTAGTGATGTAATAATGAAATAGAGACGTTATAATGATAGGGCATAGGTTCCAGGTGCTACCCATGCGTGGACTTAAAGAAAGAGAGCCGAAGAAAGAACCTATATAGAAATGGTATGCATGTAAGATACAGTTTTATTGAAGAACATGTCTTCTTACGACCAAGAAGGTTGAATTTATGCCGACATATCACATAAAAACTTGTCAAGTTGTGAGTAGAATTTACACTACGAGGGTTTCATAGATTTATATATATATATATCTTTGATGGTGTGCAGTATTTCTATCAAACTATTTACAAATCTTAATTTTTTACACCGTAATATATTTAATATTTCTTACTACATCTTTCACCGATATAAAAATTATAAGATCTAGGATAATTGCTATGGTTTTCCATTTATAGTTTTTCATTCTAGGATAATTGTTATAGTATTCTAATAAAATTTTATCAAGTCTGTTTTTTTCATAATTTTTTGCTCAGTAGTTTCAGAAATAAGGGATGTGAAGGAATGATCCATTTTCGCAAATTTATTTGGATTTACTTTTTAAAGATGCATTTGGAAATTATGGAAAATATCATTGCAATCTTCACAACAAGTCCTTGCAAATGATACTCCACATGACATATATAATTTAAAAAATTATTTTACCTTACTTACCTCCCTTCAAATCTTGAAAAAAAGAATACTTAAAAAAGTTACTGAAAAATATGTAGGTTAATAAGATTACTATGGCAAATTTCAAGTTTCAACATTGTATGATTTCTGAGATTATCTCAGTGATTTTTTCGATTGTGAATATAGAAAAAAGTATAAGATTTACCGTATTTTTCACAGGCGCCAATTTCAAAGAAATATACATATAAATCCATTTGGAATTAGAAACCATTGATTTTTGGATTTATTTCTTTCCTTATGCTAAAAACCTACCATAATGCCGACGTCGAGATTGTAGGTCGACCGGAAGTACCCTATAGGTTTTTATGATAGTATAAATAATAAAAAATATCCTCTTCTTGTTGCGTGGACCAAAAAACATAAAATTACAGCAAGTAAAGCTATAGTCCTCAGTATATAATATTAATTTCAATTTTACATTTTTTCAACAAACCGTTCCTGAGAAAAAGAGCTTTGACAGATCGTCAGACAGACAGACAACAAAGTGTAGGTTTACTAAGGGTTCCGTTTTTTTCATTTTGAAGGACGGGAATCTAAAAAATGTTACGCGTATTTACGTTTCGTAGATTTATTTGCGCCTACAAACGATCAAGAAATGATGATTACTCAGAACTTTTAAAGTAATAATTTTAACACTTACTAAATTCATTGATAATAAAATATCATATTTATGCACACCTACTTATATATGGGTATAAAATATGTGCTGAAATATGTGAACCTATACTTAAATTTATTTTTAAGTTCGGGGTAATATTAATTGCTAAGCCGATCTTAATGAAAACTTTATAGGGGTATTCTCTGATTTCTTTCATTGTCATAATCAATATAGAATATACTAACATCGATTCTACCGGTTTCAATAATAAACACATTTCAGGCTTGGAAAGTTCCAAATAAAAAAAATATAAATATACTTCCACCAGTTGAAAGACTCCTTAGAATACCTCTCCCTGATATCATTGCCTTTTATAATTTCTATAAACTTTATAATTTTCTATAAAACCTTTTATAATTTTCTATAAGCTATAAACACTCATTTAGTCATATAAAGCTACTGTCCCAGGAAATCCGGCTACCAGTATATCGCAATAAGGATATCCGGAATGCCCACCGTTAGTCCAATTCGGTTCCCCAAACCTAGTCAATGAAGTGACAAAGTAGCATATGCCAAAGCGACGTAATGCTGAGTTATAGATATTAGCGCAGTGTGTGTTGCAAGAATATGAACCGCAGACGGCACTTTAGGCTCCTCCGACCGATGAGACATTACAGCTGTACCAACACGCCTAAATTTGATGACATGGTTCTTCCGTGTACGTCACCGAGAGTAATTCGGATTTTACATATTGCGATTGCGAAATGGCAGTTGGATATGCCACACTTTAGAAAGAATACTTAATTTCTCTCAGTGCCCAATCCAAGGCCCAATAGAAATTAATGTTTTTTTGTGATTAAAAAATTATAAATTTAATTTTGTAGATAACAAACAGTAATATCCTCTATGTTAAAGTACTCTTGAAATAAAATAACGCTTTATGAGAGGGAATTATAACAATAGAGTTTATATATATCTTTGTTTAAGAAAATTCAACGCCCAATAGAAATTAATGTTTTTCTGTAATTAAAAAATTATAAATTTAATTTTGTAGATAACAAACAGTAATATCCTCTATGTTATATTACTCTTAAAATAAAATAACGCTTTATGAAAGGGAATTATAACAATAGTTTATATATATCTGTGTTTAAGAAAATCCAACACCCAATAGAAATTAATGTTTTTCTGTAATTAAAAAATTATATATTTAATTTTGTAGATAACAAACAGTAATATCCTCTATGTTATAGTACTCTTGAAATAAAATAACGCTTTATGAGAGGGAATTATAACAATAGAGTTTATATATATCTTTGTTTAAGAAAATCCAACGCCCAATAGAAATTAATATTTTTTTGTGATTAAAAAATAATAAATTTAATTTTGTAGA
This sequence comes from Druceiella hillmani, assembly GCA_039881145.1. Classification (NCBI taxonomy): domain Eukaryota; kingdom Metazoa; phylum Arthropoda; class Insecta; order Lepidoptera; family Hepialidae; genus Druceiella; species Druceiella hillmani. The sequence goes on along the minus strand of JAYKKI010000009.1, from coordinate 26,300,962 downwards.
TAACAAACAGTAATATCCTCTATGTTATAGTAATCTTGAAATAAAATAACGCTTTATGAGAGGGAATTATAACAATAGAGTTTATATATATCTTTGTTTAAGAAAATCCAACGCCCAATAGAAATTAATGTTTTTCTGTAATTAAAAAATTATAAATTTAATTTTGTAGATAGCAAACAGTAATATACTCTATGTTATATTACTCTTAAAATAAAATAACGCTTTATGAGAGGGAATTATAACAATAGAGATTATATATATATCTTTGTTTAAGAAAATCCAACGCCCAATAGAAATTAATGTTTTTTTGTGATAAAAAAATATAAATTTAATTTTGTAGATAACAAACAGTAATATCCTCTATGTTATAGTACTCTTGAAATAAAATAACGCTTTATGAGAGGGAATTATAACAATAGAGTTTATATATATCTTTGTTTAAGAAAATCCAACGCCCAATAGAAATTAATGTTTTTTTGTGATTAAAAAATTATAAATTTAATTTTGTAGATAGCAAACAGTAATATCCTCTATGTTATAGTACTCTTGAAATAAAATAACGCTTTATGAGAGGGAATTATAACAATAGAGTTTATATATATCTTTGTTTAAGAAAATCCAACGCCCAATAGAAATTAATATTTTTTTGTGATTAAAAAATAATAAATTTAATTTTGTAGATAACAAACAGTAATATCCTCTATGTTATAGTAATCTTGAAATAAAATAACGCTTTATGAGAGGGAATTATAACAATAGAGTTTATATATATCTTTGTTTAAGAAAATCCAACGCCCAATAGAAATTAATGTTTTTCTGTAATTAAAAAATTATAAATTTAATTTTGTAGATAGCAAACAGTAATATACTCTATGTTATATTACTCTTAAAATAAAATAACGCTTTATGAGAGGGAATTACAACAATAGAGTTTATATATATTTTTAAGAAAATCCAACGCCCAATAGAAATTAATGTTTTTCTGTAATTAAAAAATATAAAATTAATTTTGTAGATAGCAAACAGTAATATCCTCTATGTTTTAGTACTCTTAAAATAAAATAACGCTTTATGAGAGGGAATTATAACAATAGAGTTTATATATATCTTTGTTTAAGAAAATCCAACGCCCAATAGAAATTAATGTTTTTCTGTAATTAAAAAATTATAAATTTAATTTTGTAGATAGCAAACAGTAATATCCTCTATGTTATATTACTCTTAAAATAAAATAACGCTTTATGAGAGGGAATTATAACAATAGAGTTTATATATATCTTTGTTTAAGAAAATCCAACGCCCAATAGAAATTAATGTTTTTCTGTAATTAAAAAATTATAAATTTAATTTTGTAGATAGCAAACAATAATATCCTCTATGTTATATTACTCTTAAAATAAAATAACGCTTTATGAGAGGGAATTATAACAATAGAGTTTATATATATCTTTAAGAAAATCCAACGCCCAATAGAAGTTAATATTTTTCTGTAATTAAAAAAATATAAATTTAATTTTGTAGATAGCAAACAGTAATATCCTCTATGTTATAGTACTCTTGAAATAAAATAACGCTTTATGAAAGGGAATTATAACAATAGAGTTTATATGAAAAAAATCTTTGTTTGGTTTTTCTGACGCGGCGTGTACTTTTTAAAAGTTCCGTAGCGAAAGAAGGAACCCTTATAATTTTGTCATATCCGTCTGTCCGTTCGTCCATCTGTTATAGCTTTATAATTTTCAATTTTAAATCTACGTGAAAAAAATGTTGCACGTGCTTCATATAGATATTTCTACAATCGATATATAGCAAAATATAAAAAAAAGTTAATATACTGCTCTAAATGTTCGATGCTGCGGTACTGCTATACTGCGCGCTCAGCTATTTATTAAATAAGTTTCCAGTACTTGTTCCCAAAGTTTGATAAGTCTTTAGTAATAGGTATTTAGATATTACGTTTTACTAAGTATTGGTTAGCGACAGACAACAATATTTTTGTGGAAATACACCATATTTTACTGTAAAATTACGTTTTTAGAAATAACTATCTTCTATAATGCTACATAGCCTTAAGCTTTCTTAAGTAATGCTATATAACATAATGACATATAGCCTTTTTAATACATTATGAACCGATTTACGTTGCAACATATCAATAAATTTAACAGCGAACCTCATGTTGGCATATTACAAGCGGTGGTTCGCTTCGAATGACATCATAAAATATTCCCAATATTACGAATGATTTCTTTACTTTACAATTATATAACAAATGGGTAGCAGGTTGCGGCCTTATATGCTAGTAATTTGCAGACTACTAATATGCTTATGTCGTAGTTTATTTAGAATAGCTTAGCCAGTACAATCGGAACAGGTTGAATCTTGCCTGATGTTGATATTTTTATGTATAGGAAAATAGCCCTATGAATGCGTCTAATATACTCGTAATAACTGTTAATATTAAACATTTTTAGTACTCATTTAACAATAATAAACGTTTAGCTCGGCGTATTCACGAGTTTCTTTACGAGCACAGACTATAGAAAACTCAGCATTGTGTAGTATGTGATGAAAGCTTCAAAAAAGTTTCAGTGGAAGCTATTATGAGCTTTGGGCGCCTACGTGTAAAAAATTATTTTCCTGAATTAAGCAGCTGCTTAATAGATGTATCTATAATAGTTGATACCCAGTATTTTCATTCTTTGCAATGTAAAAATTTTCAATGTTTGTTAAAGATAGATGATTACTTAGAATTTTGAAGGGCACTGTACAAAGTGTATCGTGAGGATAACATTAGACAGTTGAAGGTTTATTTTACATACAATAAATAATGAGTTATTGGTATAACTGTGTACCGTTTATTAAGTATATTGTAAAATTAACGCTCCAAATATATCGTAAATGTTAATAATTTAATAAAGTTATTATAATATTCAAGTTCTTCATGTCTGTACTTCGTCATGGTTACATTGAGAGTAATCATGACTTACATATTACGGCAACTATAAGGATATCATATCTACATTGTTTAAAGTCACATAAGCTCTAATACAACAGATACATATTTTTTTCTCTTTATTTTTTGAAAGGTGTGACGATGTGCTTTATTTTAACATTCCCTGTATAGAAATAAAAATATACATTTGTATTACATATATCTCTAACAAACTATTATAATTAAATATAATATCAGTAACGATATTTCTAACATAGATCAGGATTTCAGGCGCATATGCGTTAGAATTGTCAGAAGATACTTGGCAAGGAAAGTAGTTTAATTTTGGCAACTTTGCAGACCCGCTCGTTATTATTGTAAAAAGAAAAGAAACTTAAAAGATATTCCATGATTCAACTCAACGACATGTATATTTAACGAGTTCTTTTTAATGATCGTCGCTGTGATGTGTTGGGTTGATCACAACGCATACGGCCTTTGACAATGCGGCGCACCGCGAGGATCCGGGTTCGATTCCCAACCGTTAGTCGATTGGGGCTGCACTGGTATTATGGTTGGCTGTAAGAGATTGCTCTCGTAGTAATAAAATCACCATATGTATGAGACCTATACTACTGGTTAAAGAAAATATCTGGCGTACTCCGACTACTCGACACACATAACAAATTCTTAGATCTGGTTCGCTAGGTTGCTAGATTTATTATTGGAGGGTAAAGAAGGAATGAAGAAAATTTATTGGAAGTCTGTTGCAATTGTGGAAACCTATAAAGACTATATATACACATACGTTCAGTATTATATATGAGTATTAAAGAAAATATGCATCCAATGCGAGTATAATGGAAGTTTGTTTTAAATTTGACCCTCAAAATATAATATTTATCATTTGGATATCTAAATACCATAAACATTAATGAAATGAATTTTTGTTTAATAAGAAAAATGATGATGGGAAACAGTATACGAGGGAAAAATATTTTGCATTTATAGAGAATTTCAATACTTTTAAGAAATAATACAGCGCTTTCTATTGGATTTCGAACAGAAACTTCATAAGTTTTTTTAATCATGTAATTTTTAATAACTTTTTTCATTTATATAGTTTTTTTTATTACGTAATAAACACCGCGCGAGCTTCAAGAATAGAAACCTTATCACTGGCGTTAAATTTTATTGTTCGATGTTATCTACTTAACTAATTTAGATAGGGCATGTACTTAGACCGAACGAAAAAAAAATAATTAATCAACCAAACTTTCGTTAATGACACTAAAATATAGAATCATATGTACCAATTCTCCAAAAATATTTTTCAAAATGAAATGACGTTCTATGGAAATTACATAAGTGAATGTTATGGGCCTATCTGTTCAAATAGAGTTTACGGTGTTTTCCATTGTTTTTTAATACGTGATGAAAACAATTGTTTACGCAAAAGTTATAGAACAATACAAGTTTTTTTGTAACGATAAATCATTTTTATATTTTTGGTATATGATGAATTTATCTCAAGTTAGTTATATGTGTATCTGATATTAGAAGGCTTTTTTGTCTTCTCAGTTAATGTTTTTGAAGACATGTCCCAGAACAAAGTTAGAGGGTTTGGACGAGATTGTGTCTCCTTACTTGAATTATATTGTGATACCTCTCTTAATTTTAAAAGGGGCTTTCTTTGTTGCAGAGTCGCTACTCTCAGGTCTACCTTTTTGTATTAATGACTTGAGTTTTGAGTTTAAAAAATTTACTATAATTTACTATTATTCCTATGATCTCTTACTTATTTATGTGTGCAGAACATGTTTTTTGTCCAATTACCAGGTGACAAACTTGTATGTCTCACATTTTCTTTCTGGTCTTTTATATCTAAAAAAGTGCTTGTATGAAAGGACTGAAAGAAATTTGTGATATTTCTTCAAGGATTTTAATTTTTATATCGAAATTGTCCCATAAATATGTCTGTATTCTTTTATTATATCATCTGTTGATAGACATCTTATGTTCCGATATGTCATATGGTTCTCCTGATATTTTCCGATGTTTTGTTATTATAGCACCTTGGTGACTCTCAGGGCTTATCAGTGTCCTTGGACCGGTCGAAACCCGTGCTGCTATTGTTGTCGTGAGAACTCTGGACATTCTTTTACTCTTTTCATTCTTTGTACTCTAATGTTGTACTATCATGTAAATTTTTATCGAACCGTCCTAGTTACTTTCTTCTGCATTCCATATAAATATTACTGCTATACCTCTTTCGAATACATACATAGTATATTTTCCAAAAGGGTAAAAAATTTGTGAATGTCCCAAAAACTGTGAAATTTGGAATCATCGTGATAGCTTTCTAGTCGAATTTAGATAAAATTCTAGTAACACTCTTCTTTTTTCTTATTTTTGATGATAGAGATAATCAAAATTATAAAAAAACAGTGTTACAAAAAAATCAAGCAAGTTAAGTTCCCGAGGAAATTTCGGCTATGACAGACTGACAGGCGGACGAATACATAAGTAATTTTATGAAGTTATCTTTTTTCCTTTTGAGGTAAGAAATATTAAAAGTATGTAATATTTATAACTCTTTAGAATTCATTTAAGCTGATACATAATTGTAAAAACAAATAGAAACTACTTTTGGAGACAAGAATTCATTTACGATTCTCCATATTTAAATGAAATTAAACAATTTTAAATAAAAAGCTCTCAAATGTGAATGGGAAAGTCACATATTGACAATCACGTAGTTAATAATTTATATACAGCCAATTATAATTGAAAACTTTACCTATCCCTATACACACTTAATGCACAGTTCAAAAATGACACAGATGTCATAATTATAAATCAAAATAAGCATCTAATGGGCAGGCAAATACACTCCCGTATTAACACGATTTCACCGACCCTTTTACCCAGTTTATTTACCTTCGCTTATCAGTTAAGTTAAACTTATAACACACGTCGAGCCCACGTCCGCTAACACTTTTGTCATAAACATTAATGCAACCGCACTGTGTTAACGAGTACGTGCGGTTGTACGGTTTAAATGTCAAGGCGAATGCGGTTATGGGGTTTCATCACAACCCGACACTATGAAATATTTCGGCGTCTTTCTAGTAATATACCCCGACATTACGGTAGTAAAGGATCGAGTCGCATTTATGCATAATGTTAATTGAATAAACGTATATCAAGCATATAAAGAAAGTGACAGTAAAAAATAATTATATTAAAATATTATTCTTAAGTAATTATCCTTAATCTAAGTATAACTATTTATTAATTTTAGACAACCCCAATTAGTCAATAATATATAACTAAACTGAAATTAAATACGAAAGTACGTGGAGATATAAACTAATGCAATAAGATCTAGAACTCCTCATAATGCATCCTAAACTACCCAGTCCCCTGAATTGTGAAAATATTACAAAATAGAATATTAATTTTTTCCAATGATTATATTTGTTATATTACTAATAGTGTTTAAGAATCTTGCTTAATTATGATTTACAAAATAATTTATGTATTTATAGAAAATTATTCAATTATAGGAATATTTTACTTATAATATATATCATATAACTTTTCATTACAACTCCTTCTAACCATCGTGTATTGCACGTGTAACTTGAAAAAAATCCTAAATTAAATCTAATGCTAACAAGCCTAAAGTTATAGGTTGAGACCTATTCCTGAAATTCTCATCGTTTTAACCTTTTTAGAATTTTTATGAGTACATTAATCATTTCATTATTTAAGATTATGGTTTAAAAGGATCTTTAGTCTTAAAAATGTTTAAAGGATGTTTTTCTTATTTGATGTTTTCTTTTTAAACTCAAATCGCAAGTTTTCCCCGAGTTACAGAACCTTAGAAATGAAGTTTAAATTTTTCTTCTACCAAACTAGCGGCAAACCCGACGCTATCAGTAGCACAACGAGTCGTCTGACCCCATAGCTCATCAAGAGATCCGTTAATGATTGACAGTACTCACAGTCAGTAAATATTGAATGAAGCGTATGGGTTTCTCTCGCTGGGTGTGCAAACACAGCGGTTAACTGCGGGTACGTCTGACTTTGCAGCGCGTGCCTTCAAACCGCAAGAAATACCGCTTGATGAAGACATAAATACATATTTCAGGTCAAAGATTAAAGTAAGAGAAATGGAATATTTAGAAAAATATTCTCTTATCCTAAAATATTATGTGATATTAAACAATCCGACTATTTATTTGGGTTGTTGTTAATAAACTATGTTAATATTTGTGTGTTTAATTATAATATTTGAAAACTGTTATATTTTCATAATCAGATGAAACTCCGTGATGGAGTATTATTTCTACTTTATTTAAATTTTTTACCGCGATCTAGGTTTCGTTGTATGACAACATCTTCAGGTGGGAAGGGAAATTAGCAAAAAAACGACCTGAAGATGTTGTAATACAACGAAATCTAGGTCATGGTAAAGAATTTAAATAAAATAGAAATAATACTCCATTACAGAATTTCATTTGATTGTGTATAATTAATTGTTACAAAATTAACGCCAAATATATTCAATATCTGTTATATATTATTAACAGATCGAGAAAAAGGAACAAAATACGATATAAGGGTTGAAAGCGGGAATATATACAAGATATCCCAAAAAACAATGTCAAGCCGAAGCAAAAAGGTGGAGAATATCAAGGTCTATCCGAAACACACCTATGTATAATCTATGGTTAACGATTTTGATAGAAAAAATAATTTATAACCCAAAAAGGATTATAAATTATTTTTGTGTTTTTATTCAAACTCATAGATTGAAAATAAAATGTTTCTTTGTGATATAAGTAATTGTAATAGAAACTTGATTTTTCTATCAACTAGCTGACTATCTGACTGACTCATTCGAGGTAAAAACATTCACTTGTATTCGTCAAGATTCACTTGCGTCATTTAAAAAAAAGTTCAAGCACCTTTTTTCCATAAACTACTTTAAAATTCTTATTTTATCAGCTTTTTAAGTGAGAACTTTGATATCGCTACCATTACGGAGTGATCATAAAAATCGATCTATAATAGGAAGCGTAAAACTATAATATTTGTGAGCAATTAAAGAAGTGAAAATTGGGGGAAAATGTAATAAAATTTGGTCCGTATTCATCATAAAGAGTAACGATATGATGAAATTGTAACTTCTTTTAGATTATTAGTGGTACTTGGACCGGCCTAACTCACCGAATTAATTAATTTACCAGTATACTTAATCTTGCGCGGACAGTTACGCTACAGTTGTTTTATGCTTTCTTTCTTTAACGATTTTTCAATTCTTTTCAGGACTTTGAAGCGTATAACTATCTAGATTAATGTTATAATATAAATTGAGCATCTTGGTAAGATTAATAGATTATTGAACTGCTTAACGTTTTTCTACTCTTACTTTGAGCTAGAAATCGTTATGCTTTTCTTAGAAGTGAGTAATCACAATTTTCTTCCTAAGAGACTATGCAAAAATGCAATATTATTATGGTTATGTGAGGTGGAATAACTCTAAATTAGCAGGACCGTTCAGAGCACATGTAGAACTTAGAGGTCAACCGTAACCCAAGTAGTTTCCTGACCACTGTATGATCTTAGTTCATAACGAAAGTGACCCAACAACAAGTGTCAAAGCAGTGGAACGTTGAACCAAAGTTCCCAAATTTGAGATAAATCACTTACTCAAGATATATAGATATCGCTCGAACCATATTACTGAAGTTCAATAATTGGAACCTGAAGATTATGATGAAAGCGTAAGATTTTGTCAGAAAATATTGAGAAGTCATGAGGAAAATGAAAATGTTTTTGATTTAATGTTATGGACTCAATTTGCAAAAACAATATAGTGTCATTCTTTGGTTTGAGCTGCTAGACAGACAGACAGCTTATTGACCCTTTTAGAATCTCAGATTGCGGAAAAGAGGAATTTTACATAAATTTTTAAACGGCACCTTAACTGATCTTCTACAGTATGTATATTGTCAGAGGTGCAGAGATATGATATTACAAAACAATGACAAGTTTTGTCCATATAACTTGAACACAAAAAAATGTTTAAACGAAAGATTCTATGGGAAATTGATGTTTCTTGGCAGACCTATAGCTTGGTCTTCGTAGTCTTCGAACGTAAATCCAGTTGACTTTTCAATTTGTGGTTTCTACAGCGAGTTGATGTACTCAAGAATTGAGAAGAAATCTGAAGGAAACCTAAGAATTGAGAAGAAATCTGAAGGAAACCTAAAAAACATAAACAATACGATGGCAGTGTGACATTCAAAAGAGAATTGCATTTGGTGATGCCGTATTTCTATTGAACAAGATGGTTATCATTTTGAAAAAAATTAGGTATATAATTTTTCTCAGCTCTGACAATTTATATTTAGTTTATTCATTTGTTCAATTACACACAAAAATTATAATTTTTCACTTTCCACATTATGGATCCATTTTTAGGGTCGTTCCATAAAGGGATATCAAATTTCACAATAAAAAAGCTGATTAAATTAAGGCTTTGAAGTGCGTTATAGAAAAAAGGAACGCTACCTTTTTTTTAAATAACGTCAAAAATTAAGTTCAAAATCTAGTGTTTAGGATATCCCGTGTTTCTGCTAATTTCTTGACGCTATCTTAGGACGTATGTAAGTGAATGTTTTTATCCTGCAGTTTTAGATTGGCATCGGTGTTCTCTACCTCTGTGGTTCCGCTTTAAGTTTTTATTTGGGACAATCTGCATATATTTACTGAATAATACATACATTTTTTTATTTTCCCTATTAACGAATCATACCTATCATAAAAAGTAGAGAACATTTTCGTATTATTTCTCTTATATAGAATATGTGCTGTGAAGAATTGGGGTATATAATTATATATATATATATATATATATATATATATATATATATATATATATATATGTGTGTATATATATATATACATATATATACTGGAATATATATATATATATATATATATATATATATATATATATATATATATATATATATATATATATTCCAGTCACATTCAGTGTTTGTTCCGGAGCTTTATTCATAGTCATTGCGAAACAAAATATTATTGTTAATTAAAATTACTGAAGTGGCGCTTAAGTTTAGAAGGTTATGTCTTGGAAACCTCTGAAATTATTGATATTCAAATTGTTTCTCCTAATCCATTTTATTCAGAATTAGGTACTCAATAAAAAAAATCATTAGCGACTTGATTTGCAGTAGAGTTCCTTTACACAATTTAGACATGAGGTACGTTTGGTATTAATATAGTAGGAGATCCCACCTTTAAAATACATTTATGAGCCGACATTCCAGATGCGTTTGAAAAGTTCAACAATTGTACTGAATAATATGGCCTTTTCGGTATCTAATATTATGTCAAGTGAATAGTAGATTTGATTCGCAAATCAAACGTTTAAAGTATAATCGTGCTACCGACTTGTTCATTAGGAGATAATAAAAATACTCTCTCTTTGAAGCATAACAGTATCTTATTACAGGTATTTTTAAGAATAAATATTGTCGACTAATATGTGAAGACTGTAAACCGGGGCACATAAGCTATTATCAATATTGACTTTAACATTACTTATTCATAGTTGACCAACATTTAAGTAACAATTCTTGGCAAACTATTAATGGATAATTTTGCAATACCACTTTGTTTTTTGATATTACATACGCAAGAGACATCATCTGAAAATGTTAAGGGAATTTTTAAGGTTGCATGTCCAATTCTAATGCTTTTCAAAGGAATAGCGACAATTCCGCATGTGACAACTGTTGGAATTTTAGCAGCAGGTCCAACTTTAGCGAGCAGCAAATTTGTTAAGAGTATTTTACCACTACCCTGGAGCCATCAAGAAAGAATATTTTATCTTCTTTGTTACTAATTAATAATAGCATGGCATCAAAAACTTTTCCCTATTCGATGTTTAAACGGTATTCGTCTTGAAGTATTTTTGGAAGTAATTGAGTATGATCATAAGATGTTTTTCTTGCATATTTAGAATTGATTTCTGTGTTAATATTGCTCGGTAGAGAAAAACATAACTATATAATGAATTTGCCTGAAAATTAATTACTTGCTTTGTTTAATTCAGTCAACATTTCGGCATAGTTGATTTGGTCATCATTTAAATTATATGCAGCCATTTAACGTCATTTCCGATGAAGTGTACCTTCAGATATGCCTTCCTAATGATTATTCCAAAGACTTAACGAATCAATAACTCAACAAAGTGTTAAAATTATAGACCATAAATAATCCAAAATTGTGCTGAATAACATATTGCAGCTTCCGCAATTGTACTTTTCTAGTGGGAATCAATAATTTCCCAGTAGCCCCATGTATTTACTTGCGATATTTCTCGTAAACTCATTATACTATTTTTAAGTATTGTATCAATGTGTTTGCAGAACAGTTTTTTACCAAAACTACTTCAAAAATTCCGCTGAAGTCTTATTAAGACGACTGTGCATTATGAATGTTACTTTTAGTAAAATTTGTTGTCTATTTTCTGAAGGTAAAGCGAAGTTCGTGATTATCTAGGCACTTTCGTGCACACTGAAGGATAAATTTGGTCTTACTGCTATGGAATTACTTATGTTCTCGTACCTACCAGATTGATATGGCGTAACTCCATCTTTTTAACTATAATACGATAAGTAAGGATACTAAAAGTAGCCTAGTCGCTTCCTTTGTGTTGCCATACGCAGCTTATTATTTTAACTGAATTACATAAGTCAACATTTATGTTTGTACCGAAAACGTTAAGACGAACTGGATACAACTCATCTATTTCATGATTCTGGATAATTGCAATGTTCCTTCGTTACCTACGATATTTAGGATATCTATCATCACCTATAGAGAAGGCTAAGGACATTTTTATTGCACTTTAACGTATGTATGGCGAATTCGGATTTAAGGTTCTACAGGAGCTACTGTACAATATACAAAAGAATTGGATCTTCGTGTTTGTTTGACAACTCGGTTGAAATTACACTGCTAATTAGGTCAGATATTATCCTGTTTTGTGGCTACAATATAATTGTACGTGGAACTTTCTTGTAGGATTGCGTTGTATGGAGATTTTTTTTAAATTTCTGTCCAATTAGCATGATTTATAGATGCACTAAACAGTTTCAGTTTGCTGTAATATCTGACATATACCATGGACCTTGTATTTTCTTTCGAAGGTATTGTGGTCTACCAGTATAATCTGACAGTAATAACTGACTGATGCAATTAATTGTTTAATTAGCAGTAAAGGATGACTCGGCTCGTAATTTAGCTTAATTATTTCGTATGAATTCTGAATTTTCTGATTATATTCTTGCGTTTTGGTCATTGTATTAAAAAGTGATAAAATTATTTCGTCTGGCCATTATTCATAATAATTTTAAAGTATTAAAGTTATTTTGTCTAGCCATTATTCGATAACAATAATATTTCTTACACAAAACAGATTTTCGCAGTAGAGCGTCGGCAGCTGGATAGACCAGAGAAATATTTTTTGAATAGCCGTTTACATCTCGAGATAAAGTCGGTGGATGCTGAAAAATGTCTTAGAACCTATGTAATTCAGATATTTCTAAATACAATACTATATCTTTTGTCGAATTGTTGTCCAGTAGTAACAGTTACTATTTCAATTGGTAAAGCTGAGCATTAGATCTGCCCCGATATTTGCCAACAGATACTTTATTTGCGTGAATGACGACATTAAAATCGGGGACATCTGGGCGTACACTTTCAAGAGATATTTTAAATGATCGAATATAACTATGGCGAGAGTGCATATTGTCTTGTAACGATCTAATTATGGTTTTATTAAATGATTATGGTGTTATTCTATACCAAGTAGGCGACTGCGTTTCAGGATCTGCCAGAAAATAGGTTTGTAAAATTTGTGAACTTCAGGCCGAGAAATCAATTACCAACTTAATGGTATATTTGCTTCTGCGCCTCAAAAGTGAGCATGAAACAACGTTTTGTGTTCTCATAAATGATGTTATTTGAAAGGCGTTATTATATTATCGAATATAATGCATACATTTTACAAATAGTAAGTGATTACCTGCAAGAAGAGATTAAGGGGCGGATACGTCTTGTAATTTAATTTTTCCTTGTCAACGACACATTAGGGATGATCGATGTTAGCAAAACATCGATTCAGAGAGACTAAACATCGATGTTGAGCAACTAAACTTTGCTCTTGAGAGCTAAACATCGATATTGAAATATGTAAAACATCGGAACATCGATGTTAAAAATAAAACATCAACTTCCGATTTTGACAAATCTGTCGTAGGTCTGCATCAGGCTTTTCTTGGCAATTTTTCTACAAACACATATATGTAGGTCAGTCTTTTAAACGTATATCTTTTCTGAACGTATTGCATATAACAATAACACTGTAGAAAGCAATTCGTTTTAGGTTGCGTGCTGAAAACCTTCTGTTTTGCCAATTCGCTGATTTTAATTATATGTAGTTTAATTCGTATGAAGATTTATATCTGGCTTTTCACGTCTTTTCATAAAATCAGTCGATAGAATTTCCTCGATGTTTTGAGTTCATTTATTATCGATCAACAATGTTTAGTTATAGATGTCAACATCAATTATAATTCACTCATATAATTCACACACCTTTCTACTCATCTTGCCATTTTAAAGTTTTCTTTCTGCTCATCCCTTTCATTTCAGCATGCGATACGTTTCCTCTTAGCGATTATTGGCATTAGACATCGAGGAATATTCAGAAGAAGATCGCCAAAAACATTTTAAATGAATAGGAAATAGTTAGATACCAAATTAGAACAGAACATATTTAAATTAATAATCAATCTAGTCACGCTAATGAGCAGAAATTTTTAACATTCGGACGAGTACCGGTTGTTTATAAAATCTATTTTTTAACATTCGGACGAGTACATGTACATGTATCCCTAAGGAAAAGTGGGTGTTTGGCCAACTAATCACAGCTCATTGTTCGTGGAATATTGCAGAACCACATCTTTAATACCCAAATCTATATGTTCTGGAATATTCTGAAATTTTACATGTCTACAGTGTAAAAGTTTCTATGACATTCCAATCTTTTTTCGAATGTTCGAGAATTTTCCGTACTCTCATATTGATTTTTCTACAATTGTCTTAGTTTTTCCGATGATTTATACACGAAATGCGTTCAGTAGAATTCAAGTTACAAATGGGCAAAATATAAATATATTAAATGAGGAATATATTACTGTAATTTTTCTTTAATTTGACTAAAACTTACATAGAATTGCATAAAAAGCTTTCAAATGTCGACGTGTGTTTTAAATATTTTTTATACCAGAGTAACATTTATTATTGACTAAGTATAACAGATAGACATATCGTGTCGCGGACATTTTGAGATTTACAATGCTGTCATACATATTGGTTTATATTTATTTGTTTTATCAGCGTTTGGAAACAATGCGCTTGTATCGTTGTTTTCGCCACTGTTTTTTTTGGAAAAATTATGATTATTCAGTCATTTCTAAATGATACAGCACGGTGTTATACTTCAAAACACTTTGACACACACACACACATGTATATATATATATATATATATATATATATATATATATATATATATATATATATATATATAAACACCCACACATATTAATTGACACAGAATTTGGCGATGGCTTGAGTACCCTTATAGCATACAACGTCTTCACTGTGATTTTTTTCAACGTAAAAATCACGCTGTGAACCTAAATAAATAAATAGTAACCGACGAAGCAAGATCCGGGCTAAATGTTGGACAGGAGTGCCATATCACGAAGCTTTGCAGTCTCATCCCATGTATTGTTTTGTAATATCTGGTCCAGTTGTGCCTGTTGTCCGAACGCGATTACTTATCAAATGCCAAATCACTACTATTAAAACGATAAAATCAACGTTCAGTCACAAAATGATCTCCATCTTCAAAAATTTTCTTAGAAGCTGCTCTAAATTTTGCTTTCCCATAAACTCTAGAAAGACTTCATACTTACTTTCAATTCGTATTATGTTGTCTACTACTTAAGTTACTTTTTAATACCTATTATGTTGTTTGGAAACAAAGTCTATGTGGCCAAAGTGAATTAAAATGGTAGCTCTCTCTCTCAAACAAGTAAAATTCTCGTAGTATGTCAGGATGTTTACGAAATACAATTAAGATAGTTTTATTAGTGATATGTGTAATCCCTCATCACTTACGAGACACGCGAACTGTGAGAATAAATAATAGAAAATGTGTATAACTAGTCCATACTAAAAGGGACTTCAACAATTTATTAAATTTCAAACCCAGATCACTTAGCTGTTGCTAGTTTTATATCAGTAATTGCGAAAAAAGTAATGGGATATATTCTTCATAGTTGCTCCATCTGGTGGTCATTGTTGTAATCATGGAGTTGTATCATTATGATAAATAGATAAATTGTGTTAAATAAATACATAAATTGTAGGCAAGATAAGAATTGCATGATAATATTTAGGAAAGCTTTAGGGAATATGTATTTTAGAATGGAATTTATTGCAATAATAACACAATACCTATAATATTATATAAAGGACTTGCCAGCGTTATTAATACTTTAGAGAGTGTGTTCAATATTATTTGTGTTATAATGTGTTCGAAATAAATATTTAAAATGTCTTTGATTGTAGCATATTTTTGTTATTTAAGTTATCGGTAAAGTTTGTAGTATTGCAATATATACAACGAATTTCACTGACAACTTAAATGATAAAATGTATTTATAAAATACTTTATATAATAAATGTAAACAAATTATTTATTAAAATTTATTTAATTTCTGAATCACAGTGTAACTAACATAAAAAAGGGAATATTTTATTAGAATTATAAAATTAATTTTATAACTTTTTAAAAGATGTCGATTCTGCATTATTTATACGTAAAATAATAAAATTGTTTACCTATTTTGAAATATAAACTGAAGTTTTTTCATGATATTCATTTAAATTTTTATCAGCAACCGATTGATTTTATATTAATTTCTTATAAAGTATTTACGTATTTTCTCAAGACCCAGTTATTAAAATATTATCCCATGTCAAATTTCAGGACTCTCCGGCTATGAATCGGACCGCGAAGAGTGGCGCACGAGTCGATCGCAGTTCTCCACCAGTGCCTTTGACAGTCTCGCTAGACCCAACAAGCTGGCTATGGCCTTCACACTACGGAAGCCGCAGACCAGACCCGATCTTCCTTTCCCTCAATACTTCAGGATAGCCAACGAGACCAAACTCTCACCGCCAAAGTCCAATTCCAATGGGAAAGTATACAATCCCCTTTCCAGGATACCTCTGAACAATTTTATGGATAGAAATAATCAGAGAAACAGACAGACTAGGACAGTTAATGTGCCTGATGTGAAGAGGGCGCTAACAAACGACCATAGAAAATTCTCATCGTTGCAGAATTTAGACATTACGAAGAAAAATAATGATTACAATAATAATTCTAAAAGAAATTTTCATATTAATGACGTCAAGAAGCCTACCGGACTCCAGTCCTACTCAAATAATATTACAACTAGGTTATCGGGTTTAACGAACAAGCTGAAAGAATTAAGTCAAACTGGCAACACGCTAGGTCGATTGAAGCCACAGTCATATAATGAAGTAATGAATTTAAAACCCGTCATAAAGAAAAGCTCAAACACGGTCGATGGCCTTAAAAAGCCCGTCGTGAGAACTTGCAGTGCGGAGCCGCCAAAGAAAGTCACTTTTAGCGCTTTTGCCACTGTGCAAGTGGTCTGAGTTGGGCTCTGAATTGTTATTTTCTTACTAATGCATACATTTTTACATTTTCTGTTTCTCATTATTTTAAGATGAATTGCTCAAAAGAAGTTGTTGCTAGGTAAAACGGTGCGTTCAGTAATAAATTCTGCAACGCGAAAAAAGAACGCATATTTTGTATGTAGGCAGAATAGCAATGCACATTCATGTTGTATTGAAAAATTATTTTGGATTCAATAATTGCACTAGGAGCATTGAAGTGTATACAGCTGGAATCTTCAACTGAAAATTATAAAAATCACCTAAATTTTTGGTAAATTATGGTAGTTTCATGTAAAACAAAATCAAATAGAATATGAAGTTTAAAAATTCGTCCGAAACTTCGATTTTTTTTGAGCAGCACATTAATATTTAATGTGAAATTTAAATTGACAGATTCATCTAGAAACTTTATTAGAAAGTAGCACTTTTTTACTATTCGGCACAATTGTTCGCGAATAATATAACGCTTAGTCGAAGTATTAAATCTAAGTAAGTGTTAAACAAATCAGTCATTTGTGAATTAGGATTTAAATTTATTTTCTTGTAATATATAGATAAATATTAGTATTGAACTTGTTAATAGATTTGTTACTTTTATGCTGTTTAGAGGTTCTTGTTAATTTTGGAATTCAAAAGTAGAAATATCGTTGCTTCGATTTGCAAGTATTTTGACCAAAAATAATTGGGGTTAACATTTTTCTTTAAGCAATTTTATTAGGGAAATTCTGTGGAAAATCATTTCAAATGTTGGCATAAATAAACAATAACTTTTATTTCTCTACATTGATCGTAGACTGATTTTAGGGTAAATGAATTCTACAAAACAAATCTAGAAAATTTGTGATCGTAATATAATAAAATTAATACTTTATGGTAGAGTCAAAATTAATTTTAAATTAAATACAAAATTACAGATTAATTGTTGCTAAATTAACAGAAATATTTAAATGAAATTTAAGTCAAAAACTATAGTACGAAGTTAAGGTTTGGGCTAGGGATATTTTTAATATAACATAGCCATTATAGAATTTCTGAAATTTACTTACATAAAATTTACTTGGCAAACCTTAATCGAATCAAATCGAGTTGTGATTATACGTTCCGCCGTGAGTATCTTGTCCGCGAAAGTAACATTATCCAAATATTCATTCGTCATTGTGAAATAATCTATCTTATTTCATAATAGTAACAACGTTATAATGTACATTTGTGAAATCCAATTGCAGGTTTGCGTTCAGGATTTTCGACATTTAAATGAACTATATTTAAATCGAATGTGCATTATAATTGAAATATCATTCAAGTTAGCCGTAAAAGGGATAATGACTCTATAGCATAACAAAATACCAGAGTATTATAACAATACAAAATGTAAACAGCAATGTTGGTAAATTTAGATCTGGCAATCTCAGCACATATATATATATATATACATATTTCTTCAAACAACTTATAGAAACCATTCTAATAAAGTTTAACTACCAACAAAATCACTTTTGAGTGACCAGTAAAATCATGGTTAGAACAGTAAAATCGAAAATTTCAACGGCTTATAGTATAACCAGCGACCGCCTGCGACTTTGACGGCATAGAAATCGGAATTTGGCATATACGAAATATTTAAGAAAGTCATCGGACCGAGGTCATCATTTTATAAAATGTAAAAAGTTATCGGACAGAGGTCGTCCTTTATAAAATGAAAAAAGTCATCGGACAGAGATCGTCTTTTATAAAATGAAAAAGTCATCGGACAGAGGTCGTCATTTTATAAAATGTAAATAGTCATCGGACAGAGGTCGTCATTTTATAAAATATAAAAAGTCATCGGACATAGGTCGTCTTTTATAAAATGAAAAAAGTCATCGGACAGAGGTTGTCTTTTTATAAAGTGAAAAAAGTCATCGGATAGAGATTGTCTTTTTATAAAGTGAAAAAAGTCATCGGACAGAGATTGTCATTTTATAAAATGAAAAAGTCATCGGACAGATGTCATTTTATAAAATGGCAACCTCTGTCCGATGACTTTTTTTCCATTTGTTATTATTTATTATAAATTTTACCTCTCGTCAAATACAAAGGAGATTTTGGGCTTTTCGATTAATAATTGGTTATGGTTACTTCCATTATTTTTTAGTGGTGACTACCGCATTCACTTCCTTAGGTTTTGAATATCAATAATTGGCGAAATAGGTATATATTATTTTTTACCTATTTTTTTATGGATATAACTTTTATTTATAACACCACATTAAGGTTCGGATTTCGATAATTGGAGAATTATGTGTTTGATTATTTGCCCCTTTATATTATTTTTCCATATTGACCTTAACATCTTCTCCACGATGGAGTTTCAAATTTAAAAAATTCTGTACGTTACAAAATAAAAAGTTTCGGTTCTGCGTAATCAACTTTATGCGAGCGTGTATTGATTTCAGTCATAACAAAATTATTTTTGAATTTATAATTCATTTGTATGGAATTTAAAATGTATTGTGGAAACAGTAATTCTATAAAAGTTACGTTTTTTTAAAATAAAATACAAGATTCGAGTTAACAAATTCGATTTTGAGATCACTTTACGAGGTTTTATTTTGACAGTATTATTTTTGACAAAATAATATGTGGCAATTGCAATATCATTAACAACGATTCAAGATAATGTAACTGAAACGATTGATTGCAATACGCTCGAGGATATTATGTATGGTTTTGTCTTAATGAAAGTTTTCCACATTTTACTGCCTTATTAAGGTTTCACAATATTTACTTGGTATCCTATAATATTTTTAGTAATACAAGTTACAAGTTGCATGAACAGGTTTTCGGCAATAAATATCACGCGAGTTGACCGATCGTCAATGACATTCAAATGAACACTTGCGAAACTCAGACCAAGTTTTTTTTATCGTATCTTAGGATGCACGTATACTGCAGACGGTGGAGGATATTTAACGTTTTTCTATGTAATTCTAAATCTTATTTACATGGATGGAGAATATTTAACTTTTTTCTATATAACTTTAAACCTTGTTCATATAAACGGAGAATATTTAATGTTTTACTGTATAACTTTAAATCTTATTCATATATGACATGTTTTTCTATGTAACTTTAAATCTTATCCATATGGACGGAAAATATTTAACGTTTTTCTGTGCAACTTTAAATCTTGTTCATATATGACATTCTATTCGCATATAGATATTTGACCTGCGCAAATAAATTTTAAAAACCGATATCATAGCTCAGAGTAACGCAATCAGAATTTCCAAAATAATAAATATGTGAAATATTATAAACAGCAAGCTAATGAAAAGTTTATAATTTGTTGTTTTTATCACTAGTAACGCAATCGGAATTTCCAGAATAATAAATATCTGAAATATTGTAAACAACAAGTTAATGAAAAGTTTATAATTTGTTGTTTTTGTCACTAGTAACGCAATCGGAATTTCCAGAATGATAAATATGTGAAATACTGTAAACAACAAGCTAATGAAAAGTTTATAATTTGTTGTTTTTATCACTAGTAACGCAATCGGAACTTCCGGAATAATAAATATGTGAAATACTGTAAACAACAAGCTAATGAAAGGTTTATAACTTGTTGTTTTTATCACTAGTAACGCAATCTGAATTTCCAGAATAATAAATATATGAAATATTGTAAACAACAAGGTAATGAAAATGTATAATTTGTTGTTTTTATCACTAGTAACGCAATCGGAATTTCCAGAATAATAAATATATGAAATATTGTAAACAACAAGCTAATGAAAAGTTTATAATTTGTTGTTTTTATCACTAGAAAAATGTTAAATACTCGATTAACCAAAATTATTTTCATTTTCAGTATATCCGAATATCGTTTTCACATTTTTGTCTTCAACACAAAGTTTGAAGGTAAATATAAATATAAATCGAAATATAAATATAAATCGGGGATAATTTATTTAAAATAAATTCTTCTACTCAAAATGTATGTTATAAAATTCAGATTAAATAAATTAAAAATATTGATTATTTTTTAAAATCATAGTACATCAATTAACTAACTCTAAATCAATTTAAAATGCTTAACAGACAAATTTCTTACAAATGCTGTACTTAATATACATAGTATCGCACGTTAACAAAAAACCTGAACTTGGCTTCTTTTAGATATTTCAGTTCATTTCACCTCAGTCCGTTAAGTGTAAGCTAGGAAATATAATTATAATCATTTATTTGTTATTTCAAGTAAGGCGTGTTCTAAATCGGTTTATTTCCCAGTTGAAAAACTACAGAAAGTATAGAATTTGGAATAGACAAAGTTAGACAGAAGTCAAGTGATATTGAAATTCATTCAGCATTATTTATAAAATATTAATAATTATAGTAGCCTTCGTAATACAAAATCTGATATATATCTGAGAGAATATGTGGACATAAGCAACTTATTTATAAGAAAAGACGAACTGTAGAGGAGCCTTTAAACGGATATGGGCGTCAAGCGAGCGGAAGGAACAAGTTATTGAGTGGTGGTTGCCGCTGGCGATGAAAGTTGAATACGCGGCTGGTCAGTGTCGTTCGTTTTTATTTATATATACCAGAGGTGTGCCGATCGTGTACGTTGGGATTCAGTTAGTACCCGTTTATGGAGACTATCATTGGTTATTACAAAATAATTAATCATATGTAAGAAGTAAAGGATATATTTTAAGGATACACGTAATTAAATTGAAATTCGCAAGTTATTTCATTAATTCATTTAGTTTCAATAATTAATCGGCATTTTTTGTTGTTTTTTTTACGATTAATTGTTTTCGAGCGTAGTGTATTCTGTTGTAACGTAGTTTTTCTTTATATACGATACTGAAATTAGTGTAGTAATATCACGTTTTTATTTAATACTAGTGGTCGACCAGTGGTCGAAATCCGACCGTAATATACTTAGGTACTCACTTTGTTGAAAACACTAATAAGTAGACGAGAGTTATGTCAATTAAGATTGCTGCTACAAAATTTTCCTTTTACAACTGGTGTATATTAAGCAAGCTAACAGATTTTTCCCTTTACAATAGATGTGTATTAAGCAAGCTGTATTTCACTAATTTATAAAACACAGCTATCTATTACACAAAACATTTGAAATCACACAAAATTCACAGTTTGAAACTCTTTCAGCCAATTTTATATTCGTAGGCGAAAAACGTTTAACGACAGACTATTATATGTTTGACATTAACAGTATAGACGTAAGCAATTAATCTTTTATTGTTACTCTTCGTTTTTTTTCAACCAATTGAGACAGGATATGGAGATGGAATTATTTTTCATTTGAAGAATAAATTTATTAAAATTCAAATAAAAAAGCTACGTAAAGTTAATTTGAGTCATTCCATAGCAGAGTACCTCACGATGTTTATTGTGTATTAAAATCGTTATCTTCTTCAGAAGTAATTAACGCAGTATTTCTCTTAATACTTCCCGGATATATGCCTTAATTAAATATTTTTTACAACTAGCGTTATATATTTGTTGATATGATCTCTGGAAAATTAATAGTTGTCGCACAATATTAGATTGCATATGTTATTGCTGTTGGAAATTTCATTCATAAATTATATATAAATTTCTTTTTTGTTCGTATAA
This sequence comes from Druceiella hillmani, assembly GCA_039881145.1. Classification (NCBI taxonomy): domain Eukaryota; kingdom Metazoa; phylum Arthropoda; class Insecta; order Lepidoptera; family Hepialidae; genus Druceiella; species Druceiella hillmani. The sequence goes on along the minus strand of JAYKKI010000009.1, from coordinate 26,278,500 downwards.
TCTAATTAGATAGACGCAGCATAACGCCAAATTAAGGTTTGCATCTCTTTAAATCGAAATACTTATCTCAAATCTTTTGACAGAAATATCATTCCGTAACTCACTTTTCAACGTTCAAATTAATTGTTAACTAGCCCCAAACCCGGAACCTAGCGATCGTTTGAACCAATACACTATTTCCACGTTCAGTGAACTCTTGGTTAATTTGAGCTCAAACAAATATCTAATATTTAAATATTGACTAGGCAGAGACAACAACAAAACAAACGAATGGTTCTCTCTCTTTGAGCGTTATTTAAGAAAAAAAAACATTTGGAATCTTAACGAACGTACAAACTTTCACACTCGGCTGGGAGGAAGAGAGAGGCAGTGAGAAAGAGACAGGGAGAGATGGAAACGGCTCTCTCTGTCCGGCGACCATTCATCGATATCTTCTTTCTTGCTCTAATGTTTCTTTTTCCTGTCTGTTTAACCACGCCTATAGTAACCGGCAGCTCGCTTTGAGCTCAGACAGATAATTTGTAGAGATGTGTAATCGAGACTTATCAAAGGTTTATTGGAATTAATCTATTTAAAATTATTTGATTTCTCAATCGTATGAATATAAATTTTTCATCATATTTGGGAGTGACAATTCAGGAGGCGATTTTGAAACTAAGTCAAAAGCTTTTCCACGTGGTATTGAATAAATGAAGTATTTTTCAAAACAGTATTGTAATAATTTTTAGCCATTTCGGTTCAAAACTATGCAAACAAATAAAAAAGACATCGATAAAATTTATATTCATGAAAATTATTTGTCAGGCATATGTTAAAAAAACTAAAATAATAATAATCGGCCAACAAATATCTTAAATTGCGTTTGATTAATTTCACGTTAACCTTAACATTATTCAAAATATGAAATTGGATAAAACTCTGAAACAAATTTCTATTAGAATATTTAGATTTGAAAACGTAAAAGAATTAGAATTGTCTTCGTATTTTAAAATAAAGTAACATGTGTTGAATTTTCGTCGTTAGAACGTAAAAATACTTACGTTAAAATACTTCAGTTATTTATATCCTTCAATTGATATCACTTTCATCCACTATCCTAGTTTGTCACACCTTTTAGAGAAACGGGATACATCAACACTGAGTAAGCGGAAATTTCCAAACGTAATGTAAATGTAGGCACATTTAATCGAAAGACAATAAAACAGTGAAACTAGTCCCTTTTGTTATGAATGAATAATGTTAGTATAACTAATATTGTTTTTTTTCTTAAAAAAAAGATTTGACAACCCTAGTTAAAGCAGGACAAAAGTTGGACATCCTATGGAGTCGTAATACGAAATAAGTTATTGATTTTATTTTTGTTTTAATTAAAATTTGCGCCATATTAAGTAGAAATGGTAAATTTTAAATAATTTTTTTGCAAAATTCTTCAATGCTAAATAAACTTTTTGCATTTTCACGTAAAACGCTCAATTTCCAGTGACGATGTTGGTATATTGTTTGTATCCGTAAACAATATTAATTCAATTATTTGGATGTGGAAGGGAATATTTAAATTGCTTCAGGTTGATTTCAGGATGTCGCCTATCTTTATCTCCATGAAAGATTGCTGTTGACATTGATATGACATATTTGCTGACCAGCTCTGTCTACTGTCTTTGCCCATAGGCGGTGTGAAGATAAACAATGTAAGGCACCTATTCTTCCACATATGTTATGAAACGTGAAAAACATAATCAAGGGTTGTCACAGAACTCAGTCTGCTATTATAATAGGGGAAATACTTTTCAGAAGACGGCAATATTGGATTGAGATATTGAGACAAACTCTAGAGATATACATATAATAGAAATTTAACGTAAGACATTCACCATGAAATATACTGAGAAACATGTGAGATATATGTATACCAGTAAAATAAGTTGCTGAATAGTAATGTAGAGCAATGGCTTGTTCGCGGTGATTCATTGGATATCTTGGACGTTTCTGATGTTGACTATGAAAAAGGGGTGCCTTTAAATTATAGGCTCAAAGACGGAAACAACTATTGGTCATTGAGGTTTATTTCTTTCACATTTTAGACAGCAATCAGGGCAGACAGTTGGATAGATACTTTGCTTTGTGTTATTTTACGGATTAGAAGTGGATAGAGAAGATGTTAAGGTGAATTGACTTAACATTTTTAATTTCAGATTCAGATGTTATTTATGTCGTATCTCTGATTTATTTTATATTTAAAAATGCCACGCGGAAACCATACGTACAATAATGACTAATTAACTTCAGCATCTAATTAAATTATTTTTCAAAAAATGTTAAAAACAACTTATTTATCTTTAATTAATACCAAACCGATATAAAAACCAATAACGTTTTGGCAATTTACAGTAAGTTTCCTGAATTTTGTTTCTTTTTTAAATTAACATATCGGTTTTTTTTCTTCTTAATTTGAAATAAAGGAACTAAATAATTTTATGGTTTATAAATTAAACATCACTCTAGTATCCAGCTATATTTCAGAGTCATGATTCACAAACTTTTGTGTTTATTGCTTTTATATTTAGAAAATAAACTTCAAAATAATTTGATTTTACTTTATAACTTTCTGAATATATTTTTTTACAGTGTTCAAAAACGAATAAAATAATGTAAACTTGTTTATAGAGAACTTATATTTATATATACAAGTGTAAGTTATCTATAAGCACGTTTCCTCAATGACTGGATTAGTTGCAGAATTTGAATTGTAAATTTGTCACCGTGGAAGCGAGGTCAAATTTAGTTGGCCAAAAATGATTCTGAGTGAAATTGTAGCTTAGAGACCAGCGTCACATATAATCATGGTCATTTTCCCTAATTTTAAGTATATATTTAACCACCTTTTTATATTTTCTATGATAACAGGGAAAAGTTTAAAAAACTTAACCCATTCGATATTTCATTTAAATTTACGTTATTTCATAAGTGATGATCGTAATAAACAATTGCATTTAAAAAAATATACGGTTATACTATTATCACATTGCCAAATATAGTGTTGTTTTAATCTTAAGATAATCAATGCGAAGTATTGTGTTTTCGACCCTGGTACATATAATTTATATCAATGCTAAAAGAAACCTTTTCCATATTAGCTGAAATTATTGAGTAATATTTAAAAATGTATAAATTTCGATAATACACGTAAGTGTGAACAATTTTCTTTAAAAGAGGTATTATTAAGCGGAGAAAATTTAAAATTTTTGTAATAGAAAAAGCAAAGAACATAAAAACACAGATTTCTAAAAACAATTATTGAACTAAATATGATTTTTTTTATCTTTTTGATTTAATATATTTCACTATTAAACTTATAAACAGAATATTTAACATTTAATAAAATTAATTTTCTGTTATTTGTTACAATTACAATCGAAGAAATTTTTATGACGTTAATAAGATTAATTTTGCACAAGCATTTTGATTACTATTGTTTGTTTTTAAAATACTGAAATATTAAAAAAAAGTTAAATCCCCGACTTCAGTCGCAATTACTTACTGCTCTGTGAATATTGATATTTATGAGATAGTTTTTGTAACTGAATATCAACTTATATTTACTGATAAATGTTAACTTGTTTATTAAATAACATCATTTACCATTTTAAAATACGATCTTTGCAGTTTGACCACCACTGGTTGACATAAATCATTGTTATCTCGGTGCCGTAGGAAAATAAAGGGTACGCACGTAATGATTAGCCCGTTGGATGAAACTATGCCGGCCTCTATTACGTTTAATCGAAAATAGATGTGGGCATTGGGTGTATCGTAAATTAGGCAACGAATTAGACTTACGACCATGTTCCGTTGGATATTTGTATAAGTGTGTATTGACTTGCATCGTGAGATTCTGAGTTCCATTCATATAATTAAAGGGGCGGTTAAAATATTTTAATCGGTCGAAAAATCTATAAATTAATAATCTCTTTTTCAAAAACAATGTTTAATGTATCGTTTTCGGGATTCTCTATATCTTTTATCTTTTCAGTATAATGTTTATTTTTTCTTATTTCCTTGTTCGAAATTATTTCTTGTGAAGTTGCGAGATTGCAAGTTCTTCTTGCAAGGTTCGTCTTTCGTCATGTTTTTATCGTTCTTAGTAATAACATGAAAAATTGGCTAAAAAAGAAAGAATCAGAATCAGAAAGCTGGATTGAATTTTCCAAATCATTTAGATAAGCGAAGTTAAAGTGTCTGTCGTGATTTTCAAATTTTCAGTTCTTAAATACTTATTCTGTTTGCATATTCAATTATTGAAACGAGTCTAATGTTAAAAAAAGTTTTGTTGGTACGAATGGAAATTTACTTAAAATTACTGAAGCTATTGGCATGAATTTGACATAGTTTATAGATACTAATTCATTTGCCATCAATTTAATCCTGATCTCTTAAAAGGTACCGAATTTATGATGATAAAAATGTTGCGTAGAAAAAAAAACAATTTCTACTTTGCGGAAAGTCGGCATCGCCAAATTTTAAGAACATATGGAGGAGCAGAAATGAGAGTCATGGTATTCAACGAATGGGTATATCATGAATCGTGAAATAAATTATTAAAATGTATATATTTTATGTATGTTTCTAGCACTTTTAAAGCAGAATATATTCATAATGCCCGTCATAAATTTCTGATTTTTGTTTTTGGAAAATATTTTATCAATAAGCTATTTCAGGTATTTTTGGAATAATGAACTACGGAAATCGACTTCACGGAAAGATAACAGGATATTATTGTTTAGTCAGTCACAAATATTTTTCAAAGGAATTAAAAAAAAACTTGACAAAAATTTTACAAGAAAATGATTAATGGTTATTTATGCCAACATAAGAAGTGTAATAAATATTATTTCTATTTACCTGATGAGTTATAAATCTTTTGCCTAAAAGTCGTTTTATTAAAGAATATAATATATAAATGTAATATTAGGTTTGTTATTAATAGAAATGTATTTTTTGTTGATATAATTATATGTTGTATTAAAAATAAGATCTATGTGTAAATTAATTGTTGTTTTATTTATTTACTTTTTGCTCGAAAGTACAATACCAAAAATGAACGATACGAATTAGTTTTTAAAGTATATGGATGGTGGTAAGTTCTTAATATTAGTGATGAAAATAGAAAACAATTTAGGTGAAGATGTATGAATATGAATAAAATGAAGTAATATGTCAGAATAAAAATACATGGCTTTCCATTGCCTCTACTTCTATCTAAGTGGATGTTCATAACTTTGCTAAAATAGTTCAATTACTATTTTGTTCGTTACCATGTATTTAATTAAAATAAGACTTTTTATTTGGAAAGGCAACTGATACTTAATTAGATAAAAACTAAATTGTGTTTAGAATAATAAATGCTATTTTGGCGGTCAAAATATTAATAATTGAAAGATAAATATACTTTAAGATATTGAGCCGTAATTAGCTTGAAAAACACCATGGAGGTTTTAAACGTAAATACTATTGTAGTATAAACAAGAAAGAATAAGATTTAAAACTTAAAATTATTTAACTTGTACAGTTTTAGAGATACTCCAGAAAAAAGAAAAAAAATTAATTAAAGGATATTTGTTTCATAAAACTTTTTTTAACGTGGATATATATTAGTAAATTATTAACCAGCAATTATAAATTGTTTTTTTTTAACTGAACAAAAACCAAATCGAGTGCCACGAGTTTGAACACGACGAAATTTTCTCTTTTCGGTATCGTGACGACACAGCACAGTGAAGTAGGAACGTAGCTATTGTATGTTTTGACAGGATATCTGTGATAGCAGTGTTTTGTTATTAACTAAAATACCAATGATTACATACGACTACAATTATGTAGTGGGCATCTTTTGAGATTACCGTAAAATAACATACAAATATTCAGTTTGTCAAATACTAAGCTAAGTAGTGAATGAATATGCCGCTAGATGGTGCTCAGAATTTAATAATGTAATTCACGCAGCCGAATTTTAATTAAATTACATAAAAATGTGTAAAATAATAAAAGAGGACTGATTTATAAATAGTTAGATGCGCTGTCTAGAAAAAAAATGCCAAATTATACTTTATTTAGTATATGCATGAGCTTAAGTCTGAGGCGCCATCTGTGCGTTAAGCACTTTATTTGTCTCTAATTTCATGATTTTGTTTTCATATTTATTATCTAGCGGATTCTATCTATAATTCGACTTCTTTGGAATTATGAATCCTATACAGTTACATAAAAATGTTCTGTAATTCTTAAATTTCAGTCGTGAATACTCGCGTCCACTTAATTTTTTAAATTAAAATTTTATGGAACATTGATTATAACGCAGCCTTTGCAATTGAATAGCGCAAAAAGTAAATATTTACATGTGCAACAGTGTTATCTATTAGATAAAAGCGTTTTTGATTATTTATTACCTAGGGAATTTTCTGAGATTAAAACTATCCTGTATGTTAGTGCGTAACACGGTTTATACCTATAAATAAAATGGTATTTGACTATATTTTGTATTACTAAAATAGAATAAATAATAACATTAAAATCGGTCAAAATAAATATATTGCACATAAAACGTTTCATTACAAAGTTATAATGACTTAAAAACTGACGAACTACGATTCTCACGAATATGCCCATGCAAAACACAACTCGCTTATGACGTCACAGGCCAGTTATTTAGCATTCATTATAAGGGAGTTTATATAATATTTTTAAGTTTAAGTTATGTTTTGTATATTACAATTTTCTTATTTTTTGTGTGGAAACTACATTCATAATAACTTTTTCAATTTAATGAACAACAAATTTATATATTTTCCTATTTAGAACTTTTGATTAATTGATTGTTATATGCATTATTTTTTTAATCACAAGGTTTTCTTAAATCTATTCTGCAGTTTTAAAACATTTTTACAAAAAATATCAGTCAAATACCCTATTGTTAAGTATTGAATTATTTATTACATAACACACATCACGCGCTTATAATTACGTATTTCTTGGATATTTATAATATTTATTACTAATTTTGATTAAAATGTTCTACTACATGGATTATACTATGTAAAATTAGTTTCCACTTATAGCGAAAAGTATGTCCTTGTTATATTTGGAGAACAAGAATTTTGTCGATTTTTTTTCCATTTAATAACAAATATTTCGAAAATTCTCGAAAAGATGTAGACTTTATCGTTTTCTTTGCTGATCCTTAGTGTTCGTGCTCGACAGGTATAATTCGATTTTATTTCTGTTTGTGTAATTTTTTGTGAAACATTATTCTCTGTAGTTATTGTCACCCTCTGATCGCGTATTCAATAAATTAATTTAATTTCTAAGAGGAATTGTCGTTTTAAAGAACCCGATATAGCTAGAAACTTGTAACGATATATGAGATAGTCGATGAGAAAACATATTTTTTTTTCTTCTCTTCATGTTGACCTTACAGGTTTGATTGCTTATGTCATGATGATGTAGCATCATGACCTTTGCGCAACGACTGCATTGTAACTTTTATGCTGACCGATGAGACTTAATGCATGTACGTATTCAGAAAATGTATTTTAAAGTAACGCTTTTAAATATTCCTAAGCGAAGTAAAAAGTACGTAAATCGTATATTCATAATTCAAATGAATTTCCTATATCAATGAAAATCAATATATCATTATTATACTCTAGTAAACGCAATTCATATTGTATTATTATAATGCATAACATTGAAACGTTAAATTGTTGTAAATTTTATGTTTCGGTACCTGCATAGTAATATATTAAAACCCACGAAAAATTAATACTAATTCGCCAGTAATAAAAAATTGTTAAGTTTAGAAATAATTTAATGTTGCTATATTCGTATGTGGAAACGAAATCCATACGACCACTTTGCAGATGAAGAAATGCCTGTAGTCTACGATCTGAGCCGACCGTCATTTCTGTTCCAATAAAAATATAAATATTGATATAATATTTAGAGAACTATGAATGTGACACTTTTAAAAATATAAAAGTCACACTTCTATTTATTTTTATAATATTTCGGCCCAGACATGAATATTATAATTTGGAGCTCGTATAAGAAAAAGTTAATAGTCTTACGATCATTAATTTATGGAAGATTCAGAAATCATTAAACGTTGTTAAAATAGGTTAACAACACAATTTCAATAGAGATTCAAGTAGGTATTGGCTTCACGGTATATCTAACTGAGTCAAAGCTTTGAGTATTGACATTGAGACGTCAGTCGGCTGTCATGCAGTAAGTGTGGACTGTATAATGTAATATATAGCTAGGGTTGATTACCGATTGTACCCTTGATTATCGATTGTTATTTCGTGTTATTTTTTGTATTTATAGTATTGGTATCTGAGGAATAGTACGGAATAGGTATGAAGCTTTGAATGTCAGTTACGTATGATCGATGAATGCTTTTTTGGAGGTTTTTGTGTACATCGGAAGAAAATTATGTGATTAATCCGCTTCAGTCGATCATAACTAATGATCGATATTGCATTAGCCAACTTATCCACAACGTTGGCTGATGCAATATCGGTCGACTTTTAAAAAATCTTTAGATTAAAATGTTCGTATTCATAAAATGTATTTTCAATTTACAAATTCTCTTTTCCACTTTCATTTTTTTTTTACAAATACCACTAATATAGATTTTCATGGTTTCCTGCTTTATATTTATTATCCTTGGAACGTTTTTCATGAAAAGATTATTTTTTTTTAAATTCCGTAAGTTTTTTAAAAGTTACGTTTCTGAAATAGAATTGTCGTCTCTTTAACTATAAAATATTGGTTAAAAGTTAAAAATAAGTGGAATTAAATTTTAATGAAATTATATTTGGGAGAAAATCATTTCACTAAGACTTCTTTAGTTTTAAATTTCTATTTGTAAAAATTTAATTTATACTTAAAATTAGTTATATTTTCTTTCATATTTAGTATCCGCTTTCAGCGATAGCGCAAATTTTATTTTCTTTCCACCGGAATAATATTCAAGGAGTATTTTCACGTACTTACGGAAATGATTCTAAGTTGAAATTTAATCTAAGGTAAATGGACGTACGTTCATTTAATAAAATTAAGTTGATCAGTTCCTTCTGTAGAATTTCACGTATTTATATTTTATATGATACAGATAATTCCTCTAATGCAATATATTGCGACCTATCAATATCGTAGACGGATATGTCTATCTTATTGTGTTTTTTTACTCTTCGGCCAATTCCCTCTTTTACTTTATTTATTCTTCTCATATATATAAAAGTGGAAATATATATCTTTAATATCAGCAAAATAATTCATGTAATAATGGCAGAGTTCGTTAAAGCCCATGCGCACAAGCACGAGCACCTGCCTCGCAACGAGACGCTATCAACAAGCATCGAGGCGATGACCAGCTGACCTGCACACAATGCGGAAGTGGCTATCGCGTCGTTCCACCTGATACTCGATACTCAGCCGACAGGTTCTACGAGATAACAGATAATACCTTTACTCCACTTGTGTCTACGTGTCATCTTCAATATTACCTGGACATAAGTGAGCTTTAATGGAATTTTGGTAGCTGCTAACGCTTTGAAATACGGAATTTCTGACTATAAAATTAAGTATAAATTTAAGCATATTTCTTTTATTTTGTTCCATCTTAATGCGGATCTCAAAATGATTTAATTTAATTGTCTTTTAATTGACAGATAATATTGACCAACGCCAATCTATCAAATATCATCGATACAAAGAATTAATTTTTATGTAACTTTCATTAAAATGTTCCAAAAATGGAAATATCGGTTAATTGGTTCTTAATGTACTTAAAACGTAATTCAGGGCATATAAATAAATAAAAATAATTCTAATTTAACGACTGGGACATAAGTTCAAAGAGTTCAGGGAAATATTTATAAAAAAAAACTAAGGTTTAAATAACCTTACCCAAACAAAACTTTTGCTCAGATATTAAAAATAAGGATTTTATTATATTATTATTTAGTGATACTGCTTTGGTTCGATTCGTTTAAAATACCTTATGCAGTATGAAACAATAATTATTAAAATCGATTATGTGCGAGATGGGACACGCACAAACCTGAGGTCCGTCTCTAAAAATTTTTGATCTAAACCGAAATTATTTTATTATGATATAATTTCGGTTTACATTCGGGCATTTGAAAACTCTAATCGAAAGCATGGTTGAAAAATTAGAAATAAGACACACTACATGTATGTGTAAGTATATATTTTTTAAATATTTTACTGCACGCAATTTCATTTATATAGGTTCAAAACTATATAAACTGTCGAACTTTGACAGGCAGATGGATGGACGGGCAGGCGTGACGAAGTTATATGAGTTTTTTGTTTCACTATGGAATCCTAAAGACAGGTGACACAGTTTTACGGTTTACAAAAAAACTACTAAAACAACTAAATTAAAATTAATTTAATTGTTTTAATAGTTAAGTTATGTTATTATGTTATAGTTTAGTTATGTTGATGTTTAGTTAGTAAATTAAAAGTAAGTTTATATATAAGCGTAGTATATCAAGATTATATGACGATAAATTATAATGTTTATTGTACAAAGGAATTTTATTTAAATGAGATGCGTCTACTTATAATTTCTTTTCCTCTAAATTACAGTGTTTACGTCAATAGTGATACAACGTCAGCACAGAATCCAATTCACATCTGGTTCCGTTCTTTATTAACTGTAGCGGAGTCATAAGGAAGGGTTATGTAGCTAGCCTCAAGTATATACATATATGTATAACGTATCCCTTGGTGGGTGAGAACAAATTCAGTTCGTTCCAGCATTCAAGAGAGCGAAAAGTATACGCTATTATATTAAAAATTCAATACGTCGACCATGGGGCACCAAATAGATATTTACAACTTTTTTTAAAAGTCATCATAAAGGATATAAAATGAAATCAGCTTTAAAAACAAATTCGAAATATATGACATAATTTTAGAATAAGTTTGACTGGTAAAAAAAATTGTTTTTATTGTCGTAATCGGATGTTGTTGCTATTGAATTGCATAATTTATATATTAAAAATATATACATCTGCTCATCTTACATATTTATTCATATTATAATATATTGTATATTGTTATATTAATAAGTGAAATTCAGAGTTGCCTATACTTCGGTATAATTTGAATCGACAAATCATCTAATAAACAGTTCATATTTTTGAAATTATTCGCATGATTTGGGTAATTAAAATGGAATTATGTGTTTAATTATATAACTGTCAGAGTGGTAATTTGATATTAATTGTAGAAAAGTACTGGAAGCACATAATGATTATAAGTATCTAATATCATTTCATCTTAAGTGTATTGAAATCGATAATAAATTGTTTAAAATTATCCTAATTAAATCGATTTATTCTCTCTTCTGATATTTATGATCTTAGACATAGCTATATATCAAAATACAAATAATACACAAAACAATTTTTGTCCACGACTTCAGAGTGAAATTCGAAATATGACCGAACTAAACGAATCAACCAAATCTCATTTCTGCAGCTCGAATGTTTCGTCCATGGTACTTCTTTGTAGACGACGTTTCTGGTTTTTCTCAGTAAAATGAAAGAAATCATTACATTTATGCGAAACGTATCCACTTCTTATATCTACTTTTAAACTGGTTACAACTGTTTCAATATGTAAAAAGAATTATTCCTAAGTTAATTAACAACAGTATGTAGAGATAGACTGAAAATATTTGTGTCCATAGTAGAAAAAAAGGAAAATATATTGGGAGACATTACGGCATAGAGAGGGGCTTAATTGTTTTCAAAATTGGTAAACAAAGATGGGGCTTAATCGGAAAATTTCAATGATAATCGACTGCAAAGTTTGGTAATAGTGATTGCTATGTATTTATATATGACATAATTTCTTCAAATTTAATTTGACATACCAAAAAATAAACACTTTGCACTGGCAATGTTAGCACCGACTAACATTTACTTGCGGGAGTCACAGCTAATATCCGCTTGACATTTCGCATCGAATTCCTAATAGCTGGCGGCTCGCCTCGGAGCAATGCCTCATTACGAATTGCAACAGCTCGCTTCACAAATAATACGCTTCGAAATATCTCGTTGCTTTTCCCTTCTTAACTATGACACTACAATAGATCGTTAGTGGTGTGAGCTCTTAGGAAACGGTTTAATTATTTAATTAACCGACATAACGCTGCGCAATTAATACGATTGTAGAACTTTTTGAGGTGTACAACAATCGTACTCATATCAATTATAGGTCTGCTAAAAGGAGAAGGTTCATCTGTTTGGCAGACCTATAACCTATCCTGAGGATAAAATTCAAACGGATCTTTCTGTACATTTACTCAGTACACCTGGTCTCAAGTGGAATAGATATTGTCTGTTGCTAATTTTGAGTGAAAATATTAGTAAATGATTACATTATTGTCCAACGACACTTTGCGATTATCTGACGATGTGGGTTGTATTAAAATTATTTTAATTTTCATATCTTCTTCCACACATTTAGTAATGTGAGATGCATTGGGCATATTGAGGCGAGGTAACGCGTTGAATTGCTGACAATATATATTATATATGATATATGACAATATATATTATATAAAAAACTATATTCCTTCTTTGTCTATATTATTTAAAGACTTGATCCTTTTTCCATTCCGCTCTTTTCAAAATTATTATTGGTTTTATATTTCAAAGGTAACAATAATAATTTAGGCTATCTTTTGTTAGTTTCCTGTATTCGGTTAGTCAGTTATTTGGCTTGTGGTTTATTGATAAATCTAGAACTGAGAAAACAACAAAGAAAAATAAAGAAACTAAAAACTGCAAAATGAATTTTGATAATATTTACATCGTTGTGTATCTGGACGTTTTAGAAGTAATATTAGGCCTAGTACGCAACAGTAGCGATGTATCGAGACTTATCTCGCAACTCGTCTCCAGGCATGTCCTCTTCAGTGTCTCCTGTTTTTTCCACATGACATGTTTTTTCTGCGATAACTATCTATGTTTGCATCGTATTATTTCAGGAAAAGGTAGCGTTGTGTTGTGCTACATATATGACTATACACCTGGTTTTAACGAAAAAAAAATGAAACGCAAGAAAAGAATGTGGGTACGTGAGTTTTTAACAAAAAAGATCTCATCCTATTACGTTATCAAATCTGCAAATAGAGGACGGTTTTTTTTCAACTTTACAAGAATGAGTAGAACTGACTTTGAAGTATTAATGAAATGTTAAAATTATAATTGCAAGTCTCATAAAAAGTTTCGTGAATCTGCACAACCCGACATAAGATTAGTTATAACTTCAAGATTTTTAGTTTCTAGAGATTTCTTTACGTTTATCATGTACACATTCAAAGTCTCAAAGCAGCTTAAAATTAATATAATACTGGAAGTATGTATGTGCATTAATCAGGTATTGGCAGATCAAAACATATAAAGGTTAGTTCTTAATTTTTTTTTATTTTCAATTAAATTATTGTAAATTTGAATCAAATCTAATAAATTGTTATAAATCATAATTATGGTCTGCTTCTTGTCGTTCTTGTAATGCTGTAGCTGTTGGGAAGTACGTGCCTCTGGTGGCGAAGTAGGTGTGATGTTTTAAAGACTGATGGCTGGAAGCAGGTGACTGAGAGTGAATATCAGATATAGCAAAAAAACCATAATATGACTAATTATGTCTACCTAACAGAGTTTCGAAAATAATATTATTTATATAATGTTTAGCATCGGCAACAGCTTGTCAATTGTTTACCTTTGTTAATTTTATGTATTCGCTATAAATGGTAAATTCATTTCTTTCGGTAGATTCCTTATATACTGATTTCATTATATTATACGAGTCATTTAATGTTTCATCCTGTGTTTTTCTTAACCCATTTACTTTGTGGATGTTAATTTGTGTTGCTATATTATATAGTTTGTAATTGAGTTTGGCCTCGAATTCTTGCTTAATTTTGAATATCTGCATGAATTTGATCCCGAGTTTCTACTCTAGGTTAATCTTGAGGACCAACAGAAGAGTTTTTGCCTCTAAAACCATTTGCACGATGCAAATGGTTTTGGAGGCAAAAACTAGTAACAGCAAACATAATAGTTGTTTAATTTCTTCAGTTACCTGAAAAACCCAAACAATGGCAATGGATAGCTTAAGACTATAAAGCTAGATGGAATGTCCCAAACAGCATTTGTGCGATAGACGGCAAGCATGTCCTAATTTAAGCTCTTAAGTATTTTAACTATAAAAGTACATTCAGCATTGTACAAATTATTATAATGGATGCAAATTACAATACAATTCAAGCTAATTGCGCTGCTAAAGGAAGAGTCACTGCTATCAGATGGTTTCAAAACACGTTATTTGGGACAAATTAAACAATAAATGACTTCATTTGGCTAAACCAGAGCCAATATCCAATTTATATTGTACACTACGATTTAGTAGTAGATTATGCACTTCCTTTGTCAGCGAACATAACGAAGCCTTATTCGTGAACACATGAACAAGATACATTTAAAAGGATTGCAATTGTTGATAGCACAAGGACCGGAAGAATTGTAGAAAATGTTTTTGGAATTATGTGTTCAGTGCTTTGTATTTTCCATAAACCTATATGCCTTCATTCAGATAAAGTGCAGTTCATTGAGAAGACATGTGCTATTCGCATAATTTTCTTCAACGTATTAAACAATTGAGAAATACTTATTTTTTTCATGTCAAACTATTATAACACAAAAAAAATTTAAATAATTACATAAAAAAATTTAATAATAAAAATATTGAGTCATGTGTACTTCATAAAGATTCATGGCATCATCAAGTACAACATTTAGTTGATATTTAAAACCTAGTTCATCGCCCTTGTAGACCTAGTTCATCGCCCTTGTAGACCTAGTTCATTGCCCTTTTAGACCTACTGCAGTTGCTAATGAAATCAGAGATAAATTTGCAGAGTATTACGTGACTCCTACAGGATGTCTAATAATAATAATAAGCCCTTTATTCTCATAATATCATTGTGCATCTCACAAATGTGTAGGTTTATCATACAATAATATTAGACTTCATGTTTCTTATGTATTTAATAACTCATAAATCAATTAATTATTTCATAGATGTTTTCGAGACAGAATTTGAAATTCAGTTCACTATTATATATATATATATATATATATATATATATATATATATATATATATATACATATATATATATATATATATATATACACACACACACACGCGCGCACGGACGCACGTACGCACGCACGCACACACACACGAATATTCAAATTAACTGTGTGTGAATAATGTAATTATTTTGCAATGAAATAGGTTTAACAAATTTTAAGACTAATTATAGTCATTGTTATTCCCTAAATATATGTATATATATTTATATATATATATATATATATATATATATATATATATATACACACACACACAGACGCACGCACGCACGCACGCACACACACACGAATATTCAAATTAACTGTGTATGAATAATGTAATTATTTGCAATGAAATAGGTTTAACAAATTTTAAAACTAATTATAATCATTATTATTCCTTAAATAAATTTTGAGTAAAGGACTCCTTCATCGTCTTGCAAGAGACGGTGACAGATCGGTCACTATTCTGATCCAGGTCGGTCCAGCGAGCGAGCGAAGGTCCTCGCGACTCGCTGCTGTGTCCGCGCAGCCACCAGTGCTGCACCCGCTCGCTCCAGCGTCGTCGTCGTCGATGACTAGAACCACATGCTACGTCCATCTCCATTTGATCCATTTACGAGATCAGTAGCTTCGGTCACTTGTGTTTTCTATTTAATATCGGTATTTCTATGAAAATAACCTTCTCTGTTGCTCTTTGAAATGTTTGTATTTTTTTATTATACTCTAAGTAAATGTCCACATTTTGCATTCGTTTAAAAATGTTTGAAGGATTTTTGCATGATGTTGTTGATTCCATGGCTTTCTTTTTGAGATTTCTTGGGATGTTCGATTTAAGAATATGCTCCATCGCCCAGTGTTTGTTCCACGAAATATTGATCCTTCTCTTGACTGCTTTGGTAGTAGGATCTGCGAAAGTTATGTTTTGTCCTAGATAGGTACACTTATTTACGTAGTTGATCATTTGAAATTGTATTCTTGTAAGTATCCTTTTGCTATTAGTATAATTATACATGTTTTACCTGCATTCATTTCTGCACCACAGTTGTTACTTTCTACGTTGAGAGTTTCCATCATGTAGCATATCTCATTATGACTTTCGCTTATCAGTGCTATGTCATCAGCAAATATAAAGTGGTTTATGTATTCCCCATTGACATTGATACCTTTCCTGTCCCAGTTAAGTTTAGAAATGATCAGCTCCAAAATAGCTACTAATAGCTTCAGATTCTTCTTCTTATTTCGAAGGAATCTCCAACGTTTAACTGAAGGTTTTACTCCAACGTTTAACTGAAGTCAGTAGTTTAACTAAAGGTTTACTTTTTTTGTAAATCTTTTGAATTATTTGCATGTGCTTTGCCTCTACTTTCAGTTATTTTAGAGAATCGCACAACACCTCGTGTGTAATAGAATCGAACGCCTTAGAGTAATCAATAAATACTAAACAGTTTATATTCATTGTAACACTCTATTATTTGAGTCAGTGTAAATGTGTCAGTTATTCTGTACTTCGTTCTAAATCCAGTTTGTTTTCTTGGTTGATGGAAGTCTATGGTTTAACAGTTTATAAGTTCTATGTAATAGAGTTATTGGTCTGTAGTTATTAATGTCCAATAGATTTTCTTTTTTAAAGACTAGAGTCATGACACAGTGAGTCAGTCTTCCCGGTTTTGTGGTAAATGTTGTGATTAATTAAATTAAAGACGATTTTAATGTAATTTTATTATATGCGATTATAAACCTTTATCATAAACAAAAGTTAAAAAGCAAAGAGAAGTTGTGTTGTACAGCCAGCATATAGTCCGTAGACTAAATAAGTTATAGTAGATAAAAGGAAAGTTATTTAATTACTTCAACAGTATAAAACACGTATCGGGTATTTTATTGAAAAGAATCGTTAATATTGGAGTTAGGGGTCAATTCAGATATTAATATGTCACTCGAGACTCCATCTTGGCCAAGATTTTTTCTCGATTTCAGAAACTTGAGACTTTGTCTTACTTTACTTTCTAAAAAGGTTTATCCTGTCTATTTTCCATGTTTATGAAATTGTTTTCACTGTATATTTTGTTATTATAAGGTTTACTATATAACTCTTTATACAAATTTGTTGCGATATGTGCTAGTCTGATTCTGTTAGTGACTTTGTTATTCGGAGATATTATCCAGCCTTTTCTTCTGTTTAATCTTTTGTTGGAGCATTTCAGTTGGGTTTCCCGTTTTCTTCAATAATTTTACATTTTTACTTTGTTTTTTTTACTGATTATTTTACAGTAAAAAAACAATATAATAAGTGTACCTATTTCCTTATTTTACTGTATGGTTTAGTCAACCCCTTTCCCTCTTTCCTATTTTTATGTATCAGGTTATCTCTATTTTGTAATTTTTCTTTAAAGTAATTCTTCATATTCGCTTTGTCAATTAGGATATTTAGCTTATATATATATATATATATATATATATATATATATATATATATATATATATATATATACATTTTACATTGAATATAAACTGCCATGACATAGAGGCGGTTAGAAGAACAGGGAAAAAAACCGACAAGCCACGTCCGATCGTAGTCACATTCACCACTTGTTGTAAAATAAAGATAATGCAACAAAAGAAACCTCTAGATGATACTGATGGTTACTATTTAATGGAGGATTACCCTAAACATGTACTAGAAAAAAGGAAAATGCTTCAGGAGGAAGTAAAATTAGAGTAAGAAAAAGGGAACAAAGTCATCATTAAGTACGACAAGTTAGTAATACTTAAAAATAATAAAACAGACGCCGACTCTACTGACAACAGAAAAAGGTACCTTTCTATTTCCCCACAACAGGAGAAAAAGTCCCAGAAAAATACCTCAAGGTCTAGTACACAAGCAGCTAAAAAAAATAAAACCATACGAACCAGCACAACGCATCAACGATCCTCTAGCATCTCGGAAGGAGTGATTAAACCAGGAATACTTAACTTTTTAAAAAACAAAAAAGACATACAGGGCAATGAAGAAAAAAAAAGAAGAAAGAAACAGCAACAATATATAACAACTAGCAGCACCTCTCTCAGCAAATAAACACAACAAACAAAAACTTATCAATAATGACTTGCTCCATCTTCCAAGTCGGCCGGTCACCGAGGAAGATTACGACCACAACCTTCCAACAGCACCATTAGAAAAATGGCAACGTATAGCTCAAAATAGAGATAATTGGCAAAACTTGGAAGAGGCCTTCACCTGAGAGGGGTTCCTATAAAAGTGATATAGTTAATTCATAGTAGTTTATATACTTACTTATGATATGATTGAATGATAGTAATATAGTTAATTCATAGTAGTTTATATACTTACTTACTATGTAATAGATTTAATATCAAGCTGTTGTACTGTCTACCTACAGCAATGTACCTATCTCATTAACGTTATTAGGAAATAAAAGGCTTTATTATTATTATTATTATTATTATATACATATATCCCTTGTTGAAAAAGATAATTTTTGTGATAATTATTATTATTTAATACTTGATATTATATTACGTAGTGAGCTACATAATAATTTGTTCTGGTCATTAATTTCTGTTGTCTAATCTATTGCTCTTGTTTTCATCGATATTATTTCATTTGAATGGGTGTGTAAAACATAATTTCTTACTAAAAATTTAAAGAGTCAGCGACATTATTATTATTATTTTAATGATTTGTAAATAATTATTTATTCTAATGATTAATTTCTGTTGTTTAATCGGTTGCTCTTGTTTTCATCGATATTAGTTCATTAAGTGGGTGTGTAAAACATAATTCCTTACTAAAAATTTAAAGAGTCAGCGACATTATTATTATTATTTTAATTATTTGTAAATAATTATTTATTCTAATGATTAATTTCTGTTGTTTAATCGGTTGCTCTTGTTTTCATCGATATTAGTTCATTAAGTGGGTGTGTAAAACATAATTCCTTACTAAAAATTTAAAGAGTCAGCGACATTATTATTATTATTTTAATGATTTGTAAATTATTATAATCTGTGCTGATGATAAATTTATGCTCTCTAATTGGCTCCTCTCGCTTTTAAAGATATTCCTTCGTTCTGTACCGCTCTATGTAAAACGTCATTCATTTTGTCACCTGTTAATGCTCGTCTACGATCATCATGATACGCGATAGAAGAAACGCGAGTTACAATCCGAGATCGATTTTAAATCAATGTCAGACAAACGTAAACATAGTAATATATAAAAATAAATAATATTGAATAAGTGCATTCGTATTTTCTCCTCCAAATTATGAAAACAAAAGCTCAATTCATGCAAAATTTTATTCTATGCAAAATTTAATAAACATGTGTTTAAGAAAATAAAATAAATTTGCCTGTTTTTATTTCGGCCATCAAACATTTAAAAATAACTTTTTCACGGTTTAAACATTTATAAAGACAAATTCTCAAAAGTGACTGAAATGTTAATTATCTAGCGGATAAAGGATTTAAATTCGTCATTTTTCTGACCCTTTCTAGGTTTAATCATATTCCAAAGAATTTAATCACATGAAATTAATATTTTAGGTATGTGCATGAGAAATGATATTTCACGTGGCAGTAAAACGATAGTGAAATGAGAAGATAAGTTACGAGATGCCACGATCCGTTACCGATGCATGTTCACAGCAGCGTCGCTGCGTAGAGAGTATTTGCTAGCGACAATGCCACTCAATGAACGGGCGGTGGTCGCCGTCGCAGACAACATACTACGCCGCATTGTTGTACTTCACGGCGGGGCGGAGGGGAGAGAGGTAGCGGGGAATGCGGCGCGGGGCGAGCCGTACAGCGGTGCGGGACGCAGCGCGGAGCCACTCCCGAGTCAGACGTGGTCGCGAGCGCGCGTGTGTCGCAGCGCTCGTGCGTGTGTGAGTGTGTGTGCATGCAGTGTCAGTGCAGTGCTCGTGCAACATGGAGTCTACGCCGATTTGCCGCTGTCGCGTGCTGTACCTCGGCAGCGCTGTACCGCAGCAGAGCAAAGACGGGCTGCAAGGTGTTCAGGAGCCGCTACGTGAGCTGTATCCGGAGCGCGGCTCGGTCGACGCTCGCGGTATCGACTCTTGGCTCTCGGTATGGTCTAATGGCGTACTTCTCGAGAACGTGGACGAGAGCGGCTCGCGCGTCGCGAGATTTTTCCCCATAGCGAGCCTCCATTACTGCGCGGCCGTGCGACGTGTGGCGGGCGCCGGTGCGGGCGACGCGGCGCGGTTCCTGCCACTGGACTCTCCCTTCGCCCGCCCACCCGCACCGGACCGTCCACCACTATTCGCTGCTGTGCTGCGCCGCACGGCAGGCATCAAGGTGTTAGAGTGCCACGCATTCGTATGCCGCCGCGAGGCAGCTGCCAACGCACTCGTGCGCTGTTGCTTCCATGCATATGCGGACAGTTCGTACGCGAGGCGGCTGGACGAGCGTGAGCCACGACGTGATGGGCGCGACGAGGAGCTCGAGGCATTCGACGGCGACGAGAACCACAAGGTGTGGGCCGGTGAGGGCGGGGTGGAGGAGACGCGCGAGCCGCCAGCAGCGCGTGCGCCGCGACCGCGTCAGCTGACGCGGCCGCGTGCTGTGCCGCCACCCCCGCCACCACCACCCGAAGAAACGCGCGAAAGGCGCAAGGCTCAAGGAAAGAAAGGGGCAACGCGTACGCGTGGCGCTCCGCTGGTCCTGGTCGCGCAGACGTTGCCGCACGCGCGGCGCGCACCTCCGCCACCGGCTGCGCGGTTGCAATATGCGACGGTAGACCCACGTCGCCGTCCGCCCCCCGCACTTAAGCCGGCACAGTCCATGACGGGCCTGGACGAAGCGGAGGCAGGTGCCGGTATCTACCGTCGTAAGGGTCACCTCAACGAGCGCGCCTTCAGCTACAGCATTCGCCAGGAGCATCGCAGCCGTTCACATGGCAGTCTCGCCAATCTTAAGTTCGCTGCCACACCCGAGGTAAGTCTGCCTCTATTACGCAAATACTTCTTTAGGAATATACCATAAATATTCTCATATTATAACAAGCCAATATGACGTGATTTCATATTAAAATAGTTATGTGTACGTTTAGAATATTAACTATTGTCGTTCGTTCCTCCTGTTATATTATATTACCATGCCAAACGATATATTTCATAAAAATGTACAATGCAGTAGATTATAATATGCAAATATCCAAATATATAAACTATTTTGTGTATTGCATCAATATTTCCGATTGATGCGCCGTTCGTCTGGGCAAGTTGACGACGCTGAAACAGGTTTACGCGGGGCGCGCCACATTCCGGGACATCTGTGGTCCGCTTTACGAATATTCCCAAATCTTTTCTACCACTATTTAATATTATTTTCGATTTACCAACAAACCAAACACTTCCGTATACCTTACGTAAAAGTAAACCCACTCGCAAGGCTTACAGTTAATGTAATTGTCGACAGTTATAATGTTTATAAGAACGACACGGTGAAGCTATTACGTATAAGTTTGTAATTTGTCGCAGATATTTTAATAGGTGATGTAAAATGTATTACGGAACTTGCGGACATTTTTAGCAGATCATCTCTTGATTGTAAGAAATGTTTAATTTAAATCGATTTTTTGCAAGGTAGATGAGGTTATGTGTGTTCTTCTAAATCAGTTACAAAATACAGAAGCCAACTAATTATAAATATTGGTAATCATATAAACAATCACATTACACAATAACATGATCAAATTGTTCAAGGGCTTTTAAGGGAGTTTTTGTTCTGTTATTATCAACCACTTTAAATCACCATCCACACATAGTGCATTTTATGTTCTTGGTGGTTGGTTTTATTATAATATTTTAATAATCCTCATGTATTCAATATTGCCCTTTTCTTTTAAACGACCAACTTTTGTTTAATTTTTATAACTAAAACTCAGTCAGCGTTTTTTTAAAATATGTTCAACGCAAAACTTTTAATCAATGTATTTTGGATGCAAGTTTTTGCGTGACGTTATATTAGGTATTATATTGTAATCAAAATATATTCAGTTGAAGGTAGGCTGCTGAACTCTGAAAAATTGTTTAATAACCAAATGTCGGACATCTTTAGAGAGAATAGCCGAGCACAATTAGCACAGTACGATTGTTTATTTCCAAATGCACTTCGGAACGGTCGCCGGCGCGGTGCTGTATCGCAGTACACTTTCCTTTCTATCTCGGGCATTGTTCGTGGCCAGTTCGGGAAGGTTTTTTTGTCGTCCGCTGTGCCGCCGGCCGTGACCCGCTTGTCCGAAGACGGCGATCGGTGAAATCTATACTTACTTCGTGACAGAAAGGTGTTACCTGCTAAACAAATTTGACAGTCGGCTATACTTGTCGACACAAAATTCTGTTTGAAAATTAAATTAAAATATTCTTATTTATATGATAATCTGAATAAAGGGGATAAGTGGACATATATTTGGGTGTTTGTGGAAAAAATATAATTCATTCGATATATTCATGTACCGTCCATTTGATTGAAAGAAAACTTTTAGTGGATCGATATAAACAGTGACAATAAAAGTAGTGAATTACTTGACCACTAACCATATTATGGAGTGTGCAGTCGATTTCCTAATAGGGTAACTTTTTGAACAAATTCGGTATTAACCATCTAAATTTTATTCAGACAATATACTTATTGGTTAAAAGGACCTATTTTATCTCTAATATTCGTATCAGTATGCCAGTATGAGAAAAGTCAGATAGCGCGAACATTAAGTAAATAAACATGCAATTTATTTAATATTATTTTCTGTAAAGATGTCTGAATTTGCATTAACAATTTTCTCCTTGTTTCTAATATTGCTACCGTTAACAACTATTTGTGTATTTTATGTAATATTGCTACCGTAAAAAATTAATATTGTTACAGCAAATTATTACATAATGATTATGTACTATCCGTAGAAAATTATAAATATAAATTTAATTGATCGTATAAAGTATATTTGATACTTCCCGTATTTTCTCAGAAAATTAATGTTACGTAAAAATGTAAAGTCACATTACTTGTTTTTTAAAGAACGTTACTAGCATTGTGATAGATGTTTCCGGAATTGACATCCGTTTTGCATCATGTGATCCGTTAAATTGATGGCAACAAAAACAAAATTTCACACTTCAATATAATTTTGCTTCAAAGTCATAATGATAGCGAATTCACTCATCCGTTTAACAGTGAACGAATACAGTTAGTGTTCAATAAAATTATAACATAATCAAGCAGAAGTTACACGTTTTTTAATTATTGAAAGTTTTTGACATTAGGGATTAATTTAAAAAAATATAATGAAATAAAAAATATCATACTAAAATTAAACAGATAGAGATAAAAGTTAATTAATATTGTAAATTAAATAAAATTGAGTTCAAGTTAATTAATCAAGGTTTGAAGAAGTAAATAATAACTTTTTGTTGTGTCATAATAGTAATACACCTGCCATTGGCGTCTATAAATATAACAGAGTAATGAATATTCCGTCAAGTTTCGCCGTTAACTTTATATCGACTAAATGCTGGAAAAACAAGTTTAAAACGGATTCCCATACAACATAAATATGTATAAAATAGTGTAACATCAAAAAACACTATGAAAATCTGAAAACTATGAAAATCGAAAGTCTTAACATATGAGTAAATTCAAGTTTACGAATACTGAAATACGAGATACATACTGAAATACGAGATACTTATTTATACTATTTCTCACACTTTACTAAACGAAAAAACTTGTATTTAGTACATATAGCTCATATGTTATTTCTTACTTTCCTTTGTTACGGTCCGTTTGAACTGCAGCATGTTTATGTATTTCTCACATTTATAATTAAGTTGATGTTATTTGTGCACATTTCTAACAATATTGTTTAGAGAATGAATTATAAAGATGTATAAATTAAAAAAGTATGTGAAATCAATAAACTTGCTGTGATCCTTAAGTGCTTATAGCTCCGATATTGATATGGCAATGAAGTTAGGCGAAAAATTATGACAACATAGCACACATTTGATCAACAACCACTCGAACTGTCACCATAAAACTAATTATAATACTTGTTAAAATATCTAGTGACCATTCGATCTGAATAACCATAATTCAATCTTAATTTAGTTTTCATTGCGTCGTAATCGAATATTGATCGAGTAACGTATGACGTAAACTGAAATATAATTTATAGTCATTTAAAAATGGTGCTCGTAAACAAGTGGTTGAACATCAAATTGATGAAGGTAACAGCGAAGTAAGAAGTTAATAATGAACTAACTTTAACTGGACCTAATGCCGCTTATGCAGATGAAATTTTTTTTTCATCTAGTATGAGACAGTTGGAATGATCAAAGTCTATAGTTGAGTTGTTATATATTAAACTTGTTTAAGTTATAATATTTCAACTATACTATATACAATATAATTGTTTATTTCGACTATATAAATGTATTGACCAGTATACATTTCCAGGTATAAGACTATGGTGAAGTTTTTATAGTTTTTTACTGAAGGACACAAGAACATGCAAATGTCACAAAGCAATGAACTGAGAAATTGCTAAATTAATCTTTTGATACTTAAAAAAAGGTGCATTAAAGCTTGTAATAAAAGAAAAATATATTAATTATATAGAAAATTGATTTGTTTTGGGTGTGTATATGCGGAAAAAAGCTGAACAAAGGCAAAAAATACGGGTAAAAAATATTGCAATGTCCATGAAATAAAAAATAAAATAAAAATTTTTATTTAATGTTTAAGCATCATAATATTTTATCCGTGAGAAGTATTACTTAACTTTTGTTCCACAAAACTTTGACAGGACCTGGATACCTATAAATTTTGCCTTTGAAACTGGAAGGCTGTCATTATAGGATTGTTCTGGCAGAAAAACCCCGAGTCACTAACACTATGAGAGTAGTTACTGGATTTCGACTTTTTTTAGAAACAATGAGAATAGATTACGTCCAAGAGGAATTGTAATGTTCTCTGTGAAAAATTAATCTTGGATGTTTCCTTTCAACCCTGATTTCTATTATGGATCGAGATAAAAAAGGACGTACCTTCTTGTACATTGGCGACAGAAAGGTAGTCTATTTTCTAACAAGCGGTTGATCAACTTCAGTCACATGAAAGGATCATTTCTTCTGTCTAGCATCACGAACCACTTTTACTCTTTCATCAGGCATTTCAGAAGGTAATTTCTGGTTTACACAACCCATATTTCTGTCACATTCCAAATATGAGCGTCCGCGAACGGGAAATATGATTTTGATCACATTCAAGCGTTTTGCATTGTGTAAAACATAGTGCATAAAACGAATCACAGTGTAATTCTTATTCTGCCCACAGCAGGTATCACAGAATATCACCAAATCCCGAGTATTTTTATCAAGGACATGAAATATATAGTGATGGAGAAATTAACATATATCATCAGCTCCTCTTTTTGCTATTGTTTCTGATTAGCAGAAGGAATATGTTTTGGATATAGATAGTTCATGGATGTTAAAAAGATTTAGGCTTAATTGTCGTTTATAATACACGTAATTTATGGTAATGTTCGGCATACTTTAGCTTCCCTTAGAGAGGATGACTGATATTGAATTTGACTAGTTTCTCTTTTTCATTTATGGAAAACATTACACTTAACTATATGTAACTTATTCTCAATTTCTAACTTTTCTATTTCTTTTTCAATGTCATCTTTTTTGAGCTCAGTAGCATTCTTCAGATTTATTTTGAGAACCTTTGTCTTAGCCAGATATTCATCACAAGTACTGCATGTATCACTAGTTGAATATCCAAATCCAATGTTAAAACGATTTACGAATATAGATCGATATGTTTCATAGGATAGTTGATTTTTGTCTTCGAACATATCATAGATTTTCTTGACATCTAACTACTCTGGTAAATAAATTTTTGAGCTGTCATATAAGCTGTAATGACTTTTTCTTCCACAAAATGAGCTTATGTGATCCATGACCTTAGATTTAAGCACTAGGCTCAGTTCTTTTAGGACGGTTGCTATGTTCTTCTAGCATGTCACTTGGAGTTTTACTTGTTGCGAGTAATGATTTTTTTATTATACATACTTTTTGCCTTGTTATAACATGCTTAGCAATACTGAGGCACACGCTGGCGCCTCCACCTGCTGGGTTTCGTCTACAAGTCTCACTTTATAGGCGTAATTTTCTGAATGTAACTGAGCTTCAGGCTCCTTTTCTCCAGGTCGTATTCTTTGAATTTCCAAAACCCTTATCAGACCACATAAATAAAGGTTTTGTTCATCTCTAGATGGTTATAGGTTGAAATTTTTCAGAATTCTAGCCATCTGTTTCTCATTAACAGTTTCAAAATACTTGTATCTCTTGTAATTACAATTTAGAACAATTTCATGACTTTGAAGTCTAATCTTCTTATTAACGTCCGACAATCGACCGTAAAGTTTACGCTTTTTGTAAGTTGCCCCGGATTAACTGCGCCTTCTTATTCTGATGATATTTTTTAAAAATAATATAAGTAAATATAAATATGTTTATTTATATATCGCACCACTTAATACAACAGCCGAAAGAAATAACCTCGAAAAACGGAACAAATGCACTTTAGAACCCGAAACATTTCGACAATTTTTTTGAAACCATATTCAAGAATATACATTAAAAACAACATATTTAAAAAAAATCTGCAACTGATGATTATTTTGTTATAAAAAATCATTTTGAAAAAAACATTCACCACAAATATGTCGAAATTTGTATATTACATGGTTATTTCTCACTATATTCACAATAAATTTATCGTTAGGCATTACGCACTTGATACACACAAAGAAATTAAAAAATTAATGAAATTAAATCACTTAAAATAAACATTTAAAATTATTTAAAAAAATATAAATTTAAGAGTCTTAAACGTCAAATAAAAAAATATTAGTAATACCAACTTAATATGTTTCACTATCTTTAAATTATTAATTTATGGTTCTATGTTTTTAATTGATGACTATCAACTTTTGTATTTGCCATTACTACAAAAACATAATTATAGTAATTAATTTTCAAGATAAAAACTTATGATGTATTACGTATAAAAGACAGAATACAAATGATATATGTAACTAAAATAATTTTCGGACGTAACTAATTTTTTAAATTTTTTTTTAAAAATAACTTTCTAAAAATGTATATTCAAAAAAAATATTTGTTATAAATATTTCGAAAGAATTAGCAAAAGCCCAGTCCAGTCCAGTCCAATCCAGCCCGTTGGACTGGGCTGGGCATATTTTAAATAATCAACAATAAATATTATCAATATTAAACTTTTTATTAGTAATAAAGTTAATAATAAAATGACAAAAATGAAAAAATAGTATGTGAATTTAAAATATATTTAAAATTTAGGTAACTTCAAAGTGAAATGAATGCCATAAAATATCCAAAAAAAGATATATATCATAATACAAATAGACTTTATTGTTTCCTGAATATTGGCACCATTTAAGCAAAATGTTTGAACTACACTTTGCATTGAAGTTAAAAAAAATATTCAATTTTGATAATTAATTTTTGTTATAAATATTTAATAATTCATAACAAATTATGCTTTTATTTGTGTAATAAGTGATTAGTGATAAAAGAATAAGTGAAATAACTGGAAAAAAAGGTTAAAATTTATACCATCGCTAACAAAATTTTCCAAACTGATTTTTTATAATAAATAATCGTCAGCTGCAGAATTTTGTTTCAGATATGTCGTTTTTAATGTATATTCTTTCATGTGATATCAAAAAAATTGTCAAAAAGTTCCTGATTCTAAACCGCATTTATATCATAAAAACAAGCAATGACCTCAAACGTCTAGCTGACAATCATGGATAATTCTTATTTTTCTCTTGTACCATTTGAACATTGCCTGTTATAGCACTGTATCAATATTTTTCTTTGAAGATTACTCCGTGACTCTGCATGTTACTGCAAAGTGTATTTTGGCGTTTCGTTCTACCACATTTGTACTATACAATGGTATTGCTAGTTCAAAAAACATAAAAATGTAACATCACATGTTTCTCTCCTGTACCCTTCTTATAATCATTAGGAAGATATTCAAACTATAGGGTAATTTCAATGTATTCAGAGGCTTAACAATTTTCACAACTTGGAATACAAACGGTAGTAAACCAAAAAGTGAGAAAAAATTACAACAGATTTCGTTACAACTGAACTTGGATGAAAATATCGTCGGATGATTTTCCAGTTTCGCAATCGCTACACAACTGAATTGAAAAAGTGGCGTATTTATTAGTCGTCAACCTAATATTTCAAGCAAGAAATATTTTTCGCAAGAAAATAAAGTTTCCGTAGACGGGGCAAAAAAATTCGTAAAATAAATCTATAATGAATCTAATTATTAATTATATTGGTATTTATTTGCTACTATAATAATTATGTAATACTTTCTATAATATTGTATGATTGAATATGATTATACGAGTACCGCAGTGGTATAAGCACTAGGAAAAGGTGTAAGTTTAAACTTCATTCAGGCCTTAAACAACTGTCTGTGGTAATTTTGAAGTACATATCGAAATAACCAACTCAAACTTACGCTATAAAAATCCGGAATTGGTATTTTCAAATACTTTTCTTTATTTGTTTGCGTATCACGTCCATTAATTGTAGTTCAATAAGTACTTACTGTAAAATCTGATTGAGTTTTACCTAAAATATAAGGTTTATCCATCGGTTTTCTTCGATTGTTTCAACAATATTATTGTGCACTAAAATAAACAAACTGGAAAATTCAATAAATTTTTTAAAACACTATTTATACTATGGTTAGGTTTGTGGAGTTTTCACTTTTTCTTAAACTCAAGCATTTATCACATAAATGCTTGAGTTTAAGAAAAAGTGACCCAATCCCCCGTTTCAACACTACACATAACTTAGGAATTAAATTATATACATATTTACGTTATATTCGAAAATTTCTTCATTGATGGCGTCCTTATATTTTGAGTTTCTTGTGTTTGCTGGAATTGAAATCGATAGACCAAATTACTGATCGGTATTTATGAAACCTTCATCATACCTACGTCTATCTTATCTGCCGTTAGAGCAGTATAATATAACCAATTAGCATATAGCTAAACGCGAGACGCGGCAAGGTCAGACTGCTTCGTGCGTTGTCAGCGGCTCAGACCTTGAGTCGGCTACAGAGCCAACGTGTTATGCACTCGTAATGCGAGCAAAAACTCTTAATGCGAGGAGTTGGCTCCTTAACGACCTTTGCTTGGTTAATCTTTGTGTGTTTGATAACGACCGCATATTCAAAACAGGTAAATGTACGTGTAAAAGCAACTTTGATACGTTTCAAAATGTATATTTTCTATTGGAGAAAAATTAACTTTGACTTCGTGGGGCAGAATGTATGTATTATAAGTATTAACTTAAATTTTATTACTAATTTCATGGAAATTTAACTTTTAATTAAATATCGGTTCAGATTTAGTTTTAAAATTACTTTCCAGGTAATTACTACAAAAAGACAAGTTGTATGAATATAATATGTGAAATTAGTTTCATATCTGTATTATTAATTTTATACGAATATATACAATTAATAATGCAGATAGGAAAAAACTTTACGCTTGAATTAAATTACGGAGTTAAAAAATTTAATTCAAACATAATAAACTCAAAGAAATTTACGTTTGAGATGGCTAATTTTGATTGCTGTAGCAATTCTTCAAATTTACCATTGTTAAGATAAACGGCGGAGGCCTACGCGAAATGTTGCGTGATTGATTCAAAGGGAGACTACTAATATAGATCGCAAAAATTGAGTGTGGTAGAGCAACACTTTGAAAAAAGGTCCAATCTTTTAGGTGTTAGAGTGCAGAAGGCCATATATAAGTTAAATGGTATTGACAAATCTAGTAAAATAAAAAATAAACAGTGTTCTCTTGAATCAGCTATCTTTGGCTACTTTCGATTTTTAACGAAAGGTTTAATAGTTAAAAATATATAATTTGAAATTTGACAACGTGACAGATTACTCTAAGAGAATTAGTAAGACGTGGTACTGTTAATTTATTAATTTTTCGTGTTGTTTCTATCATTGATTTAAATGATGCAAGCCAAACATTTGTTAACGTATTCTCCGTTATTATTTCTCTTCCGATTTTACAGAATGGGAAAAATAAAGCTATAAATGGAACAATCTGGACAAATATTTAAGAAGCTAGTCAAGGATCATAAAAAGTTTAAGGGGAAATGATTTTATCTAAACAGGTAATTACTTCAGGAACGCTCTTCTAATTATCTGATTTTATTATATTTAAAAAATGCCATCGAACTTTTCTAATTATATCTTTTTTGAACGAATCCTAATTGTCATTTCAATTTAACCATAAAATAGTTTAACCAAACTCTATCCATAAAGAAATATTCTATTATGATATAAGTCGGTATATGTTAATCTTTCTATATCGATTGTACTGTAATGATTGACTCATTAAAACATATTTTTGTGAAATGCTCTTTCGAAGTATTAACTACTGCCACTAAACTACAGATCCATTAATAGCAATGTTGGAATTATTCTCTCTAACGATTTCACTAAACGAATTAGTGACTAGAGTTAACGCTCGTGCTGTCTCCATTAGCTGGAGGCATGCGATAGTCGTTTATCGCCAAACTTTAATTAAACTCGAATTAGGTGCCTCGATTTAAAACGAATGTGTGGTAATTTTCACGACTGTGAGTTGTAATCCTTCAAATTTGTTCGTTATCTCGCATACTTGTACTAAATTTAAATCGCTATGGTTAAGCTTCATACACCTATTTGATATTATATCTGAATCTCCCTGGCTCTCCGAATTTGCTAAGTATAATTATTACTTTGACGTACATGGAACAAACAAATGTGTATCTCATCAAATGCATCTTAAAACCCACTGCAGAAATAACTGTAATGTAATATTCGATAAATGTATAATATGGAAGTTACGTTTTTCGTAATGAAGAAATTGTACACTCAGCAAATGTTTGCACAAACACATAAAACGAATAGGAGAAATAAATTGAGGTAATGCCCTCATTTAAATCATCTCCCACTGAAAGCTAGATAGTTCATTTTAACCCCTAATGTTAAATTAATTTATTAATACTTTTTTACGCGATCTTAAAGTATTCCTTAATATTATAATTAATATTACGATTTAATACTTTCCATATACGTGTATTCCTCCATTTATAAGTTAAAGTATACGACTAAAATATTTCATTAGTCAATAGTTATTAACTCGTGTGTCTTACCATCTACGCAATAATGTTATTTAAGATGATTTGTAAATGGCTAACATTGATTCATTCAAAGCTTTTAAAGCTGCCACATAGGACTTATTATTCAACGAAAGGTAATGACTGAAACTAAATTAAACTTTACATAAATTATACTTTTTTAATTTATAGCGATAAAATAATGCTTGTCATTTTCTGTGAATAAAAATAAATATATTATGTAACATTTTAGATGGCTGCATTAGTTATCATCTTCAAAAATGTATTCTTAATCATTAATTAAAGCATATTTCATAAATTTACCGTATAACTGCATTAAAGGTCGCAATTCGTATTTAATTAAATATTACGCTTTATTAAATATTGTTAGATTTATTCACGTGACAATAACAAATAAGTCATATATGCATATAAATTTAATAGTGTTAATCAATACCTAAGAATCATTAAATTCTTTAATTATATAAACTATAAGGTGATGGTTTCAGATATTTTATCAACATAATTTATATTTATTTGTCTATTCTATTCTATAGTCTATTTGTATATATATATATATATATATATATATATATATATATATATATATATATATATATATATACATATATATATATATATGTATATATATATATATATATATATGTATATATATATATATATATATATATATATATACAGTAAACTAGTAATGCTAGCATAAATTGGAAGTAAATTCATATAGGTATAATAATAAATATAGTACTCGTATGTCTTTTTGAGGTTGTTCACTGATTGCATATAAACCGGTCTTCGATATTTTAAATATTGATACTGGAAAATCGGTGATACCGGTGAATTCAATAGATTTGTATTCAGGCCAGCTGAATAGATTTGTATTCAGGCCAGCAGTTATTTCGAAGAAAGATTAATAATTTTTTAGCAGAAATAGATATTATTTTGTCTATGATAATTTAAAATCCTTTCAGTTTTATTTGGAGGTAGTTGTCATGTAAAACGCGTTGTTGATGAAATTTGCTGATATATTATTCAAACTATAAATATCTCACTTACTTTAAAATTTTAAACCGTTTAGTTTTAGTAAAAATCGCCAAAAAAGACATTAGAGGTCCATACAGATGTAGTAATTTCACCACAATCTTCATTGTGTTGAAAAAACGCGTCCAGCGATTTGTCTAAAAAACTAAGTCAATGTAAAATAATCTTGTATTGAAATTTTGAAAAAAAAAAGATTTACTATTTAGTTTGATAAAAATCGCTTAAATTATCACACTTATTTTTTTAAAAACGTGTCGAACGATTGGTCTACAAAACTAAGTCTATGTAAAATGATCTTGTATAAATTGTTTGAAAAAAAATCATACAGTTTAGTTTGATAAAATTCACTCTCAAAAATTATACAATTAACATTACAGGAAAAGTAGTTTCATCACACTTAATTTTTTTCTAAAAACATCTTGAAAGATTGGTATACAAAACTAAGTCAATGTAAAATAATGTTCTATTAATTTTTTGAAGAAAAAAAATTTTACCGTTTAGTTTGATAAAAATCGCTATCAAAAGTTATACAATTAATATTACAGAAAGGGTAGGTATTTCACCACACTTTATTTTGTTTAAAAAACGCGATATAGAACCCAAAAATAATTTTTTATCCAAACTCTTAAAATGATGTTATGTTGACAATTCGAAAAAAAATTATGTTCAATAAAAAATTTTGAAATGATTTTTGGTGCTTACTTCCTCTTCACTATCTTAAAAACGTAAAAAAATACATTTATTTTATGATGTATAACAATGTCAAGTTAAATTTAACTTCGATGTTAAGTATTGAACAGCCTGTAGTTAATACGACATGAAATTTAAATAATCCTATTCTAAATGAAAGTTATTGAACAATGTGAAATAATAAATTTCGTATTGAAAGCCATAAATACATGCATCAAATTTAATATAGAAGGAAACTCTTAACAAAATTAATAGAAATATAAAATATAGATATATAAAGATTATTTTAGTTAGCAAGGTGAGAGATCTGCTGTAGTGCGGTATTATATGAAACCATGTATGCGGTGATACACGAAGCAGTTTAAATATAGAAATTGGAAAAATATGTGTACGATTGGTAGAAGAACAATAGTTAACTTGCCAGTTGAATCAGTTCATAGTAGAACACGGCCATGTGATGTAGAGTAAAATATTGAAACATATAAATAAATAAACATACGACGTTATCACCTGATCAAATATACGGCAATGCGACTATACGATTTATGCGGTTCTTTGATATAGGAAGACATAATGTCTGAGTATTGTCAATGATTTACCGTATTATGTAGTTTGTATTAAAGTTATGTAATATAAAGAAATTATGTAACTCAATTTCCATTTAAATGGATTTATTTTATATTCATGTCTTACTATTATTACTGGGTATTTGTAAATACAAATTTTGGCGAATATTAATATGGTGTCCGGCAACTATTTAAAAATACTTCAAAGGCTATAATTTTCATTGACATCGGTTTCGATTTTGAATATTTAATGCACTGATTTTTTGATAATGTGAAATATTCAATGTGTAAATGATCGTGAATAAAATAAAATAAAATGCAGCTGTAAAACAAAGATCAATTTTCAGCTAAATTAATTTTATCGTAGGATAATTCAATACTTTATCTTCATTGATTAAATAAATTGAATGTACTATTCTTAACATGGAATCACTACATATCAGTAAATAATTAGATTTTCATATTTAGGATGGATTAAATTGTAGATAATTTTTTTGAAGAATGAAAAATAAAGAAACTGGAGTAATAAAAACCAAAAGAAAAATGAAATAAATAAGAACAAATTCTGAAATGTAAGTTTGGTTTACGTGTACGATGATATGACATTTTCCTGATCGTCAGTCGCTACGTTTTATTCGCCATGACGTCATACGGAGTTATCTTAAATGAATCTCTGTATAGCTAAATACACTGTTTATTAAATCTCTCTATTATAGAAAATTCTTAAAAGTAAAGTGTAATATGATCCAGCCTTAAGGGAATCTTAAATGATCTTTTTCATAAATTCGTCATAAATTATATGTTTGCTACATATAATTTTTAAACACTAATTGTTCTGAAGTTACTAAACATTTATCAAATCATATTTTATCATATTTAAATGTGAAATACGGGTAATTTAGTATAAACTTGTGAATAACATTTGAATTAGCTTAAGTGTGGCGATTCCGATAAACAATCTGACATAAAATAACTCCCCATGTCAGTTATAAGTTAACTCAGTTAAGCAATATTTCCGTAGTGAATCTCACTTTCAGCATCACGTCCATTTGATGGTCCGCAATTAGCTGCACGTAGATTCTTCATGTATCATTTGCCTCACGGCAGTTACGTGGCATTACGTGGCGGCTAGCGGCTGCGTACTCTACGAGTATCTCGTGGACGCGCTTACAGCGGATGTTGTACTAATGCCTTCTTTGTGCGGAAATGCAAATGATCCACGAGCTTAAACGCGCAGTATTTAGATACGAGGTATGGGTCTGCTTATTAGCTGAGAGTAATTTAGAAAACAAATTTATAACCTTACATCAAATTATACAAAAGTTGTAAACGTGTATTATGTCATAGAGTTTACAATGAAACTTCTTGACTACGATTCTTGAAAACAAATTTATAACCTTACATTAAGTTATCCAAAAGTTTTGAATGTGAATTATGTAATGGACTTTATAGCGAAACTTCTTGACTACGATTCTTGAAAACAAATTTATAACCTTACATCAAATTATACAAAAGTTTTAAACGTGTATTATATAATAGACTTTAAAATGAAACTTCTTCACTACGATTCTTGAACTGCTAAAAACATTTATTTTTAATACGATTATAATATGAATATAAATTTACATGCCATGTAGAGAGGGTAGTTGACATGACGAAAGCCAGCAACTAAATGTCTGCTTATCATTTCTTACTCTATTATATAAGTTTTGTAGATTTTACGATACAAGTAATATGATATGTTATCTTTTTAATGTAAGAGCCTTCACTTTCAAACCTTTTTAAATGGATTTTGGGAGAACATATATTGTATTAGATCATATCCAGTAATTACTGAGAAAATTGGTGGTACCAGATACCAATGACAGTAGCCGCAATAAATTATTTTCTGTTCTCTATTTCTTCATGAGTATAGAAAGATTATGTCAGATATTAACTTTTATTCGTTTCCGCGTTTTAATAATGTATATACCTTAATACGCTGTTTAAATTATCCACGAATTTTGTGCTTAAATTACCAATCTAACTCAATATTGGCAAACGATCAACATTTTTACTAAAAATAAACAACACACTCTGATTAACAAATTATACACAGTCAAGTTCAGCGTCATTCAACAAAAAATACCTGGCTATTTCCTGTTTTATACAAAAACCTGACGACTGCGGCAAGGACATTAATCGACATCTCACATGGCAAGATAAATAAGTAGCATTATAAGAAAGACACACACGTTCGGGTAAAATCAGCAACCGTCAGCGTTAACACGACAATATTATCGTGCATATGTAATCGTGCATGTAATAGTTGATTCTCATGAGGAAGGGAAATTAATCGATAATGTTTTAACGAGAAATAAATGAGAATTTAAACTCAATTATAATTCACAATAAATGTTTTGATACTAAATTGAGTTTCGAACACCTTGATTTTATAGCAGTCGATCTGTTACAGCCTCAAAATTTGTACAGTTGTAGTGCTTGAAATTTCTTAAGTAAATGCTTTAGATGGGGATCTTGATTAATATAATATATAGAAAGTTATCAAACAAGAAATTTAATGTACCTTTCTGTGTATTAGGTTGGCACCTTATAAACGCGCCACTTTTTTCGACCAATTTCTGAAATGTTACAGAAGCTTCTAGAATATTTCTTATATTTTGAAGTGAACTTAGAAAACTCTTTCTTCATAAATGTTGCTTAGGGCGAAAAACTAGCTAAGCATCACGCAATACATATACAACGATGGGTGAAGACCAAATACTGGTCCCAAAGATTCAAAGAAGGGAATTTTGACCTGTCCGATAAACCTCATTTAAACCGACTTCCTAAAATTGATTCGAAAAAATTTTAAGCCTTATTGAAACAGATCCCAGATTAAGTTCGCCTTGTTTTGCAGAGCTATTTTAGAAATGGAAATATTCCTTTGGGTCCCGTATGAGCTAACAATCTTTCAAATTCAGAGGCGAACTAATGTGTGCTTGGAGCTATTGAGTTCCCATCGTGCCAATGAGAGGCTAAAGTATCTGGTTACTAGAGATGAAAAGTAGATGACTTATGTTAATTTTTAGCGTAAACGCCAGTGGCTAGGAGCTGGAGAAAGAGGCGTATCTAAACCGAAATATATTGGATAAAATATACTTTTAAGTGCATGAACAAATGGAGTTATTCATTGAGTTATTATTTGGGAACTCTTTCAAGCTAACAGTACAATTACAGTTAAGATTTATTGTGAACAATTAAGCAAAGTCACCGCTAAACTTCCTTCGAATCAAAGCAAAGTTTATTTTTTACACGATAATAGGGTTGAGCCCCACGTAGCAAAAGAAACTCGTGAAAAACTACTTTCACTTGGATGGAGTATGCTACTTCACCCACCGTACTCTCCAGATTTTCGCCATCTAATTACTATCTGCGTCGTCCTCTGTCTAATAATATACGTGATAGAAAATTGAAAGACGAAAGTCATATAAAAACCGAACTTCACCGGTTTTTCAGTCAAAGATACAAAGATTTCTACAAGGATGGAACTTTTAGCTCTGCCTACACGTTGGGGACAAGTGTTAGATACTAACGGTGTGTATATAATTAACGATTGATTTTATTAACTACAAATAAAAAGTTGTAAATTTGTGTACAGAAATAGCGGGTTTATATGTTGCCAACCTAATACATAGTTGAACCATAATTTTTTCCCACTCCACTGAAAGAGATCGAGATATATCGTTGCACTGCCGAAAAACTTAGACTTCATTAACCATATTGAAGCTCCATTATGAAATATTAGGATCCAAAAGAATATGCAACGCGTCCTCCATTGAAAATTCGCCTTGGATTGAAAAGCTCAGCTGTGGATTTGAAAACTTTAGTTACTAGCATTTCATTAAAACCACATTTCATTAAAACCACATTAAACCACAAACCAGTTAACCGACGTGGTTAACTGGCATCAAAAATGTCAAGCCTCTTTATAGACAACTATGGAATCGTATTTTGTGTATATTCTAACATATAATTGGTAATTTCTTTAAGTACGCTTTGTGTCTTTAATTAACTAGCCTAACTAACTAGTCAAAGTGATCAAATTAAGTTTTTGGTAAAATTTAACAAGTAGATAGCAATTCATAATATAAATTCTCTCCATTACAAAATCGATTTTAAATATATCCGAGAAAATTTTTCATTTTTTTTAATTGATCAATAACTCTAGTACCTTGATCGTCTATTCTCCCAGCTGCGCCGTGAGAACTCATTGTGAAGTTGCGCTTGGCCGCACGTTTGACATTTCAATCTTCTGAGGACGAATGTCGTTGCGTGTGTGGGGGCATTTATGTAAACTTAAGCCGTTACGTAATGAGTATAGGTGTACGATATGGTATCGACTAAAGACGCTTTGCAGTCACTTAATACAACTTGTATAATAAATATGCACTTAATACCATTGTAAGATGAATATGATGATAAAACTTTGACAAGGCCATGGATTGAACTCAAAATGATATGCATTTTTTCACAACACCATTGGACAATATGATAAAATAGGATAAATGTATTTTTAAATTAATACATAAATATTATTTCATCTCAATTTATTTAACTGATGTTTGAGCCAGTTTGTTATTGCAAAAATGGAGGTAATTTTTTTAATTTCGAAACGCTCACGAGATGAATTAAACATGCTGTTTTTAAATTCATCTTATATAACATTTCGGTACATGTAAATGTTCAGACTATGGCGACCAGAGTAAAACGTATGAAGAATGGAATCAATTCTTAATAGAAGACATCCTCTTTCTTATAGAAGACATCCTCTGTAACATTGTTATTACGCATATTAAAAGATTGAAACCTCGGCTTATTTAGATATCATTTTCGGTATCAATCTGTCCGAGGCGTAAAAACTTTTCGTCAAACAGTAAATTAATTTAATCGGTCCTATGATATTTTTTGGAAAGACGTAAATTTTTATTATTCGAAAAAGTATGTCTCCTGGAGCTGCGTTTTCTTTAGCCCCGCTTAAATAGATTACTGTTTATAATCATTAAAATCTCTCAAATTATAATATACTTAGAGATATTTTTAGTTAAAGCAACAAAAAAGCGTAATCGGCAGAAATATATGATTGTCAGATTATAATAATTTTGTTCTTTTAGATCTTAATAATTCAGGCAATTACAAAACTGCAACGCGCAATCAACTCCGCAAATTTGATTATTTTCGCAAAATATACGTAATCAGTATTTGGTATTAAGTAAATATAAACATGTTCGAACATTAATTTCGAACAGTCGACAAAATAAGTGTAAATGGATAAGAACATCACTACAGAAATCATGTTCTAAAAACCTCGTCTCTCCGAGCGGTACAGCGATATCATGCGGTCTAGCTCGCGTCAGCCGATCGTGCGGTGAATAGCGTCGACGGTAACATGGCGGCACGGTGGACGCTTTGGCATTTGGTTATGTTTTTATAGGTTAACGCACGTCATGTTTCTCAGATATTTTGTAGCCGCAATGGGCGTGTAAATGTTTTTTAATATAAGTTAACAGTATTGTGCAAGGTTACTTTTGTGTAATAACCTTATATTTATTTTAATTACCTATTTGGTTTTAGAGTTTTATCGTTTTTCACGCAATTAAACCAATTGTTACCGTTTTGACTTTGCATGGAGATAACATTTTATTCAATTTTTAACTTATGTGATTTAAACTATTATTTACAGAACATTCAATAGAAATAAATAAAATAGAAGAAAATTTGATTTCATGTTATGTTCTACTAATTGAATTTTCGAGAAATAGAGCCCGTTTAAAAAGAAAAAGGTTTTCTTATATTAAATTATAGTACAGTAATTTATTCAAAATGTACTTATATTTTATTTGTATTTCTAACTAAATTGTGATACAATTGCTATTTATCAATTTGGTTGGATCACTCTACGTGTAAGTTTACAAAACACAAAGTAGACACAGGATAGGCTCATGGTTAAGAACATTCCGTGGTTCGATGTAAAAACGATATTCTAACTTTATTAATTCATTCAAAAATTATTTTTGTAAACTTTGATGACAAGGACTATAACTTCTTGGTTTAAGGTAAATTTTTGTCCAGCTACCCATTTGTCCATATTTAGAAAGAGATATAAATCGCAGGGGCTTAGTCTGGTTTATAGGGAATATGCCCCAGTTGGTTTAAGGTACATTTTTGTTCAGCTACCCATTTTTCCATATTTAGAAAGAGAAATAAATCACAGGGGGTTAAGTCCGGGTTATAGGGAATACGGCCCAGTTATAATTTTTTACTTTTGCCAGGTGATTTAATAGTTTTCGCTTTTTTTTTTGGAGCATCAGTCGAAGTCCTTTAGTCTCTTTGATGAATCCGTGTCTCGTCTAACGTGACCTATCCACGAGAAAAATTATATTGTTTTACGCTTAAACACATCCAAACACTGCTGAATAATTATAATGTTCTGTCATATTTCGTCGACGGTTAGTCAGACAGATCCATCGTGCTGACCGTTTTCCATGTCTAAATTTACATGCAGAATATTAAAAACAGTCGAGTTATTCGCAATGTCGGATATATCGCAAACTATGGCTTGACAATCGTTCAATACAATATCGTGCACTTTGTTGATCATTTCTTCAGTAGTGACTTAAACCGGATGCGCCGAACGCTCTGCGTCACTTATACCGGTTAGATCATAACGAAATTCATTAAAGCCTCGAAGAAGTATTTCTTGAGATAAGCCATATATAACACGTTTGAGTTTTTCTTGAGTTCCTTGATGTTTTTTTTCTGCGAAAATACCAAGTAAAAGTAGAACCCGCAATATGGCGGTTCTCTATACAATTATATATATGGTATTTTTAATGCAAATATTAACTATAATATTCTATCACAGATATTAATAGTATTTTTCACTATGGATGGGCAATATATTATATATATATATATATATATATATATATATATATATATATATATATATATATATTGCCTGGTATATTTTTCAAAATCGTAAAATATCAGGGGGGAGGAGATATTCTTTGGGTAATGTACCCAAAGAACATCTCCTCAATAATATTTTATTTAAACCGTACAATAAATTAAAATAAAAAGTAACGAACATCAGTTATTGAAATTTTTTGGGTGGCAAATTTCAAGTTTCTACATCAAACAGTTTCTGAGAAAAACGGATTTGACAGAAGGGTGGACACGTGATTTTATTAGGCATTCAGTTTTTTTTCTTTTGAGATACGGAATCCTAACGACATGAATAAAAATATAGTCTCAAGTAATCCTTCTGCACAAACTTTTAAGAAAGAGATAAAGAGTCAAAAAAAACATTTTTATAAAAGAGATAACTGTATTGGAGAAAGGAAAATTATTCTGCCTCTTAAAAAATATTTTAGAATAGTAATTGTACATCTATTCTATACAACATGTGCTTCTTTATCGGGAAAATGTTGTTGTGTTCCTTCTGAACATTGGATTAAAGTAAAAATGATGAAACGAACGATGAACGATCAAAAATGTTACTCAAACTATTTTAAGTAGCATTATCGCCTAAGCTGCCTTCTAGCAATATCCTCAACCTATTTTTTTCTGTATGGCAACAATAGAAACACCGAAACTTCGTGCCAGATTGACAAAAATGCCAATTAAACGCTACAAGCGGGCGACCGGATGCAAGAAACGTCAAATTTGTACGACGGAAACGAAAGTGGGTTGTTTGGACATTTCGGTTTGCGTAATTTAGAGTCTCTGTTTACTAGGTAACTGTGTTTTTTGCTTCCACATTACAACCGTGATTTACAATTGATCATTCTTCGCAACAATATATTTTAATTACAAGAAAAATGTTGCTGAATTACATATAACATAATTTATTTGTTTTATAGGACTAATAAATGCTTCTATGTTTATAGCACATACACACATAGCATAGATTAATGACGTCACGAATATTCGTGATCGCAAAAATGATGCAAAAATTTTGCTGAGTTAATTAAAATAAAAATAAATATCAAAAAATTACATTAACTAAAATTTCAATAATTCTTGATCGCTAAGAAATGTGATATGTTATAGAAATAAAAAAATGGTGTTTTTTAACATAAAGTTTCTATTCACCTTACAATAATATATTTTACTTCGTACATACTGATAACAGCAAAGTATAACACTAATTAAATAAATAAACATATGATATTCATTAAAATTATAAACTTTTTACAAACATAACAAAAAAATTATTTTAAACATAAATGCAATTCTTCTTCTACTAAGTTAAGGGAACAGTTCTTTAATACATTACTTTTTTTTGTTTTCCTTGCAGTCTGCTTCATTGAGGTATTTTAAAGAAGGTCAGCTTTACTAAATCTTAATACTCGCATTCTCATATTCAAACGACGCCATATTAAAAAAAGTGGAATTCGCATTAGCCTTCGCGAATATCTGCGCCGAATATTCGCATTCGTATTCACGAATGTGTAAAATCTATAATCGTTACATCAATATGTGGGTATAGATAACGATTTGTAATTATCATATAATAAAAAAGCTCTTCGAGAAAAAAAATAACATGGTTACAATTACGACGTACTGATAACACGAAAATGCAATTATTTGAAAGTTTCAGTAACTGGAATCAGTCATTGCTTTCCATTGTGTCAAGTGATTCCAGATACGATAACAAGCGCGAATAGTTGGCAAACGTTAAGAACAATAAACCTCGAACACACTCCAGCTCGATACGGGCACGCAATATTCTAACTCCGATGACATTACACAGTCGGGCGCCGAGACAGCGACAAAGATCAGTTCGAGACGGTGGTGCTGTAACCAGTCTGCTTGCGTGAACCGCTGCTTTTAGGCTCGTCTCTTGCACGTACTCGTATATGTTTATATGTAAAGACCATCAGTAAACTTCCAAAAGTTGCGATTTTTGGCATTAGATAGACAAATTTTCGCAATTGTTTTTTTATAGTGTCACAAAAATTATGAAAGTATTTGAAAGCAATACTAAGTTAAGTTGGCTGTAAGAAATTGCTCTTGCAGCAATCAGACCGCCACCTTATGTATCTGTTTTGATATTTATCTATTTACATTAATAATATAATACATATATTCTTAAAGTTATTTATAAAATACAACAGGCAAAATCATTGGATTTGGAGACAATACAGGTATCAAATAACTGTCTGAAACAAAACATTTCTTCGATTAATGTTATAAAAATAAAACTATGAATTTAAATTTTAATACTGTACTTATTGTATGATGTATATAAAAATTCAGTAAATAAATATAGAAAATAATTCAGTATTTAGATTTTAAATTTAAAAAAATGAAACTCAAAATGGTCACTCAAATTATTATCGTCATAAGCCCTCCTCAAACATTTTAGTTTTTGTCTCTTACAATTTGCATCACGTTGGGTTGTGTGAATTTAGTTTATGCCCGTCACTCCTTTTAAAGCTATATCATCTTTCCATCGCTTTTGAGGCCGCCCAACATGTCTTTTGCGCTCTCAGAATATCCACTTCGAGAGAACTTTACATCTCTAGTTCGACTTTCGAGCGATGTGACCAGCCCACTGCCACTTAAGTTTTGTGGTTGG
The DNA here is from genome assembly GCA_039881145.1 of Druceiella hillmani. Taxonomy (NCBI): domain Eukaryota; kingdom Metazoa; phylum Arthropoda; class Insecta; order Lepidoptera; family Hepialidae; genus Druceiella; species Druceiella hillmani. The sequence goes on along the minus strand of JAYKKI010000009.1, from coordinate 26,235,006 downwards.
CTGTAAGAGATTGCTCTTGTAGCAATAAGCCCGCCATATGTATCAATTAGATACATTAAAGTAGATAAATAAATAAATAAATAAATAAGTCTTACTCTTTTGATAATGTCAACAACTTTGCTTTGTATCTGAAGCCACTTACTCGTATTTGTCTTACGGAGTTTAATCGGATGTTTCATCCCAAAAATCGTTTGCATCCGATTCCATTGGAATTAGTTGCACATGAGATAACGTTCTGAAGGTCTTGAACAATATTATAACAAGAGAAATGTAGGATTCTTGTATATAATACTAGCTTTATTGGCCTCAATCATTTAAAGCCTAAATTCTATGCAAACACAATGCATAGCTGAAGTAAGTTGAAATAAATATGCATTTTTCTTGCAAAATGAAAGGTTTCAGAATCTCAAGTGGTGTAAAAATACTATCTTGGATTGGTTTTTATAACCAATAAGATGTGTTTCTTTAATAGTTAAATCCCAATGTTTTCGGCCCAAAACAGTAAACCGGTAACAAAAAGGAGTAAACCGTTTGCTACTTCGGTTTTTGGTACGAAGTCAAGTAATAGACTTTTATGTTCAGACGATGTAGACAGAACGAATTCCAATATTTTTACACCTACTTTAAACGACGGAACAATTTTAGTCCAGAAACGAATAAATCCACCTACCATTAGTTCAAGACTTCCTTTTGCTTAGATAATTACCGTTTATTGATATTTTGTTACGGTTAAATAATAATCGTTATGTAAACGTTACATTGCAAAGAATATGAAATTCGATCACCTGTATGAGAAACCTAAGTTTCTCTGCAATTTTAAATGTCAGTTTTGCTAATAATTCCTTCTCGTTGTTACAAAAAAATATATTTAAATGTCGAAGAGAAATCAAATTACACAATATATAAGAATAACGAGTTTAAGTACAATCTTTATCTATCTATGACTTGCCGCCATCTAATATCCTCAGCAATCTTTATCTATCTATGACTTGCCGCCATCTGATATCCTCAACAATCTTTATCTATCTATGACTTGCCGCCATCTAATATCCTCAGCAATCTTTATCTATCTATGACTTGCCGCCATCTAATATCCTCAGCAATCTTTATCTATCTATGACTTGCCGCCATCTGATATCCTCAACAATCTTTATCTATCTATGACTTGCCGCCATCTGATATCCTCAACAATCTTTATCTATCTATGACTTGCCGCCATCTGATATCCTCAACAATCTTTATCTATCTATGACTTGCCGCCATCTAATATCCTCAGCAATCTTTATCTATCTATGACTTGCCGCCATCTAATATCCTCAGCAATCTTTATCTATCTATGACTTGCCGCCATCTGATATCCTCAACAATCTTTATCTATCTATGACTTGCCGCCATCTGATATCCTCAACAATCTTTATCTATCTATGACTTGCCGCCATCTAATATCCTCAGCAATCTTTATCTATCTATGACTTGCCGCCATCTAATATCCTCAGCAATCTTTATCTATCTATGACTTGCCGCCATCTAATATCCTCAGCAATCTTTATCTATCTATGACTTGCCGCCATCTAATATCCTCAACAATCTTTATCTATCTATGACTTGCCGCCATCTAATATCCTCAACAATCTTTATCTATCTATGACTTGCCGCCATCTAATATCCTCAACAATCTTTATCTATCTATGACTTGCCGCCATCTAATATCCTCAACAATCTTTATCTATCTATGACTTGCCGCCATCTAATATCCTCAGCAATCTTTATCTATCTATGACTTGCCGCCATCTAATATCCTCAGCAATCTTTATCTATCTATGACTTGCCGCCATCTGATATCCTCAACAATCTTTATCTATCTATGACTTGCCGCCATCTGATATCCTCAACAATCTTTATCTATCTATGACTTGCCGCCATCTAATATCCTCAGCAATCTTTATCTATCTATGACTTGCCGCCATCTAATATCCTCAACAATCTTTATCTATCTATGACTTGCCGCCATCTAATATCCTCAACAATCTTTATCTATCTATGACTTGCCGCCATCTAATATCCTCAACAATCTTTATCTATCTATGACTTACCGCCATCTGATATCCTCAACAATCTTTATCTATCTATGACTTGCCGCCATCTGATATCCTCAACAATCTTTATCTATCTATGACTTGCCGCCATCTAATATCCTCAACAATCTTTATCTATCTATGACTTGCCGCCATCTAATATCCTCAGCAATCTTTATCTATCTATGACTTGCCGCCATCTAATATCCTCGGCAATCTTTATCTATCTATGACTTGCCGCCATCTAATATCCTCAGCAATCTTTATCTATCTATGACTTGCCGCCATCTGATATCCTCAACAATCTTTATCTATCTATGACTTGCCGCCATCTAATATCCTCAACAATCTTTATCTATCTATGACTTGCCGCCATCTAATATCCTCAACAATCTTTATCTATCTATGACTTGCCGCCATCTAATATCCTCGGCAATCTTTATCTATCTATGACTTGCCGCCATCTAATATCCTCAGCAATCTTTATCTATCTATGACTTGCCGCCATCTAATATCCTCAGCAATCTTTATCTATCTATGACTTGCCGCCATCTAATATCCTCAGCAATCTTTATCTATCTATGACTTGCCGCCATCTAATATCCTCGGCAATCTTTATCTATCTATGACTTGCCGCCATCTAATATCCTCAGCAATCTTTATCTATCTATGACTTGCCGCCATCTGATATCCTCAACAATCTTTATCTATCTATGACTTGCCGCCATCTAATATCCTCAACAATCTTTATCTATCTATGACTTGCCGCCATCTGATATCCTCAACAATCTTTATCTATCTATGACTTGCCGCCATCTAATATCCTCAGCAATCTTTATCTATCTATGACTTGCCGCCATCTAATATCCTCAGCAATCTTTATCTATCTATGACTTGCCGCCATCTAATATCCTCAGCAATCTTTATCTATCTATGACTTGCCGCCATCTAATATCCTCAACAATCTTTATCTATCTATGACTTGCCGCCATCTAATATCCTCAACAATCTTTATCTATCTATGACTTGCCGCCATCTAATATCCTCAACAATCTTTATCTATCTATGACTTGCCGCCATCTAATATCCTCAACAATCTTTATCTATCTATGACTTGCCGCCATCTAATATCCTCAGCAATCTTTATCTATCTATGACTTGCCGCCATCTAATATCCTCAGCAATCTTTATCTATCTATGACTTGCCGCCATCTGATATCCTCAACAATCTTTATCTATCTATGACTTGCCGCCATCTAATATCCTCAACAATCTTTATCTATCTATGACTTGCCGCCATCTAATATCCTCAACAATCTTTATCTATCTATGACTTGCCGCCATCTAATATCCTCAACAATCTTTATCTATCTATGACTTACCGCCATCTGATATCCTCAACAATCTTTATCTATCTATGACTTGCCGCCATCTGATATCCTCAACAATCTTTATCTATCTATGACTTGCCGCCATCTAATATCCTCAACAATCTTTATCTATCTATGACTTGCCGCCATCTAATATCCTCAGCAATCTTTATCTATCTATGACTTGCCGCCATCTAATATCCTCGGCAATCTTTATCTATCTATGACTTGCCGCCATCTAATATCCTCAGCAATCTTTATCTATCTATGACTTGCCGCCATCTGATATCCTCAACAATCTTTATCTATCTATGACTTGCCGCCATCTAATATCCTCAACAATCTTTATCTATCTATGACTTGCCGCCATCTAATATCCTCAACAATCTTTATCTATCTATGACTTGCCGCCATCTAATATCCTCGGCAATCTTTATCTATCTATGACTTGCCGCCATCTAATATCCTCAGCAATCTTTATCTATCTATGACTTGCCGCCATCTAATATCCTCAGCAATCTTTATCTATCTATGACTTGCCGCCATCTAATATCCTCAGCAATCTTTATCTATCTATGACTTGCCGCCATCTAATATCCTCAACAATCTTTATCTATCTATGACTTGCCGCCATCTAATATCCTCAACAATCTTTATCTATCTATGACTTGCCGCCATCTAATATCCTCAGCAATCTTTATCTATCTATGACTTGCCGCCATCTAATATCCTCAACAATCTTTATCAATCTATGACTTGCCGCCATCTGATATCCTCAACAATCTTTATCTATCTATGACTTGCCGCCATCTAATATCCTCAGCAATCTTTATCTATCTATGACTTGCCGCCATCTAATATCCTCAGCAATCTTTATCTATCTATGACTTGCCGCCATCTGATATCCTCAACAATCTTTATCTATCTATGACTTGCCGCCATCTAATATCCTCAGCAATCTTTATCTATCTATGACTTGCCGCCATCTAATATCCTCAACAATCTTTATCTATCTATGACTTGCCGCCATCTAATATCCTCAGCAATCTTTATCTATCTATGACTTGCCGCCATCTGATATCCTCAACAATCTTTATCTATCTATGACTTGCCGCCATCTGATATCCTCAACAATCTTTATCTATCTATGACTTGCCGCCATCTAATATCCTCAGCAATCTTTATCTATCTATGACTTGCCGCCATCTAATATCCTCAACAATCTTTATCTATCTATGACTTGCCGCCATCTAATATCCTCAACAATCTTTATCTATCTATGACTTGCCGCCATCTAATATCCTCAACAATCTTTATCTATCTATGACTTACCGCCATCTGATATCCTCAACAATCTTTATCTATCTATGACTTGCCGCCATCTGATATCCTCAACAATCTTTATCTATCTATGACTTGCCGCCATCTAATATCCTCAACAATCTTTATCTATCTATGACTTGCCGCCATCTAATATCCTCAGCAATCTTTATCTATCTATGACTTGCCGCCATCTAATATCCTCGGCAATCTTTATCTATCTATGACTTGCCGCCATCTAATATCCTCAGCAATCTTTATCTATCTATGACTTGCCGCCATCTGATATCCTCAACAATCTTTATCTATCTATGACTTGCCGCCATCTAATATCCTCAACAATCTTTATCTATCTATGACTTGCCGCCATCTAATATCCTCAACAATCTTTATCTATCTATGACTTGCCGCCATCTAATATCCTCGGCAATCTTTATCTATCTATGACTTGCCGCCATCTAATATCCTCAGCAATCTTTATCTATCTATGACTTGCCGCCATCTAATATCCTCAGCAATCTTTATCTATCTATGACTTGCCGCCATCTAATATCCTCAGCAATCTTTATCTATCTATGACTTGCCGCCATCTAATATCCTCAACAATCTTTATCTATCTATGACTTGCCGCCATCTAATATCCTCAACAATCTTTATCTATCTATGACTTGCCGCCATCTAATATCCTCAGCAATCTTTATCTATCTATGACTTGCCGCCATCTAATATCCTCAACAATCTTTATCAATCTATGACTTGCCGCCATCTGATATCCTCAACAATCTTTATCTATCTATGACTTGCCGCCATCTAATATCCTCAGCAATCTTTATCTATCTATGACTTGCCGCCATCTAATATCCTCAGCAATCTTTATCTATCTATGACTTGCCGCCATCTGATATCCTCAACAATCTTTATCTATCTATGACTTGCCGCCATCTAATATCCTCAGCAATCTTTATCTATCTATGACTTGCCGCCATCTAATATCCTCAACAATCTTTATCTATCTATGACTTGCCGCCATCTAATATCCTCAGCAATCTTTATCTATCTATGACTTGCCGCCATCTGATATCCTCAGCAATCTTTATCTATCTATGACTTGCCGCCATCTGATATCCTCAGCAATCTTTATCTATCTATGACTTGCCGCCATCTAATATCCTCAGCAATCTTTATCTATCTATGACTTGCCGCCATCTAATATCCTCAGCAATCTTTATCTATCTATGACTTGCCGCCATCTGATATCCTCAGCAATCTTTATCTATCTATGACTTGCCGCCATCTGATATCCTCAGCAATCTTTATCTATCTATGACTTGCCACCATCTAATATCCTCAGCAATCTTTATCTATCTATGACTTGCCGCCATCTAATATCCTCAGCAATCTTTATCTATCTATGACTTGCCGCCATCTAATATCCTCAGCAATCTTTATCTATCTATGACTTGCCGCCATCTAATATCCTCAACAATCTTTATCTATCTATGACTTGCCGCCATCTGATATCCTCAACAATCTTTATCTATCTATGACTTGCCGCCATCTAATATCCTCAGCAATCTTTATCTATCTATGACTTGCCGCCATCTAATATCCTCAGCAATCTTTATCTATCTATGACTTGCCGCCATCTAATATCCTCAACAATCTTTATCTATCTATGACTTGCCGCCATCTGACATCCTCAGCAATCTTTATCTATCTATGACTTGCCGCCATCTAATATCCTCAGCAATCTTTATCTATCTATGACTTGCCGCCATCTAATATCCTCAGCAATCTTTATCTATCTATGACTTGCCGCCATCTAATATCCTCAGCAATCTTTATCTATCTATGACTTGCCGCCATCTAATATCCTCAACAATCTTTATCTATCTATGACGTGCCGCCATCTGATATCCTCAACAATCTTTATCTATCTATGACTTGCCGCCATCTAATATCCTCAGCAATCTTTATCTATCTATGACTTGCCGCCATCTGATATCCTCAACAATCTTTATCTATCTATGACTTGCCGCCATCTGATATCCTCAACAATCTTTATCTATCTATGACTTGCCGCCATCTGATATCCTCAACAATCTTTATCTATCTATGACTTGCCGCCATCTAATATCCTCAGCAATCTTTATCTATCTATGACTTGCCGCCATCTCATATCCTCAACAATCTTTATCTATCTATGACTTGCCGCCATCTGATATCCTCAACAATCTTTATCTATCTATGACTTGCCGCCATCTGATATCCTCAACAATCTTTATCTATCTATGACTTGCCGCCATCTAATATCCTCAGCAATCTTTATCTATCTATGACTTGCCGCCATCTAATATCCTCAACAATCTTTATCTATCTATGACTTGCCGCCATCTAATATCCTCAACAATCTTTATCTATCTATGACTTGCCGCCATCTGATATCCTCAACAATCTTTATCTATCTATGACTTGCCGCCATCTAATATCCTCAACAATCTTTATCTATCTATGACTTGCCGCCATCTAATATCCTCAACAATCTTTATCTATCTATGACTTGCCGCCATCTGATATCCTCAACAATCTTTATCTATCTATGACTTGCCGCCATCTGATATCCTCAACAATCTTTATCTATCTATGACTTGCCGCCATCTAATATCCTCAGCAATCTTTATCTATCTATGACTTGCCGCCATCTGATATCCTCAACAATCTTTATCTATCTATGACTTGCCGCCATCTAATATCCTCGGCAATCTTTATCTATCTATGACTTGCCGCCGTCTAATAATTTGGTGATTTAGATTAAAAAAGAAACAAATTGTAAATTTTTCTTATAATATCTCTTTAAATTTTGTAAACGGTATTTTTGAAGGCCTTTCATACTACTTAAAACTCTCGACAAGTGATAATTAGGTGACGAAATGTCTGGTGAATTTTACCGCTCCACAATCCAGCCTAGCTTCTGGAATTTTGACGTGTATATTTTGTGATTTATGGCTTACCGTTATCTTAGAGAAAATAAACTCGATCCCACTGAATATTTAGTTTGTTAGTTAGTCGACCTAATTGTTGACAGTAAATCTCCTAATTAATCATGGCTTCTTCCGAAAGCAACTGCTAATGAATAAGGCTCTTGACATTCTACCAGCAGCTCATTACTACTTTTTGAGTATTCAGTTCAAGTTTGCGTATTAACAGTCCTGTTTCCCTGCACTAATCCTTGGCGTTTACATCTTTGATTAATCTATGAAACTACTTATCATCACCAGTTACTTATCGATTCAACTAATCAAAGTTTACGTTTTAATTTCAATAATTGTTGACAACGTTAGCGCATAAACTTGATGCCAATTTAATAACGCCCTTTAATTATTGATGCTAATTGCTATTAACTTAGCTCTCTAGATCTATTTATGCCTTATAATAAAATATTTCGACAACTTTTCTAGAAAAGTCCCGAACTACTAGCTGAAAACTTATTAGCGAAACGAATATTTTCTTACTTCATATGTTAGACGCCAGAAGTTTTTACATTCATTGATGTGTTACTAACTTCGTTCACACGTGTATTGAAAAGTGCTATGAAAATGCTTAATTTTATTGATTTCCAGCGACAGACTTAACCAAATGTTGTATCGGAATGCGCCGCCATTTAAAAAAAAGCATGTGACAGCTAATATACAATTAATATAACCGGTTTCGTAATAATATGTTGACAAATGTGTAAACGCGCCTGCTCGCTTACGATGTACTGGTACGGATACCTGCATACGTGTTTACGTACGAGTCTGCGTCCCTATCGTCTTAGAATAGTTCGTACTAAATATACAGTATGTATAATGAGGAAAAGAGACGAAAGGTGGAAGGAAAAGAGATGAAGATTTGCAGGTTTCTTGCTTAGTGATGTTTTGTATCGAAGCGTTTTTTCTCTTTTCTTTTTTAAATTTCGGTCAAAGTCGATTGTGACTTAGCAAAAGTAATCTTAAGTGGCCAAATTTATTTATTTGCGTCACCAAGTTATGGAATACTATATATCATTGTATTAGAAATAAACTATTTTTTATTGCTTTATATGGTGATTACATTCTTTTTTAGTCCATCTAGGAATTGACTGCTTGAATTGTTTCGATGAAAAATTTAAAGAAACTGCTCAACCAGTAATTAGACCATCATAAGTAGGTATACAAGACATAATAGTAACACTAAATTCATAAAATATCAAATATAAACTAATAAACAGTAATTTCAAATTTAATCTTAAACATAAGATAAATAATAGAACAAGTATATAAAACAAAGATGCATCACATTAGCAGAACAATGAATCGTATAGAACTTTAGTATTAATTGCGTATCGAAAAATGTAAATATATATTTTCAAGTAAATAAGTACATTAAATCCAAGCTCTAAATTTATGCTTCTTTATTAACGGTCAAAATCTGTTATTACTCGATAGTACATCAAATTCCAAGCTAAGCAAGCAAGCAAAAAAAATGAATATAATACAAGCTAACACATAGTTATGAAAATATTGGTAATACACTTATCTTGGTATAAATTATCACTTATTTATTATTCGTAATACACTTATATCGGTATACATTATCACTTATTAGAACTTAAGTTCCAAAGAAGCTAAATTTCTCTATGACTTTCAGTCGATGATGTCATAAGGTTGGTAACTAGTAATCTAACTATTAATTAGGTTGGTAAATAGTAATCTAACTATTAATAAGTTTGGTAACTAGTAATCTAACTATTAATAAGGTTGGTAACTAGTAATCTAACTATTGGAATATATCAATCTCTTTTCCAAAGTATTCAGCTCCTTGTCTATTGCAGTATGAGAGAATGAGTCAAATAATGAGAACTTAACCCGGGTAAGTTTGAATAAGACTTTTCGTTTTTTCTAAATTTAAAGTCCCTAATTTCCCTTGATGAGGTTTGTCGGAGTAAGCAAAATTTTCATCTTTGAATTTCTCGAACCAATGTGTCAGAAAAATATGCTTACAAATATTGCTGTGCATGTCTAAAGCATAAACGAAATTTATAAGGCAAGTTTATCCAATTTTTCGCCAAGTTTATACAATTAATCGTCGTAACTCAGTTGCTAACTGCACGAAGACCGCATTCCGCTATATACCATACCAGAGGTGGTCGAGAAGTTTCTGTAACATTCCAGAAGTCGCTGGAAAATAGTGGCTAGTTTATAAGTTGCCATGTTGCAATGATGTTTTCAAATTAGATCGGAAGCGATAAAGAAGGAGTGAAAAGATTAAATCATTTTAAGAAACGGACGATCAGAAAGTAATAAAAATAAATGTTACAATAAACAGCTTGTCTCTGTTCAAAATATCGATACGCGTTCATGAAGGTTGTCACGCGTTCACGTGCCGCTGGCTCCGTGCGGGCGGCGCGCGAGTCGACGCGCCCAAACACGTTTCGACGCAATAAAAATGCCGTAGCCGGCAATCGAATTCCGGCATTCGATTCAGTATTGCTGTCTGTAAGCACTACAATAGTCATAGCAGCCGTGTTATTCAAGTAAGTAATAGAAATTTTGAAAATGACAACGCGTGCTAATAATAGGATAAATGTATATATAATAAGGTAAGGTGAAGTTTTTTTATCTCTGGTTACCAATAAAGAGACTACTAAAAATAAAAAAAACACAACTAAGTTCCAATGGAACAAGTAGTAAGTAATATGCTTCAATACATACGTTCGCAACAAAGGTAACACAAACAGTTCGAGTTCGAGAGCTCACGTATATCCGTTTGGAAAAAAATTGATATTTTGAGATAAAATTGTATTCTTCAGTGCAGTTGGAAATATAACTATAGTGCTAAAAGTTTTATTATAATTTTTTGAAAAATCGAAGAAATGGCGTTCATTATTTTAAGAATACATAGCAATATATATATATATATATATATATATATATATATATATATATATATATATATATATATATGTATATATGTATATATATATATATATATATATGTATATATATATATATATATATATATACCAAGCGACTATGCCGAGATATTAAATTTATTACACATTCTCTATTCATAAATCTTCTAAAGTTTATGTTTTTGGAGTAAGCGAGAACACTTTGAATCTTATTCTGATAAATTCTATTAATCCAATAATTTTTTTTTATTTATATATGCTATCATTATTTTTGTTAACAAATAACGTTCTAAACCAACTACACTCACACTATTCGAATGTGTTAAGCTGGAAAGACTGGAGATAAATGCAAGTTGTTCGAAGGCGAACTCAACGTTTTAGCCTAATTACCATCTATTCTCGAGTTAGACAAAAAATATTGTATCGGAACAATCATTGCAATTCCACATATACTCGTATATCTAAAGACATTCATTGCTCGGACAATTTAAATATTGAAAGTTGCTGACACTAACTTTTTAACAATAGCATATGGCTTACGCTTATACGGTATGAAATTATGATTTCTATTAAACTTTCTTTTCGGCCGCTAACGGCGGACGTGTTAATTATTTCTTCTTCGAGTGTTAGAAATTTCAAAACCGCAGTTAAAAGGTGGCAGCTGAATCGTGACATGTCATTAGAAGTAACAAATAATATTTTCAAAGAGACGTGAAACTGTTATTTCACCAATTTGATTTTATACAAAAAAAAAAAGTAATTATTGTTTCAGTATTTTATCTTTTACATTCTTTATTTACGAATGTATCTCTGGCAGCGTTAAGTACTTTTAATGCTGTCGCAAACACCTTTAGCCTTTCTTGGTATTTAAATTGACTTTCTTTCAAATATCATAAACCAGTCTTGCTCAAAGCAGGAAATAGCACCCCCTTGTGGGCGCTGAAGGCTTTCAAGGGAGCTTTAGAGGTCCCAGAGAAAATTTTGGGATGTTGAAGTGACCTAGGCGGGCGACAGTTGATATGAAAAATGACGAAAAGTTATGTCTTCTAATATTTGTCGTAAAGTTAAAAATTCTGGGGGCTCTAGGAAATAATTGATACTCAAAGTGGGCCGTAGGCAAAATAAATATAAAAAATAATATATCTCTATTATAGTATTATTTGAATAATTATTTATATTATTATAATCAAGCCATTCTTAACACTTCACTCACAATTTTTCGCAGATATCTGTAACTATGTCATTTTTCCAGCATTCATTTAAATTTTTACTTATTAATTTTGAATGGATTATATAATTTTGTACTTATGAAGCAATTATGCACTCCTCTACATTATTAAACCATAATTTTTCCACAAGACATTACTTTAGAATATATTTAATACGACCTTCACAAGAGCTGGTTGTTATCTCGTAATATCTACATTTATTGAGAGAAACAAGTCCATTCATTATATTTGTTAAACGGAAATGGAATATATTAATTAACGAACTACATCGATATCACCATAATAACCGCCACATTCTTTTGCTGGGTTTTCTTAGGACAGATCTAATATACATGAGCAGAACGCAGCGTTTTCTAGAATAAGCCTTAAATCTAGTAAAAGGATGGTCGTACCTTTGAAATGAAGGTATAATAAAGGCAATTTCTAATGCAAATATAAAATAAAATTAAACAAGGCATAGAACGACTAAAACGTAGTATTTTATTCACTGTAAAATAGTCGATTAGGAAAGATTAATAAACAGTTGACATTCGGGGTCAATCACGTGTACGTAGTACCACCGTCACGGTCGCCTCGCTCAGCATATGAAGTGATTGGTTTTAAAGATATATACGTTGTCGGTATGAAGGTCAACGTAGTGAAGTTAGTAATTAAAACATGCTAAATGTAGTGAACTTAGCTAATAGAATATTCCTATGAGCTAAAACATTTTACGTTTCACATTAGTGATAAATAAAACCTTCTGGATGAGTTTTCATAGAATAAAATACTAAATTCGTTATGGAAATTTAATATTTTCAACAAAATATTCCTGTCGCCTCCTCCAATACCCATCGAAGAATGTAAAAAATGTCTGCATCTCGTAGAAAACAATGGCCCGGTATGCCGACCTCCTTACGGCAGGTCAGACTGTCTAAGTATGGCGGGGCGTATTGCTATGCGGGCTATCGCTCACTGACCATACATTTTATGCGTGCAAGGCAACCACACGCACTTACCTAGATTGGTTACCGTTACTGCTTGCTAACCTAAATGTGATTGGTTTAATAATTTGCAATAGAGATAGCTTTAGTTTATCTTTCGTGTATCTTTATTACGATATCCAATATACTGTAATATTTAGGTCATAAAAATGGATGGAAGGATAGCGATTAAGTGCGGAAATGAATAAATTGAAAGAATTTATTAGGATAAAATAGTAAAGCTGACGATTAAAAATATAACTTGAAAGATACGCAGCAAAATGAAAAAAAATATTTAAGTTACTTAAATTTATTTAAGAAGATAAATAGAATAAAGGCTATTACAAATAATTGTTTTAGAATTTTGAGTCTATTGATTACGAAAATTAAAGCATAAAATTTTGTTTATCTTTGAAATTTTGTTTATCCATGAATCGTATTTCAATTTATTTTCAAAACTCGAAACAACGACAGAAAAGTAAAAATTTGGACAATGATAACCTCAAATTTTGGAGAAAATTTGGAGAATGATACCATTACGTATAGACCATCTGCTTATTTATTTTACTGTGATGTGTCCAAAACCCTAAGTATAAGGATATGACGAAAATGAGGGAACTGAAATTATATTACGTTATAATTTATTTTATCGTAAAAAAATCCTCTTGTGTCAATTATTTCACGTATTTTAAATTGTTTGAACAAAATTTACTTGCTTTTTTGTTGAAGCCCGCTGAAGGTCGATCTTTGATATTATTCCAGGTGGTTCTAATTCTTATTTAGTGGAGAATTATATAAAGTCTCTTCGGGTATCTACTCAAATCGTCTGTATGTTTGTTTGAATTTAACGTAAATGATGAAAGAGGTTATCCTCTTCCATTCATAAGTAGCATAATTTTGCTATAAGTAATCAAATATCATCTTCTGAACGAAAAACTTCAAAAATCTTGTGTGGCATATAGGAAGACAATATCATTAAGTAATCACATAACTGTTTACCGTACCATCGTTCAAAACTCATCTGTATCGTAGTATCCCACTGTGCCGTGGTATGGTTCTTGTAGACCATCTATCTACGAGAGTGTCCTAAGGTATACATATTGGTGAACATATTCAAGTTTTATTGCATCGGCTTCTTGTCGTTTTGTCAAGCTTTTTGTAAATATTTTTATATTGTTCAGTTATCCCTTGCTTCTTTATCTTTGTGCTTCGGTAATTATAATTTAATTTATAAGAGCTAACGACTTATTAATGACGTAAATAACTCGAATTCTGCCAAAAACTAATTTGCCGTTTATCCGACAAATCTCTTGGTTAAAAAATAATGTAGAATTTTTATGTATATAAATTTCTTCATAACATTCTGCTGTTAACGAGAGCGATGTATATAATAACTTAACAACTTCTTGCCTAGATTAACAATTTAATAACATGCCCATCATTTAACGTAGGCATTTAACGTTGGTTTAACAATCACACATTAGTTCACTCAACCGAACGCTGAATCCAACTGGCCGCTGTTGGAAAATCGTGTCGTTAAACCATAATTATATTTGGAAAGTATGTCGAATTAGCAATGATCTCACTTTTATATGTTTCAAATGATCAATTAGTGTTGTTTACATCACTGTGAGATGACAAACCAAAGTATCGTTGCTGGTTTGAATATGAATCTGAGCAACGATAATTACAAGTTGACTCTATTATGTGCTTATGCAAAGTGTTTATGTAAATTATTTAAAAAACTTATTTAAATAATAAAAAGTGAAATCTCACTGAATATTACAGCGGGTCTGTCACGTAAATGCTGTTTACGATTAACAAGTACTGATCGGGTCGTTCACGTTACGTTTTAGTAATTTGTATCAAACTTCATATAAAGCAAAAATTAAAATTATATACAAGTTTCCCTTATATCAATATTTCAGTTGCAATAATAGATTCTAAAAAAAGAGGCAAATCTAATTCAATATCTTGTGAATTTGTATCTCATATGGAGTGACTTTAATCAAAATTTCTTTGAACATTTCTATTTTTAAAGTGTAATGAAATTTGATTTATACCAAAATGTTAAAATGTTAAAATTGACAATCTTCGCGTTCGCACTTAATGCTTTTCTGCAGATTTTGTCACAATGATCTTGAAGTGGAACTTTAGAATTTGGAGATTTTTGTAATAAGCTTTTCCTATATATCATAATATTAATGTCTGTTATTTCTATATATATATATATATATATATATATATATGTATATATATATATATATATATATATATATATATATATGTATATATATGTATATATATATATACAAATATATAATCGTGACTTCATTAAATATCAACGCTTCTAACCTAAAACTTGTGACAACTCGCACAATTAATCATCCCAGGATTATTACAAATCTTCATGACATTCTATAGTAAAAATGTGCGCTTGCAAATTTTTAATACACAACTCCTGCGCAACAAGACGGCGAGCCAATTTCATTAAATTCCCACACCCACTGTGCCTAATACGATTGCGTTCAAATTATAAATTGACGACAATTACTTTGCATTATTATAAAACTGAAATATCTACTTCGCTGCGAATTATGAAGAGAGGTATTGTAATGAATTCACGTAGTGAGTACTTTATTCACGGAGGAGTATTTACTCATCTGTGCGTACTAGTACACTTAACTACAATGTTGTTAAATAATTTCGATTAACATATTTCAAAATTCACAATTAAATGAAACTACGTGATGTAGTATTATTTCTACTTTATTTAAGTTCTTTACCACGACCTAGGTTTCCTTGTATTGCAACATCTTCAGGTGGGCTATTTGCAAATATCGTCGTCTCTTTCATCTTTGCTAATAGCCCACCTGAGGATGTTGTAATACAACGAAACCTCATAGTAAAGAACTTAAAGGCAGTAGAAATAATACTACATCACGTAGTTTCGTTTAATTGCGAATAATCAATTTTTGCAAGATTAACGCCAGATATATTCAATATTTCAAAATCAAAAAGGTCTTACTATTACAATAAGCATTGTTTAGTGGTTGTTAGATTGTCTTAAGAGAAACATTGACATAATTTTTAACTAGAATATGAGAGTAAGTATAGTCACGAAATATGGGTGGAAAGTTGGGAAATTTCTTAATGATGAAAATGTAAAATGATGAAAATTTGAAATATGTTATGTTATTGGGGAATATTTATTAAGCTTTTGTATTTTATGGATATTAGTACATACATAGCCTCGTGTGGAAAAGCGGTATAATACGCGACCTAGGCTGGCGGCACTTCTGTGAAAGAAAATGAAATTATGCCTAAAAAGATAGTGATATATTAATATTAAGAATTATACACAGAAATTCGTGTTCCATAATTCAAAAGCAGCATTGAGTAATGCGTAAGGAGTGAGATTAATTTTGAAATTAATTTGCTATATTGGCCACGCTTAATATGAGGACATTTCCGTTAGTAAAAGTAAATAAAACACATACGAGCATAGATTTTCATCATCTGAAACCTTGCTTTCTTAATGAACGAATACGGTAAGGTATCGATAGGCCGATATATACTTAAAGAATATTTGGACTCAGATTAGTTAAATGTGCAATTTGTATTGAATCAAATGAACCAACAAACAAACCAGGACGATGAGTAAAATTCGTTTAATAAACCCTATGGCTGCAATATTTCTCACGAACATATTTTCTATTGACCACAGAGAATACTTCAATACTCCGACACTCCAATGTGGTTATGTTTTATTTACACAATACAATATTTCGAGTGAATATTACGTGCTAGTATTCGCCGAATTAGACACAACATTTATCCTTATTCGACTTTAAGTACATCCTATTATGACTAACTTTCATGATTTATCTTAAGTCTGCATATTACGTAAGGTTTCTGATATCCTTTCAGATCCAGTTTTAAGTTAACAACAACAAGTTTCTCATACAACGTGTATCGTATTTAATTATCAGTTACAATTAAAACTAAGGTTGTAATTTGAGTTTGCCATGACTCAACATTTACAACTAAGGCTAGTTGTTACTCATTCCATTTTGTTATGTAATATATGAACATTACATGTCACCATCTATATAAGAGAAATCAAATAATATAAAAACTTTACATACGTATGAAATAATTATTTGTTTAAAAAAAACGATTCAATGGTGTGTTTGTCATTTATAAGTAAATTAAATAACAAACCGCTAATACGGAAGTACATTTAAAACACTTTTATAAAGCAAACACGAACTGTGATAAAACAATAAAGATTGCGCATTTCTTAAATTAACACAGAAACTCTATACGGCTGTAAAATATCTTTTAATAAAAACAAAAAAAACAATGCTTTGGATTAAATCTAAGCAGCTGATTTAAAAAAATGAGATGTTAGTAAGCAGATGACAATAGTTTAAAAATGGATATACCGGTTATAACTGGCTTAATGAATGATTGATGACAACGCCTTGTGAATGCAGTGACCGCGGACAATATCAATATTGTGCGGCTTCGGAGTAGATGAAAGCGTTTGAGCATTGGTATACGATAGCTAGCTTTGTACTATATGGATAACCAATTTAAGTGAACCCTAAAAACATCACACTAGTGTTGCGAAATGAATTGACATTTTAACGGGTATATAACATCCCTAAAGTATATTGAGAACAGTTGCGAGCAAAAGTATAAAAGTTACCAAGTGATTCTTTATTAGGCAAATTATATGAACGTTTATTTATTTACCATAATGCAATACCAAAGGAGCCTAAAAGAAAGAAAATACCCATGCAGCCCCTACGGTGAGTCTCGTAAATTTTAAATGATTAGAATAATTTAGCGGAAAAGGAAGTTATCATCGGAAAATGTTTGTTATTAATTGTAGAATCATATCGAATTCTCTGAACAAAAACTGCACAGTATTACATTTTCAACGCACGGTAAGATCATGATCTTAAATTTTCGGAGCAGATGCAAACTGATGCAACCCAATATAAAATAGATAATATAGATGTCAAGTGAAAACTTGAGTTCTGATCAATTCCAAAAAACAAAAATTCCTAAGCAAACGGTAAACCAGTTGATGACTTTTGTAAATATAAAAAAAAATCTAAGTACGCGGTAAAACGCAGATGGAAATTATTGGATGATTGAGCTTGCATGTATACTTAGGATAAATTAATATGCGTTATTAAAATATATTTTGCAATATTTAATTAAAAGAATACAAAACAAACAACTGTCGAAGTATTAGAACCTTATTCAGCTACAATTGACTTTTATGTACCCAACGAGCACGACACGAGAATTTATAAAATGCATATTGTTTGACATTTTGTGAACTGACTACGCAGCCCTAATTTATCCATGGCTAAACACCCCCTTGTTCCAATATTCAATTTTTAAAAAATCCAAAAAACCAGTTCTCGAAGTATTAGAAACCTTATTCAGCTACAGTCGACTTTTACGTACCCAATGAGGACGACATGAGAATTTGTAAAATATATATATTGTTTGATATTTTGTGAACTGACTAAGCAACCCTAATTTATCCATGATTGTACACCCACTTGTTGCAATATTCAATTTTTAAAAAATACCAAAAGACCAGTTGTCGAAGTATTAGAAACCTTATTCAGCTACAGTTGACTTTTACGTATCCAATGAGAACGACATGAAAATTTATAAAATATATATTGTTTGATATTTTGTGAACTGACTACGAAAGCCTAATTTATCCATGGTTGGACATCCACTTGACGAGCTTTTTCATTCTCTATGTCATATTTCCAGACAAAGTAACGAAAAATCATCATTAATGCCGTTTCGACCTTTGATAGATCTGAGCTGTGTTAATGTTAAATGATATTGATCAAATTAAGGCAAATTATTCACTAACATACCCATAAAAACTGTTGGGCGCTGTAGGATGTTTGTGCACGCTCTAGGCAGATAAAATAAACTATGACTCCATCCGTCCACGTATAAGGCGCTAGCAAACCCGTGGTCGAGGAATTATCAATATAATTAATTAATTGTTTAAAAAAAATACATGATGAAAAACCATTCCCAACCCATCCGATAAAATCTAAAGGAAATAAACGGGGAAGTACCCCTACATTTTCTATATAAAAAATGGGGTGTGGCTGTTAATGAACACGACCGTGTGTTGTACGTGAATACGTCGATGTAACGGGTTATATTTTTGAAATAAAATATTTTTATTTATGTATTTAGGATAAAATATATATTTTTGATAATATTTTTTTATTCTAACACCTTATTATATTCACTGTCACTACTTTAAACTAATGTTTTATATACAATAGATAGATTTTGATGACAGCTGACGATTAAAACTTAAACGAACATAGTAGCTTGACCGATTCAAAAGTTATACTAATTGAAAATCTCGATACGCAGCAAAATAACCTCAAAATAGCGGCGCTTCCCCTTCACCGCGCGCGATGCGTCACTGTTCTCGCTTGAATGAATTCTTTGGTCCTTTAGCTATCCAGTGGTATAATTTAATTTTTAGGTAATAGAGGATAGTAGAGGATAGATTCGAAACTGCAACGCCAAACTGTATCCCCCGATTTTGTTATCATTAGGTTTTTTGGATTGCCCCCGTATGGTAGCAAATTTAAAGCCGTATTCACGTCAAACAGTTGAAAATGTTATTGAACAGATTAAATTTATATTCCGTAAATTTATATGTGAATTATATTCAAAGTGAAAGATTGGTCCCGTTTTTAACTTACTACCGCGTTCTCTGATGTAAGTGAACGCGGTAGTAAGTTAAAAACTGAAGTATTTTTAAATTTCAGAACATATGTCCATCAAAATATTATGCGACTGCAATCCTCCTAAAGTCAAAAGATATAAAAGTTTTCTCATGCTACCTAAGGTTCATTCGCGATGCGAATACATTGTTGAAATGAAAATCGGCAATTTTGTAGAAATAAAACTCATGGTATGAATTATATGACAGTGAAAGATCTGAGATGTTGTAGCCAAGATATATAAAGATCTGTTCACACCAGTCAATGAAACAAGTATTATTATATCAGTAATAAATCTTTTTGAACCTTAATTTTGGAATGGCAAGCCGTTATATCTCTTTTACAGTAATATTTCGATATAATGTGTTAATAGACGTAATATTTACTGAAATTTCAAAATACTTTCATTAGCAGACGCATGGAAAAAATAGCGAGCCAAACTATAACTAGGCGTTCTTCTTTATTTAATATGTTTATAATTATTTTTAAAGTTGATGTGCGATGTTAGATTACTTGCTGGGAGTTGAATAAGTAGAATCGAAATTATGCTATTAAACTTAGCATCCTTTTGAATATACTATTTACGAGAAGTAACATCTTTGGTAAATAATTTATGTACGTCGTGTGACGGGGTGTGTTAAAAGAAAATATAAAACATTATGAAGACAAAAGTTCACCTCTTGTTACTTGTTTTTTTACCACGAATCGCTCATAGATTGAATTTCTTAAGGCGACGCGTAACATAAATTTTCTCCGCATTCTTTCATACATATGAATATTCATACAAAAACATTCCTCAAAAGAATAACGTCATTCACGAAGTCGATTAGCGGACATCAATGAAAAGTTTCCGTAATGAGGCGATGATGGTTGTCCTTCTATAAGATCATTAAGTATTGTATTATAATCCAATGTCAATTAACTTCTTCTCCATTCCATCGAATTATATATATATATATATATTACGATTATTACTTATAATGTCAACTACTTATTAATTCAAAATTTAAGAACAAAAATAAAATATTATAAGACTCAATTTTAACCGTATTTTTCTATTAACCGTAACACTTAGTAAAAAGCATCATAAAATAGCGAAACCACATAAAATATGATAGTTTGCACTCTTAACTGTACAATCGTTACAGCGCCTCTGTAACTTATTTAACTAGACAATGGGTATTGTGTGAAACAAATAATTGGTGTTAATAGGAAACGCAGTACCTGTTGGCCAGGTAGGAGACGAGTAACGGGGATCGGCTCGGCTTCTACCTGGTAACCATGGATAAGGTCCCCGACTTGCACAGTACGTACTGTACTTTACGTATAGATAAAATTGGTTTATTATAACCTTAAAGCCTTACATTATATGATGAATTGTCACCCTATCTCTGAATTAAACAATCTGCTATAAAAAAGCCTCTTTTCTTATTGTTTTTCCATTTTCAGGACATCTATTGTTTTGTTTATCCTATTTACTATTTGGTTGTTTATCCTGTTTGGAAGAATTTCTCAGTCATTTTGCATATAGTTTTTTTCTACGTTAATTTCGACTTAATTTCATAATATTTAAAGAGAACTTTTTGCAGAAGTTTTATTGTTGAAATATGATGGCTCACTGCAGTGCAACTTCACTTCATCGACAATTCATAATAAACTTATTCATTACAAAAATGCAGGCATATTTGTAATGAATAAATTTATTATGAATTCTCGATGAAGTGAAGACGCATCGCAGACAAACAATTTTCCACTCACATTTATTTATAGTATATGTAACGAATTTTAAATCATTACTTTGTAAAGCAAAATTTCGTTTACATTTGACAGGTTTTCTGTTTAATACCGACACTTCGTCTTTTATATAAGTCAGGTGTCTTAACTTACCTGTCTGAGTGATGGCTGCCCATTTCTTTTTCCCTTCACCTTTGACGACTCGTATAGTCAGTCGATTCAGTCTCTTATTAATACTACCGACTGTTCCTTAGTCTAACTGATAGAATAATCGATTTTTGTTTGCAAACAAACTGTCATTGCTCACAGCTTCAAGTTGATGACCTCAGCCACGCCGACCACTGTCAGCACGACAGCGGTGCGTCACTGGAGTGCGGAAAATAAAGCGTGCACCTTTTTTGCTCGTTGTACTATGCACGGGTCCGCGGGAGCGAGACCGATGGCAGCACAAGACGGAGATGGAAATTACTGCATTGTGTTATGATCCATTCTCGTACCATGACGTCATTAGGTTGTCTAGGTTGTTCCTAGCTCAGTTCTTTGTGTGAGCGGCTTGTGGATAGTTATTAATTACGAAAGTAAACTTGTCTAATTATATGGAATGTTTAAGGAACCTATCAATCAGTATTTAGTTTAATAACTCATTACGGATCAAATAAATGTGTTCTATAAATGTGACTTACATTAAAACAACTTGTTTTATTTGTCTTGTGACTGTATAGAAATAAAGGAAATATATTGTATATCATGTTAATACTAAAAGAGTTTAAAGATGACAAAATATGGTGAAATTGCGTTTGCTATGATGAATTACGTTAGACAATAAAATAATCTATACATATAATAACATTTTAACAGAGTGAATTCTGTACATTGAAAATATAAAAAAAGTGATTGATTTAGTACATAGACTCATAATAGTAGCTAGAAAATTTTTTTAGAATTTTGGTTTGTCTGTCTGTATGTTAATTTGAGCGAGTATCACGCAAAATCTACTGGACGGATTTTGTATACTTATATGTACTATTTAAATATAAAATTTGTATAATATGAAATAAATACTATGAAATTTGGTATAATAATAGCCGGGAGCGACATATAAGAGAAAAAAAAACTAAATTTTTTTTCATGATTACACGCGAAGGAAGTCGTAGGCACAGCTAGTACTGAATAATTTCCTAAATATGTGTTATCGTAGAATATTACATTCAAGACTTCGAACATAATTTAGTACATAGAAAAATAGGAAATTTTGATTTTGTCAGTTTCCTAAATACAGGTCAACTGATTCAATTTTAAGTACAGAAGTTAGGTAATTTCAATAAATATTTAGTGAACTTTTAATTACTACGTTTTTATAGAATTCTTTGCAGTGAATTTATAATGAAGTCAAAATTATTTTTAAATTTGACACTATTAGTAATCAACTATTAGGAAACAAGCAAGCCTTGTCATTTCGCCGTGTCTCTCCGTCAGTTTGTCCATCTGTCAGAGCTTTACAATCTCTACAGTTTTAGAGATGCGCGCATAAAATTTACCACTTAATATTTTAAAGGGAAATTTCAATAAATATGTAGGAAATATTAATAAAATATTTTAACGTGGGAGGTATATTAAACGTACACGTGTAAGGGAGACCATAGCATATAAACCAATCATTTATAAATAGAAACACATGCAAAAGGCCTCATCTTTTGATTTTCATCGTGTGTTTCTACATAGATTTCACGTGTTTCTTTGTTAACATCTGGTGTCTAAATATATAAAAATGTAGAGAATAAACAAAGACACACGTGTTTTATAATAAGCATCGACATTTTTATTTACTTTTAAATGTGGTTTCCGTTGAAAAAAATGATTATCCAAGTATCTGCAGACCGTGCATTATATAACACGTGAAGACGTATATATGAAAGAGTTTGACACTGAAAAGTGTTCAGAATATATGAATTAAATTTCGTAGGCGAGCACGCGAAATTATTACTATTATTACTATTTAATATATGTACGTATATGTATCTCCCGCGATAACACGGTCATCGTGTTCACATTCGCCCGCTGTGACGTAACGCTTTTGAATTAATTACACATCACAACAATACGAAATGTTCGACGATGCTATTTACGTTTTATATTATAATGCATTAATGTTTGACGGTGCTATTTATATTTTATATTATAATGCGTTATTGTATAATGGATGTTCGCTTCGGTAATAAAAGCCCAACAGCTAGGGCTGCGAAATTTTGTTTTTTTATGAATAAATATTTGTATACTTGATATTGTATCCCTGTTTAGAGAGAGATAATAGAACTTTTTTGTATTTTAATAATAAGAGTTGATTGCGGACTATTTAAAATAATAAAAGCCTCAAAAGAATTAAAAAAAAATTATGCGCTTAACAGTTTTGGCTAGCATATTCATTACGTATTATTTAAAAAAAATGAAATTTAAAAAAACTTTAAAAAATATGCACAGTTTTGACTAGTAAGTAATATGGATATTCAGAATACTACACCTCTGTTTCAAAATGGCATGAATTCTAAAACTATATTACGTTTCAGAAATATGACGTTGCAGTAGAAGAAAAAAATGTGGAAGTATAATAAAGAATCGTGCTTCAGAATTTACTGCGTCGTTACTGAAACTGCTGTTTCTTTCTCAAACGCGCTCTTCTCTGCGCTTCTTAAATTACCATCCTAAAATCTTACTCGTTCGTTGTAAGATATTTCTTGTTACCTTACATTTCTTTCTTTCAGTTAACCTTTTAATGCCTTTTTAATTTCGAGTGGCAATAGAAGCAATAAAATTATTGTATAATCGTCAAAAAAATCGAAGTCAATATTTTAATGAAAATTGATTCTAATAAAATATAAAAAAATACAAAAATTGAAAGTGTCAAAGTGAGTATATGTGCATTTATGTGCGGACATTAAATTGTCAGTGGGAGTGCGCGTGTGCATTTATATGCGAACATTAAATTGTCAGTGTGAGTGCGTGTGCACATTTTGAGTCTTTTATTTTTCGATTGATGAATTATCATTGCTTTAGAAGCCCGACATACAAATACTTTATAAACCCAGCAATAAAATAAAACAATACAGTTTTATTGAAACAGTACACATACTTGCGTTGCGGAAATAAGACAGGTTTATCATAAATGTTTTCCTGATTTCAATTTCTACACAGCCAAATCACTTTCTTTGTCTTACAAATGTCGAAGTTTTGCGTATCGCATTCGCGTCAAGTACATTTTTGAATTCTGTCACATAAATTCTTTCATGTACTCTCTCATTTAACTCATTCGCAAAATATTGTTGTCGTTTTACAGATATTACTATTATAATTGCTAATAATTTTTAGTTAAGAGATCAGGACTTTTTTAAAATGTTTATCGAAAATTCTAGAATATTTCATTATAAACTATAGGCAGACCAAAGGGGGCTCGTTTTATAGTAGATAAAGTCAAGCATTTACATTAAAAATTAATATTAATAATATAAAGTATGATGGATATCGTGGTTAGTTATTGCCATCATTATTGTTTCCGTTTGGGTTACAATTCTAAGACCACAAATAATATATATGTTATGCGATGAGCGAGACAACGGTGATCTGCGGAAAAAAATGAGTTCAAGAATTTGAAAAGCAATGCCTATGATTTTTAAGACGAATCCCTTTCTCGACGTCCTTTCGGATTGGATACACAAAGATATTTATCTTATTTATTTCTTGAAAACCCCCCGCCCAACTTACTGATTTATCCAAAGCGCTGAACGTGTTGAAAGTTCACTAGAACAAATAAATGTAAAATATAAAATGAATAAGACAGAAACACACATCGATACGGTATATCATCTAGTGATCAATTGTGAACTATTAAGCGACTCCATAAGGCCATTTCTGAAGCAGAAAAAATGTATAGACTGGGTGTATCTTGCAATACTGTTTTAAACAACGAGAGTGCATTTAAAACTCCAGGTGGTTAAAATAAACTATGCCATCGTCACCTCGTGACCATCGTGTAGTAGCTAGGAGTATAAAGCGTTACTAAATTCTAGATCGAGGTATTATCGAATTAACGATTTAATAATTAAATAAAATGCATGATCAAAAGCATTTCTCGTTGGTGTTGAAGAGAATTATATCCGACCACGCCCATAGTTTTTAATATTTTCGCCAACGTGAGGATATAAGTAGTTTCATACAGAGACATATAATAGAAGAAGTCAGAAGTACAGCACCTAATGCAGAAGACTGATGCATTTCCATAAATTAGTAAAATAACCAAAATACAAGACTTCGGTTTTTGTAACATCAAACCCGAGTTAAAACATTAAAGTTTCTCGGAATCTGTTTTCTCACTCAATTTTCTGATTTCTGTTAAAAAATGATGCCCTGGTCGGTAACCCTAACAACACGCCTCTTGACCGAAGCATAACGGGCCTGGTTATGCAGGTGTGGATGAGTTATTTACGCAATGGAGAAAGCGATTACTGCAGACTGGGTGTTGGCGTCTGGTCAATGGAAGGTGTAACGATTCTGGAACTAAGTACACATCTGCAAATTGTCAAGTACATCATAATTAACGTGTCGTATATATAAGTTAAAATTGATTACGCGTACAATATTTGTGATTTCAGCTACACAATGCGAAGATTTATAATACTTGTTATCATAAAAATAATTCTGCAATTCTGTGATCATACAAATATGAACAAAATTAATTTATTTTCGGGGTATATGAATATTATTTTGATCACAGTATTAATATATAGTAGCCTGCTTGTTCAATCACTTAGTTAAGCCACAACAAAGTATGTCCAATCTTACTAATGACATATTTATTCGCATTTTACTTTTATGGAATTTTCTATTTAGGTAATAATTATTTATTATTTATCGACTATAACTTTATCATTATATTACAGGTTAATTATCCATGGATGCAATTATTCAATAAATTATAATTATTAGTCGTTGAATTATTTCTCGTTGAAAAAAAATTATAACTCGTAGACAGGGATGAAGTTTTATATACCTAAAATTAACTGATACTGACTTCCGAATAATAACAAATCGATCTTGAATCGTTTAATTATTTATTCCAATAGAAAAATACCGCCGACGGAAAGAAAAAAAAAGTTATCCACAGGTTAAGTATATTGAATATACGTCTATAACATAATAATATCACACTAAAATTATAAAAGTGAGTTTGTTTGTTAATTTTGCTTTCATGCCTCAACTACTTCCAATCTCTACGAAATTTGGCATACATGTAGCTTGTGTCATAGTGATGAACAATTTATCCCAATAATGAGTTAATTTCTTTGCAAATAAAAATCATCCAATTAGGGATAAGGAGCATGAACATTAACCACATCTCAGTAACATACGACTACGACTATCTACTGTAGGCTATAATTTTTTTTCACGTTATTTCTTCGATTCTTCACATCTCAAACTACTTGGAC
This sequence comes from Druceiella hillmani, assembly GCA_039881145.1. Taxonomy (NCBI): domain Eukaryota; kingdom Metazoa; phylum Arthropoda; class Insecta; order Lepidoptera; family Hepialidae; genus Druceiella; species Druceiella hillmani. The sequence continues at coordinate 26,208,110 of JAYKKI010000009.1, read as the reverse complement.
ATTTTCAATGCTAAGATCCATTTTTCTCTCAAGGATATCTTTTTTTACATTTTACATTTCACAATTTTTTCCACGTGAATAAAACTGCAGATCAAAACTAGTAAACTGTACGGGCAAAATTTGGTACCACGCGACTAATAAGAAAATACGCTTTCGCATATATATATATATATATATATATATATATATATATATATATATATATATATATATATAAATAAAATAATATTAAGTGTATACATTTATGTTAATAAAAGTAAGAAGTAGGGTAAAATAAAAAAAGGGAAATATAACTTAAGATAAGACCAACGTTTAGATGATTTTCTAAACGTTCACACTTTAAATATAAAGGTTAAATTAATTCCACAATTTGACATTATATTAAAAAGTATTTGTGAAAATGTAGATAAGAAATCTACCAAATATGAATCAGAAAAAGCTCACGTTCCCGTAAATCTTAATTGAATGTTCTAATAAAATGCTAGCTTTCAAACTTATTGCGGATTTTGCTAGTCCGTTTTTGAACAATTAGAAATGGTAGGAAAAGAACACGCTACACATAGTTTTGAAGCCCGATCTTTCACAAACAGAACTTAAATTAAAAATGGTA